>VXBX01001802.1:276081-317563 GCA_013400415.1 Scytalopus superciliaris
CCTCAAGGCTTCTCTAAGAGAAGATTTAAATTGAAAAAGCTCCCCAGTTGAAGCTTGCACCTAGAGATACTAACTATATCAAGAACTTGATGCCTGGAATGTTGGAAAAATCCTCCTTTTGTCTTCTTCTAACGAAGGACAGATGCTTACACATCTCTATAAAGTTCGGTTCCTTGTACAACAGGTACTAACTGCTTCTCCAGCATCAATTAATGGTAAGCATTTTATCAAATGTGTTATGAAGACACTGGAAAAATGATTTTTATTTTGTGGGATGTTTTTACTTATTTTCTGTCTCTGAATAATAACAACTCTACTCCCACCTCATTTAAAAAGGAAAAGAAAAAGAAAAAAATGTTTTCCTGTAGTGGCAGAAATCTGCCTGATAGCTGAATTTGAGACTGAAATGCTGTAATTTTGACAGAAGAACAAAGACAGGCATTAGAAACTAGGTGTTATTTCCCTGTTCAGACACAGCTTTAACTAAAGCTTGGGAATGCGAAGGTTGTTCGTGTGATACACCTCTCAGAACCAAGCAATAAGAACTGTATTCATACCAAGACATTCAACTCTCACACTGTAAGAGCGTGTCCATGCAACACATTTCTATTTAAAGTGTGCTGCATGAAACACAGTAATATCTCTTGCAAACTTTCAGAACAGCTTATCTGTACAGTCAGCACTATTTGTAAACTTCTGAGGGTGATGGACGGGGATGAGGGGCACATGGTATTGGGTAAGAGGCTGTAAGTGGGGAAAAAGAGAGACAGAGGAAGAGCTGGTTACATTTGGAGGGGTCATTGTGCCTGAAAGCCTAATGTGATGTTGTCCATGTTCCTGGGAAGGAGAAACCCTGTTATATGCTCCATCTGCTTATCTTCCAACTCTGGCATCACAGAGCTCCAAAAGCTCTGTACAGCACCACAGTCCGTAACTCTGACAACCCCTAACTGCTCTTGTTTTAACTATCTGAACCATTGCCCTCTCAGTTCTTCCTGCACTCAGCTGTTTCCAATAGTTTTTAATTTGGATTTCGCACCTGTGAGGTCTGACTTGTTTGATATCAGCTGGTTCTTTGCTGCTGTCTATCTTTTTCCTGCCTTTGCAGCTCTTCCCTTCTCATCTCTTGCAGTTTACAGTAATCATTGGGTTTTATGTTGTGTTGTTTTCTATCTTGCTTTATCTTAGGGAAAAACCTTCTGTAAGAGGGAAAGTTCCCTGAAGACGGGAGTAGCAGAGGTTGGAAGGTAAGTAATGAAACAAAGAAGGAGGGAAATGATAAAGAAATTTGAAAGTCTTTTTTGTTGATGAACAATAATGTCTTAATACATTTTTTTACTTCTTGAACACTATTCACTGAAGAATAAAAGCAAATTTCAAGGTTTTGTTGATCTTGGTAGCACATTTATTTCAGAAATTATTTGGAAGGTAGCTGGAATGAATATTATTTAATTGCAGCCTGCTTGCCATGGGGGAGGATGCAGACAGACCTACAACGAGTCAAGTCATTTTTAGTGTGTTTTGTGTTGTGTTTTTTTTTTTTTTTTTAAGGATAAGCATTGCAGTCTTTCTTTTTACCTTGTCAATCACACATAATTAGTACTTTCTGTGCGCAGAGAGTTTTCACTGTCATGTAGATTGATTGGAAAAAGGCACGTTCTCTAAGGCCTCTGTTGTTCTGATGAATTAAATAGTCTTGCTATTCAAGTAAGTAAGAGCAGACTTTGACATGTATTACATATGTATACTTTCTGCAGTGTTTGGAAGGCTACTTTGACTTTCATGGGATTTGGATCTGACTCGTAATACGTGCTATCATAAACATAAGTGATCCCTTACAATAAAACATTTGGCAGTATTTACTATCAGAAATGCCTCTTTACAGAATCTATGCTATTTTCTGCCTTCTGCAGGCTATCACTCTAAATTTGTATTTAATTGGCACCTACACCCTATTGAAACTGGCGTTCCACCTTGTCTGTGGGCTGAGTGCCATGCTGACAGATGGACATCAGTGCTGGTATGCTCAAGCCAGTTTTTCATTGCATATAAGTCAGAGTCTCTGCATTTCCTTTGCAGATAGCAAATTTGAAAATCTTAAAAGGTCTTTCTGTGTAAGGTGAAAAGATGCACCAGTGCTTTCCAATTCCACAGCTGGAGAGTAGGAAAATATATTTTGGTAGTATGAAGCAGATATTTAGCTATGGTTAGCCAGGGCTGCTGTTCAGAGGGAGGATTATCTTCATCTCCACCCTCGATTAGCTCTCCACGGGGCACACTCAGACTTTTCAGTGACATTATTTCCATGGTTAAGCCAAGTTTCTTGCAGAATACCTCTGCTGAATACAGAAATCTGATCTGTCCTGTGTCCCATATAGGAGTCTGCCTATTACCTCTGCTCAATAGAAGCTTTATAAAGATAGCTTTGGCAAAAGAGCATCATTCAAATGGCTATTTAACTCCTCAGTGAAGAAGGTAAGATGTTTGAAAAAAGAAAAGAAATCAGTAATTATGTTGTCTTATTATTCTTCTGCATTTAATACACATTTCAATACTTCCTGTTCAGTGTTTCTTTTCCTTTCTTCAGGCAATTAGCTGCTAGGATATAAACATAATAAAAGCTAAACTGTACAATAGAGGGGTTTTCATCCTTTTGCTAATGCAAGTACAGACTTTAAATCTCAACCTGAATGCTCTTTGCAGATTGACAAGGGGCGCGTTATTCTAAGTCACTCCATATTATGTGTGAAGAGTGCCCCAGCTGTGTCACTTCTGAGGTTAAAAGGTGTTAGTGCTTGCTTCTTTTAAATGAGCATAGTAAATGAAAGTGAACAATTAAGTAAGAAATTTGGCTTGCTATCTCGGCATGCTGTGTTTTATTGTGGTGTTGCCAGCTCCTCTGAATGAAAATACTAGAGCAAATTAAACAGCTTTATGAACTCACAGGAGGAGCAGTTGTTCTAGTGGCTTTCATACAAATGTCTAATTAATTCTTGAAGAAACCCAAATTGTTCTTTTGTGATCTGTGAATGGGAATTTGTGAGGAACCTGTGCAGATGAAACTAAGTGAAAGGACAGCTAGGATTTAATGATTAGCTGGCAGTTTGCACTTGCTGGGTCCAGAAAATTTTAGTTATCTTTCTCATTAATATTACATCATGAAGTTAATGAAACATTTGGGTGAATATGTTATAAGTAATAAGGCATTAATGTTATTTTCAAGCAGTCAGTTATGCTAATGGGCATCTGTCATTTTTTTTTCACCACTGCTTATTTGATTTATTTTGGAAAATCATAACATAAAGATATGTCGCAGAAACCAGAATCTAACAAAAAAATAAATCTACATTTGGATAGTAGCAGTGTACTTAAAGTATTTTGTTAACAGAAAGAAAATGCTACTTTAGGAGAAAAGTTTGCAACTGTTTAACTTTGGTTTTCTTCTTTTAAATGTTTTTGGGAAGTCCCAGTTTAAAATTCTTAAAAGGTATGTTCTTTTTCTTTCATGCCAAACCCATATGAACTAAAAAGTTCTTTTAAAAAAAAAATTGTAAAATATTAATTTTTCATTGCCGAATACATACCATCTTCAAATCAGGTACAGAAATTACTGAATTATCAAAAATTATTTAAAAATTACTTCAAGTATTCCTGTTCACTGTATCAATGCAGTGTCTTACTCCCCTGGAGGAAATTAAACTAATATGATGCCAAGCAACAGCACCTTCACAGGTTATATTAATCCAAACTCTCCTTTTTGTAAGCATATTTGATACATATAGTTTTAAACATTTGTATGCCAGAAGTGCTGTTTGTTACATATTTGGAAATCAGAGCTAACTGATTTTAGGTAACAGTTGACAAGGTTGCTCTCTATGTCATTTGGAACACAGCACTCCATGAATTATACATGTATGCTTTCATTAACAGGTCTTTTTATAGTGGGTGATAAAGTCAGACAATGAGCAAAACGTAAACAGCGGAACAAAGCTTGGCCAGGGCACATCAAGGTACCTTGTAATGTGCAGGCAGCTGTAGGTGTGAAACAGCACCTGTACCTCCCCAGTAAGGACACTGAAAGGAGCTATGGTTGGAGAAGGGAGAGCTTGCTTTCTTCATCCTCTGTTACATACGTAATACTGATGATTTGCCCCCTACTGTATTTTTACGTAAACTTGGGAGTTCTTTTTTAACTAAGAATCTGGCCACTTTTTGCATTTGGGCCAGGTTTTATTAAGCATAATTTATATGTTGAATTGTTTTACTTAGCAGTACTTTGTTCTCTTAAAACTTCTGCCTTTGCTAGTCCTTGCAATAACTTAGTTGAAGATCAAATTAAGCTTATCATAGATTTAAAACTGCTTGATTTAATTTGCTGCTTTCATAGTGAAGATACAGTTTAACTCCATGTTCTGTGTGTTGTGATAGCTCTGAGAAATGTGGAACAGGCTTATGTTTCCATAGCTCTTTAGTGTTATCCATCTGACTCATAAAATGGAAAGGTTTTCTTGTAAAAGCAAATCTTCCCATTTTACTGAAGTTTAAAATAAACTGCCTCAATTCTTTGATCTTGTTAAAAGCTGTAGTGAAGAGTTGCTTTGCATTTTCTAAAAGAAAACAAATGCTCTTGAATAACGACATAAAATAATAGCCATGTTGAAAATAAAGAAGTCCTTATGGAAAAAAGGTCTTGGGATCTTTGAGAGAGAAAACTCTTGCTTCAACAGCATGTGTTGTACTGGAAATGGGGAAACATATAAATATTGCCAGCATAAAACAAAATGCTTAATGGATAGGCTAATATTGTCCTGCATTATGATCTATAGTAGTAATCATTAGTGAATTTGTAGGGGCAGTGCTGTGTGTAGAAATGAGAGGAGACAGGCAATATCTTGGGCTGATCAGAAGCAGCATACCTAGCTGAATTCATACCTGACATGACTCTGGATCTAGTATGTTAAATAAAGGTAATCTGTACCATAGGTAATTGTAACTCTGCGCTCTGTAATAGTAACTCTAAAATTGCTTATTCTCTGCCCCCAATGTGTATATAGTCAGTACATTCACAGTGTCATGAAGATCAGGATTCCATGTGTGTATGTGTATGTTGCATGCAAACTTGCATCCCAGTGGAGCATTTTATTTAGTGAGAGGCTTTCAAACACGTGAAAGGAAGATGAGAGATTAACCTGGAAGGAGTTATACAAAGTCTGTAAATTATATTTTAATACAAGAACAGACTTTGCTGTTATGTCACACAACAACTGATGTATTTTGTAGGGCCACTTGCCTGTTGATATAGTGTTCCTCTGAAAAAAAAATCTGGAAGAAAAAGACCCAAGTCTGTCTTTTCCGTCTTATGTAAATCTGGAGTTAAAAATGTGTATGAATAAGGATATTTTATAGTGAGTGACTCCAAGAATCAAAGATGTTGACAGCATCTGAGACACTTGATGGATCATGATGCTGCCTGATTTACTGTATTTGACTGTATGGAAAAGTTTCTGAGTTACAGAAGTAAGTGTAAGAAATATAAAATAGTGAAGATCACTACTTGGCTTACTTATATGTGCTTACAAGGCATAAACTGTGCTATTGGGATGTGCATAAGGCCAATGAATAAGTCTGGAATGTGTGAGTTTCAAAAGAGAATATGGCTCAACTCTCATACAGATAAATTAATAGACACATATGTCTCTTTTATATATACATATCATGTCTAATACATGTATATATTTATTTAATAGAGGCACTAACTCTTTGTCAGATCATCATTCTAGCAATACCATTAAGTTTCTGAAAGGCCAGAGCAGAGTTGTGTGCTTTGAGACAGTCAATATTAGTTCAGTCATCCTTTGCCAAGTACAGCCATATGTGGTATAACTAATTCTGCGTAACCCCTTCAGCTTCCTGTCACAGTTATTGCTAATGCACTATATTATTTTCCCGGACCCGTGACTTGCCTCTGTCTCCCACAGGGCTGTAAGTGACAGCTCAGTAAAGACACTTAATGCCTTCCATAGCTGCATGTCAGCTGTAATGCACTGTTTTGCACCTTTATTCAGTAATGGTGGTGGTGCTCCATAGCAACGTTGGCTTCCCAGCTGTGCGGAGGTCTGCCATGGGGAGGCCTACTGGGAACTATTAGAGCCTATGGAAAATCTCCAGGAAGGATGCGAGGTGCAGTGCACAGAAAGCACGGGTGAGAGAAGCGCTGCTGCTGCGTGTGCCTGAGCACCGTAATCACTGCTAAGCCCTCATGAATATGCTCAAGTGTTGCCAACGGTGTGCCTTTTGACAAAATACTCTTTCCTATTGATTGGAAACCAAAGGCAAACATTAATTTATAATGTAATCAAAGGTACAGCCCAGAGTCGCTACTGTGCATGACAACTGTGAGATTTGAGGAAAAGATTTCCTTATGTAAATGAAAGAGTGTTAATCTGCATACAGAGGGATTTTGGAGCCAATTTAGACCAACTGCTTCGGAAAATCCCTCAAATAGGAGAGGAACCGTGCCCCCTTCCACCGCCTTTGAAATCTGCACTGTGCCCCACAGAAATACACTAGTTTACAAATGAACAAAACATAAAATTCAGTGACAATCTCAGACTGGAGTTCTGCCTGAGTATGCTGAAATTACAAGATGTGTTTGGATTCTAATTAAAGCAAGTAACTTCCATGAATCAAGTCTTGAGACGCAACCAGGCTTGTTGTTTTTCACTTGGTGTTTGTGAAGCTAAAAAAAGCTCGTTCACAAATCCAGGCTCAACTGTTCTGAAAATCTTTAAACTACAACTTAACAGTAATAATGTGCTTTACAGTACTGTAAGACTTCAATAAGTAACTCATTTAAGTATTAACACTGAGAACAGCTTTTAGGTTTGTTTCTTTCCAAATCTGAGTTAGTCCTGATTGTATGAATGTGAACTTTTCGTGAACAATGTTATGTAGAATTTTACGATTGCAAAACTCCACAACCTGTTGGCTTGTTCTATTAATGTGATTCCCTCTCTCCTCCACCATCAAGATTTTGTTTTGTATTAGCCAGCCCTGATGTTTGAAATAATGTAAAAATCAAGTAAGTTAAAACCCTGGCATAGAAATACCAGGAAATACATCCCCTGTAGAGAAGCCTGTAGCTAGCTTGTTGGTGATTATTGTACTGCAGATGAAGACTTCTGAGTGCCTTCTTAAGTTTGTATTTACATTTATGGTTTTAATATCTTTCATTTTCTGTGCCTTTTTTCCCCTTATGTTAATCTTATTATTTAATACAGAGAAGTTTGGATTTTTTTCCTCTTCTCTAATTTTATGCTCTTTTTAGATTGCAACTCACAAGGGATACTGAGAGCAAACAGACTGAAAGCAAAATTACTTTTTTGCTGTTATTCTCAGTAATAAATAATCTATCCAGAAGACTGTAGCTTGTGATAACAAACAAACCAAGTATTTTTTTGGAAGAAGTTGTTTCCCATGGGAAGCCCAAAAGTAACATCATCAATATCAATGCTTTCCTGCTTCCTAGTTGGCAGCTGTGAAGGCAGAGTGGTGCAGGGACATCTGCTTTACTATCTCCATTTATAGATCTGAGGCGGCATTGGTGTAAATAAAGTGCTTCAGCATTCCCATTGCGTTGAAAGCAGCAGGAGGGTGATTAACAAAAACTGACCAGAGTCTGACCAATTGGCCCTTAGACCCACCTGCTAAGGGAATAGACTTAGGTTTGTGTTAGAAGCAGATGAACAAAGCATTTGAAAACACCCAAATGTAGAAGTTTCATGCTTCTCTCACAGAGCTTCACAAAATTCCAGGAATGGCATCATAATACCTGTGGTCACCCTGACCTGCCCGTGCTAGTGTACTAGGCTCTCCCTGACCATCCATATTGGAGTCAGCAACTAAAGGCTTTTATGTCTATAAGGAGCACCAAAATAACCAAATATTGCTTTGAATGATGGAATCTGATTTTTCTGTTTGAGAACTACATTTGTGAAATGCAAAGGAATCATTGTTTTAGTAGCATGCAGACCAAATAGTACTGGCAAATGTAAATGCTGCAATGGCCAGAATGGATTAAAACATCATTTAAGTAAATTCAGGAAAAGAAAAACCTATACCAAAAATAAGGAGTAAAGATGCAGGTTTGAGCTCAGACTTAGGAACCTCCTCAGCCAGGAACTGGTAGCAGTTGGGCAGTCACACTGGAGAAGCAGTTCTGTGTACCTGTGCTGTTCTGGTACTTCCTTGTCCTCATTGACTGATGTTCTCAGTACTAAGCTAGAAAAACATCTGGCTGAAAGCATTCAAACTGGTTTATATTTTTATATTTATTTATTCATTCATTTTTAACTTCAGCTGTTTCTTCCTTCTTATTTTGCAGTTTTATAGTTGTTGGTTGACTATGTGACTATTTCAATTATTGCTGTTAGTTTGCATAGGCATCAAAAATATCCCCGAGCTCATAATTTCAGTATCTGGTGGCTTTCTCCATAGTTATTTATTGCCTAGGTTTAAACTTTCCATCTGAGGCAAAGAAGCATGCTGAGTAGGAATAGTTACAGAGCACAAGGTGAAATGCTTTGCTGAACTGGTATTCTGTTGACTATGTTCACACACACAATTCTTCCTAGACTATTGAGGAATAACTAACAGTTTTAAATTCCAGAGCAACAGTAAATTTGCAGGATAATACTTCCTGTTCATGCAAAAGTCTCTGAACAAAAGCTTATCCTCACTTATTTTCACATATTCTTAATGTTCTCCATTGACTCTGTGTTCTCAAGGAAAAGTTTGCGGGATCAGGTCCTTAGTTCAGTGTTTGGCCTGAAGTGTTTAGTGACCTTCTGCACCAATAGCTTTGTTTTGCAAGGGCTGACATGAATTTTACTTATCTTGACATGTGCAGATTAAGGTGTTCTTTGCTTCATCACCCATGAGAAGTAACATCCTGGAAGGATATTGAGTCAGCAGTTTGAGAGACGTTGGAGGTCTTAGTATCTACATAAATTTCACCACCATTTTGATGGGTATTTTTGAGTGCCCTAGTGAGGCAGTAACATGAGACAGAAAGAGAAAGAAACCCCTTTTGTTCTGAACTAATTTACTTCAGCAACTTTGAGGTTTCTTTGTCTAGATTATGGCTACTAGAAAGAATACCTTATAGTCTATTATTTCTTTGTGTATTAATGTAGAGTAAATAGAAAATACTCTTCATCAGATTTGACAAAAACTCCCTAAAGCAATCCAGAGTCTTGATGTTTGAGAACAACCAGCTTGAACACAAGCAGAATTTGTGTGTAACGCTAGTTTTATACTCATGTACTTGTAGAGTGGTTATGCTTTTATTTGAGAGTGGAGATAAGAGATGTTTTTTTATACTGCTATTAAGTCTTATCTTGTTTGCCTAAGCTGCTATATAAAAAAAAAAAATTGAGGGTTTTTTTAAAATTATGGATAGGATTTTCAGATGACCTTATCACTCAGCATACGGAAATACAGATGGAAAGTGAAGTCACAGATGAGTGACAATGAAGAAACAACTGGGAATGAGCAAAACCTTCAATATGCAGAGAATGGAGGAGAAAACCATCTGGTTTAACAGTTTTCTGATCGACTCCCTTGCAGGCTGCGTGTCAGATGTGGCTTCTAGATGTGTTGAGAGGAACAGTTTTATTTCCCACCAGCTTTTAATCATATTAAAGTGTTAACTAAGTGTCCACAAGTGGGAAGGATCTGCCATCCAAAGTCAGTTACCTTCAGGTCAGACTTGCACACTAAGAGCTTGACCAAATAGTCAGTGGGGGACAGTGGGTGTGTCCAGAGGGTGACTTCCTCCTAGAATAGGTATTTACGTGAGTCACATACCTGAAGGTACCTGTATTACTTTAATGGTTATAGACACTTAAATTAAGGTTAGTTAAAAGCCACTCTTACCTGTGCTCAAAGAAATGCAGAAGATAGAGTTTGAGAATATGCAGTCTTACCTGAAAATATCATGCCTATGGAATTATTTTTCCAAGATATGGAAACTGATTAACATTTGGGTTATTTTTCTTGGGTTTAGTTGTTTCGCTTTTTTGATTAATTTTTTTTTTCAAATTTCTTTTGTCTGTGTGTGTGGATTTTTCTGTTTGGTTGCTTTTTTGGTTGGTGAGGTTTTGTGATGGGTTGTTTTTTTGTAGGCCTTCCTTGGTAACCAGGGTCAAGATCTAGGAAGTATTCCATTCTATCTCTTTACGTAATCAGGTGTATATAAACCGAAGGAGGAGGTGTTTTTTTTCCTCTTTTTTTGCTTTCTTTTCCTTCTTGGGCTCGCACGCTGACGAGCTCCCGGTGTTTGGGCCTGGCTTATCTGTGTTCAGCGAGGCCTGCTCTGGGGGTTGTTTTGCCTGGGCCGGCGGCGAAGGTTAAGAATCTGCTTTTCTAAGGAAAGTATTGAATTTACTATTGTATTTGTTATTTACTGAGTTAATTTCTGAATTTAGATTGTATATATATTTGTTTTGTCTTATTTTTCCCTATTTTGTCTCCCTCTCCCCTTTCCCTTCCCCTTGTCCCTTATTGGGGTGGTTTGGGGGTCCCTGTCTTGTTGTGCCTAGTATATAAATTTAATATATGTAAATATATATACCTTCAATTTTCTCTTGCTGCTTTTTGCCGTTTCGGGAGAGGGGAATCTTTCTTGTGAGGTTTGGCTGTTGGCAGAGAGCCAACCCGAACTTTCACAGGTTTTTTGTCTTGTAGACAGAGAAAATTCTGTTTTCAAGAGTGGCAAATACAGCTGTGAACTTAAGTGACTTAATACTTCTAGGAAGCAAAATCTGCTTCAATGAAAGGACTTGTACAATAAGCAGGATGGTTTATTGAAATTATAGTGTTTATTGAGGATACGTATAGATTGGATTTGAATGACAAGTTTATAATATCTGAACAGTCTAAGAATTTGAGGCTGAAGCTCACAGATTAAGACTGGGATGTGGAAGATGCAAGAACTTGTACGTTATTTTCCTACATTCAAGGACCATTTTTTGAGTACCCATGAGGGTAAGAGGATAAGCTTCATGAGGAAGCGGAGTAAAATTATTTCTAATACATGTTGGAAGTCCAACAGCAAAGTCAGATTGGTTTTATAATCTCATCAATTTTGCTTAGTAGCGAAGATTCTTGACATGAGAGTGCATTCTCAATGATAAATCAGCTTCTTTGTATTATTTGTTACTGCCTCCCAAATACTATATCCAAACTGCTTCCTTCACAGCTGCCGAAGTCTGCTACTTTCCTCTACCACATTCTGTGTTATATTCAAAGTACAACACTGCAGCTTTGAGTGCATCTAAAATGTAAATGTACTGTCAAATTAATGGCATGGAGTAATATCCAGTGGCATAATGCGAGGATTACCTAGGGGTTCTTTTACTCCAGTTGGTTAGTTAGTAAGATTGTTTTCCATTTCAAGCATCTCATCAGCTTCAGCTTTCCAGGATATGTCAGTGTATTCCTGCAAAGCCACGTGCTGCCCAGTCATTTTAGGTTGAACTTCTTATTGTAGAATAAACAGGCACTGGTTGTATCTGTTGCAGAAGATGGCTGTTTTTCTTACTATTTTCTTCTATTTGTCATCAGCAGTCCCAATTTAATTTTCTTACACTCTGTTCTTTTCCTTGTTCCTCCCTGCTTTTCATAACCCTGTATTCCACATATGAGATCTCTCTGCATATGGTGGTTGTCTCATTATTCACCTCAAATAAAAGGCAGTATCCATAATGGCCCTGGGCAATAAAAGTGAAAATTAAATGCAGGTAATTACCTGTTTGTTTTTTGCTTTTCCAATGGAGTACAACCTCTATACCAGCATGAGTAGGAATGCTGCAGAAAAGGACCAAGCCTCCCACCATTCTCTTACTACCTGTGCAAAGGTAGTTCTCAGCTGAGAACTGGCCTAGCAGTGAACCTCACACCCTGTGCCTCGATATGTGGGCAGGTCAGGCTTCTATCACATAGTATAAAATTGCTGAAGCAACGTATTATAGGGGTGTCGCTGCAATAAAAATCAATTTAGTTTCACTGCTTTAGAGCACCTTCAATTTATCTTTAACTTTCTGCACTCTCCACTTTAATTTTTGGATTGTTTTATTTACTGAAATAAGATAAGGTAGTCTGAATAGTGCCAACAAGGATTATCAAGTTCTGAAAAAGAACTGTAAATCATACTGAAGGAGAGAAAATGAAAAAAAAAAGAGCAGAACTCTTGCCTTATTATTTTTAATGTCATCACGCTCTTGTATACAGCAGTTAATAGATTTAGTTCATATTGTTCCTGCAATATATAGAAAACTGGCAATGGATGTGAAATAAATAAAAGATTGAGTGGAAATGTCACCTTAAATTCAGTAAGTCAGATTCTCAGCTGGTGTAAAATGAAGCACTGTAAATTTCCACCCATTTAAGGTCAGGCTTAATATATTCACAAATGCTTTGCTGTATTGCTGTTTTATACAGTCATGTAACTTTGTAGTTGGTTTTTTATTTCCTTCTAAATTCATCCTCAGTTGATGCATATCTAAAAAGCTATTAAAGATCAGCACTGGGACAGTATAAAAATTCAGCTTTTACATTATGACCTTAAAAGAATTCTTCATATGGTGTTACTAATAATTTTTAAAAAGTTAAAAAAGTGCTCCCTTCAGGGCTGTAATTCTACCTTAACTTCATTCACTCAGGGAAATTTTGCATGGAATCTTTGCCTTGTAGTTCTACCTAGAAGGCCTCAGGCATGCCATGTGATCCACAGGTTTTTTTTTTGGGATGGTTCCTCCCCTGTTCGTTTTGAACAAATTGATAGGCCAAGCTGTTAATATTGTAGACATGTAAATTTCTTTTTTTCCCCCTACCACATGACATTATAACAACTGGAATCTTGGGAGTTTTTTATGTGCATGAAGCACAAAATACAGAAAGCAGGTAATTGAGCACTTGGCATTGAAAAAGAAAAAAAATTATCAAAAGGTTTTTTTTTTCACTTACGAACTGTATCTGTCTTCAAGTGATTATATGTGAAAATAAGACAGCCCGTTATTTTGCTGAATAAACTACAGGCTATTGTTTAAATGGTCTTTAATGGCCTCCTAAATCTTTACTTTAGTAGCCTTCTGCTGTGAATAACGACTCTGACCTTCCTGACTTTTCTCATGGTATGACGTGCTATCCAATATGCCCAGGACTGGTAGGAGTCTCTCCTTAAAGGAGTCCTATTGAGATACTTTATTTCCCCACACACCTCCTCTTTTCTTTCTGCAGTTTAAAGTGGTAACAAGCTCTTTCCTGAAGCATCACTCCTCTTGACAGTGTAGGATATTCCCCAACTGGAATACCGGAAATCCTTTTGCAGCAGAGTACCCCAATTTCCTTCAAGTTTTAAACTGGTCTATAATATGTGATGCATTTCCATTAAAAATAATTGGTTAAAATGAGTTTGGTAGTTTTAGCACATGCAGGTTTCTATTTTTTTCAGAAATTAGTTTGGTGAGTTGTATCCAGCAATGTAGCACTATATCCTTATATTTCAGGGTGCATTTCATTATTGTTAAGTTTTACATGCTCTGAAGCTAAAAACCTCTCTTGTATTCCATTGCTTTTGAAATGGAATGACAAAATTTTAAATCTAGATTTGAGAAGAGAAATATCAGCCATTGCTCCTTGAGGTGCATGCAGGAAGAGTCTTCACCAAGGCCCTTTCAGAGAAACATTCTTTAGGAAGTGTTTATCTGGGTGCTAAATTGTTAGGATTTTCTTGCTTTGGGGTTTTTGTTTTGTTTCATACAGGTGACGCTCTTTGCATTCCCGTTAATGATTTCTTTGTGTAGCACAGATCAGTCTCTGAGACTTCCACTCAAAAGCCAACAGTAGATCTTCCTTTGTGTAATCTGTCTGTAGCAGGGCAGCTAAAGGCATATTCCAGGCAAAGAGGTTGTTCAATAATGTCAGATGAATCCCTGGAGCCCTGCTCTCTGTCATATTATTTTCTGCAAATGCTGACACAAATGAAGTGAAGCATTTATTTATATTCATATACCTATTATTATGGTAATAGGATTGCTATTGTAGTATCAATATGAGAATTTAAATATTTGGGATGTAACTTTATGGCCCTTTCTTGTGATTACCTTACAATTTTTTCCTAAAATGAAATGGGAACTGATGGACTTAAGAAATAGTCTAAGTTAGTTTCTACACAAGTAAGGGAGGTAAGAGTCAGAGAGATGACAATATTTATACCTTAGGTGAGAAGCTATACATATCTCCTTCCTGCATCTATATAAGTGAAATATATCCAGTAATATACAATTGGCTGTGTGCCTTCAAAGGATACCTTAGACTGCCAGTGTGTTGTGAGGCAGAAAGAGGATACAAGTTTTCTGCATTCCCCAGAGAAAAGTGAGTATCCATTGTGAGCTCCATTTATTGAAGTGCATTATTGCACTCATAAAATGCTTTTTGGTTATAGTTCAAACAGAGGAGAGAGTAAGTTAACCCTTAGCTTGCAGAAATATGCAAGCACTTAGAAGTCCTGCTTAAATTAAACAATAAAACACAAGGTAGCACCTTCACTTGTAAGAGAGTCCACATTTCATTTCAATTGTCTGGTTGACAGGAAAACATGCCTGGTTTGTGTGCCTGAGGTCAGATAATTTGCTGAATATTATAAGTATATACTTATATACATAGTTGTTATATATGGGTTGTGAACTTCTTTTTATATCTCTTAAAAAAATCTGACTATAAAAAAATAACAGAAAACACTATGTCAGTTGTTTTTATTAAAAAAAAAAAAAAGAGAAAATGATGTTTTGGAATTTCTAACTTACTACTCCATCACTATTCTACTCCTAACTCCTATTTAGTATCACATATCCATGGAATTAGCTATGCCAAGTCTTTTAAGTATAGCTAACTTCTGGGAATTTTCTTTCCCTTTTCACCTTTACACTTTCCTACTTGTCCACTATGTTAAGAACAATGGCATGAAACATAACTTTGATTTGGGGCTGATAAATGCTTGATATCCTTTCTACCCTTTCTTAGTGATAGTTTATTTTTATTTTTTCTTGCTTTTCTATGTTTGGTTGTCATCCACTCTTCATGGCATTGAGGATTACACCATTGCTACCTATTCCTCTTTTATGTGGTTTGGTTTTTTTGCCTTTTTTTTTTTTTTTTAAGTTTTCTGCATCTCTCATGTATAAATATATAGTCACTTTGACAGTTTTCTGTCTTTTGATAGGGGGATTTTGGTTTTTTTTCACTCTAGTATATCTTTGTGATTTTTATAGTTCTACAACATCTGTTGCCTCAGGGTATGTTCAGTAAAATCCTGCAGGAGTTTGTTGAGTCTTTAAGAGGTATCAGCTTGTTAATAACCTTACAGGATTTGGACAGTAAGAAAGTGTGATATTTCTGGGATGAGTTGTTCATTGACCGTGGCATTTTGGCAGATATATTGATATATAATTTCTTTGAGCTTAGCGCTTTTCTGTCAGAATGAGCTCTCTACTTTTTCTTGCTTAGTCTCAGTGCTGGCAAACTTGGCATGTGCTCTGCAAGTGTATGTATATGTACATCCATAAAAACATAGCATTATGCTTTACATTCTTGTCTTCATTTTGACTTTTAGTCTTCAAATAATTTACAATGTGTATCTCACATATGTGGCAAGATGTATGTATTTTTTGCTGCCTTTTACCCTTTCCATATTTTAATCAAGTCTCTAGCCAGCAGTTGTTCTGTCCCTGGTCATGGGTCTCTGAAGGAGATGTACCAGTCGGAGTGATCCTACTGGATAACTGAGAAATTGAGAAAATGCATACTTTTGAGTTAGGAAAAAAAAAAAAAAAAAGGGGGGGGGGAGGGGGGGGAAAAAAAGAAAGGAAAAAAAAAAAAAAAAAGGGGGGGGGGAGGGGGGGGAAAAAAAGAAAGGAAAGAAAAAAGTAAGATCTATTCAATGGAAAGCTAAAGACTCAGGGGTCTTGTTAATGAGAGAATGAAAGATCATGAGAGAGAGAATATTTCACTCCTAGGTCACAAGTTCAAATGCAGACTAGCTTAATAGTGTAAGTTGTTACTGTCTGACAGCTGTTCCATAATCCATGAGAAATGGGAAAATTGTCACTCTAGTTTCTCTGCTTCTAGATACCTAAATGTTGGCATGCTATGCACAATCATAGTTTGCACAGGGATATTAATAATTTGTTTTACCCTTGCAGACAACTGAAGTGGAGTATTACAATACTGAATGAAAAGAACACTTGAACTTTCCCCTCTTAAAATATTGCTCTGTGAGACAAAGTTGAAGGATATTTGAAAGCCACTGTGAGACAGGGAGAGTTACCACCGAGCCCTGCCATGTGCAGTGCTGAGTTACTTGGTAATCGATTGAGGAGAGTAAAGATGCTCAGCATCAGATAACATAAAAAAGCTTTACTGGAAATTTTCACTGAGTAAATACAGAGTAATAATCTTACAAAATTAAAGATTAAAAAATTAAAAATTTGAAAAACAAACAGCATTAATAGGTTTTCTTTGAATTCACAACCCTGGGGTGATGGTGTCTGTTCCAAGCTGTAGCTTCTAAAATTCTCAGGTAACGCCATTGTGTGTATTAGTTACAGTTAAGAACAACACCCTTAAATAGGTGTAGCATTTATATAAATACTGTGATTACAGTAACAAATTACTGTATTCTTCATGGTGCTTCAAATAGTAAAATAAATGTGTGTCTGTATAATATATAGTGTCAGTTGACCACGGAAGAACAATTACATTTACATGTTGGGTTTATAGGCTTAGATTTTAATAGGCAGGAAATTTCAGTACATATTTAAAGGCAGTAAAATTACTGGACTTGATTCTGGAAGGTTTAAAAAACAAAGTAAAGCAAAAACAGAAAGATAATTCTGGGCTACGAGAAGACAATAGAATGCAACATTATCTTTTTTTTTGTTTCATTTTTCCATCCAACAAAGTTCTACGTAAATATCAAAGTCAAATATTACCCAAATGGGGAAAAGCAAAGCAAGGAACTAATTACACATGTATCACCAGTGTTACAGTTCTGGCCCATTATCTGATGTTTGAGTTTCAAATAGAAGATTAAAATTTCTTTGTACAGGATTCTTTTTTGAAATCATAAGTGAAAAATACTGTCATCTGTTCATGTCATTTAATTACCTGTGTTACTTGGAGGATTTTGGAACTTGAGTGTCTCCATTCCATTGCTCAAAACACGCTTTAAAGCTTCACATTTGTTTCAAATTAGTCTACTTTATTCATTTCTTAATGACTCAAGGCCGCAAGCCTTGTTCCTAGCACTACCAAGCATCTGTACATCCTTTTTTACTTCAGCAGGTCTTTAAGTGCACAGTGCTTTGTGAGGTTCATGCTGGTACTCCAGGAGTTTTATTTTTGTCGATGTAGATTCATTTTGCTCTTTGGTGCATCTTATAAAGGCTCATCAGATTAATACAAACCCAGCCCAGCTGCCAGGTATAGGGAAAGGTAATTTTGAAGAGTTTTTGGCTGTTACAAAACATAAATGATGCATAGAACTGATATGTTTGTAAGGGAAAGTAACATCTCCTGTCACAAATGGTAGAGCACATCTGAGCAACTGCTCTTTATATGTAATTAGAAGCCAGATGTGGTAGAAAGCTGGTCATTTAACAGTAGTTAACAACAGACATTAAAAACTTACTTCATTAAAATAAAAAATGCAGCCAGTACATTATCAGAACTTGGAAATTAGTGAGCATAAACTAGGTTTGACTTAGCTACACTGCCTTTCATTAGACACCTTTAATTGTTTATATAAATGTCAACAGTTGTAGTCTCTTGGCATTTTCCTGAGCTATCAACACAAAGTATTTTGAAGTAGCATGTTTTTCTGCATATAATGAGGATTTTATACTGTCTCTGCTCCTCAAACACCTTTGTATCTGGATTTAACACTTCTGCCATTTAGTTAGCTTGCTGCTCTTTTTTTTTTTTTAAGGGACGTATGCTTGAAAGATCTTGTTACGGTCTCTGGATCAAAAGACCAGAGAATTACTTGCCTTAAAAGTGATTGCAGCTTCCAAACTCAATATACAAACTAGATTCTCAGTGCAGGTATTAGTTTTGTACAGTTTTAGTTACCCAAGACCCCCTTGCAAACAGGACCCAAAACAAAAATCGCTGATGATCAGTAAGTAGAAGAAAGTCTCCCTCGCACAGACATTTCTACCTGAAGATGAGAAAAAGCAGACAAACAAAACCCAACATTAAATCTCATTATTTAAAGTAGCTCTCTGGTTTTACTGTTGATTAAATTTTCAAGATGCAAGCTCAATTCTTCACCATGTGATCAGTCTGATTTATAGCCCCCTGATAGAACTGCTGATTTGTTGTTTACCATACCTTGAGAACAGCACAAGGTACTGCATGCTGTATGATTTTTAATTAATTCTTTCTTCCCCATCCCCATTTTCTTCACAAGTGCAACTTTTCTTTTTTAGTTCAAACTTGTCAAAGAAAGAAAATAGCAAAGAAATTAATTTCAACCCTTTAGGTGCAAAATGAAGCAGTTTACAAGTACATCAGTTACTTTTAATAACCACCAGTTGGGGCGGAGGGTGTGGGTCTGATGGTTCATGTTCTGAAGATTAAAATATTTCTTTTTGTCAGATGTAAACCTGATATAATTTTATACATGATTATTGTATTTTGTCCAAAAGCATTAATAAGGGGTTTATGCTTTTTATCATCACCTGATATATCCACAGGCTTGTGTAAATATGTATATATTCATATATAGAGTACGTTTTGGAAACAGGCATTAGTTAAACATTCTGAAGATATTAACTATTACTAACATAATACAAAGTTGAATGAAGTGGTGACTTTAAAATATCTGTGCAGTGAAGGTACTAAGTGAAGCTGATTTTAAAATAAATTTTAAATGCATTTCACTAGAATTATTCACTCTTTTTCTTATTATTTTCTGAGCAATTTTTTTTCCTTCATGTTAACTAGAAACTAAAGGCAAGTCTTTTCTTAATTCTCTTTCTGAAAATATATATCCTAATGGCATGGCTATAACCATAAATAAAATGTAGTTTTTGTGGGAAAATATAGGGTCCTTTACATTTAATTAAGAAAGGCTTAAAGTGCAAGTTATGTTTCTCTGTATTTTTTTTAATGCAGACAGTAATAAATGGGCAGTGCAATATAGGAAGAGGAGAAAATACTACTACAGATTTAATGTAAGCCAGTGATTTGCAGGGCAAATAGAGCAATGGGGTTCTGAAGTTTTTTGAAGATGAGTAACGGCTTGAAAAAAACTAGTGAGTCAATGCTAAGCAGCAAATGCTTTTTTTGAATAATCTGTTTTATTAAACCCAGCATCTGGCATCCATTGCCTATCTAAGATTTCTTGAACTTTTTATTGTAAAAAACTTGATTATTGTAGTAATAGGTGGTTACAGATTTTGATTTGTGTCTCATTGCAGCTTCTTTGCAGAATTATGGGTGATGGAAAAGGTGAATTGGTGGCTGTCACCAGCATAATAATGTTCCTTTGAGAACATTACTTACCTTTTATCTTTCACAAACATGTTATTTAGGCTTTTTGTAGGGAAATCAAGCATGTTCTTCCAGGTTTTTGTCTCTTCTGTCGCAGCTTAGTCATGACAGCTCCACCTCCAAATATAGCCTCGTCCCTCCAAAGTACTTGCAGTTAACTTAGAGATGATTTAGTCCAGCCTTCCTTACCTACATTTTGACAGCAGGAGTGAGTGGTAGGTTGTCCTGAGCTCGGATGTTAATTAATTGGCTGGCCTGTGCAGGGGGGATGGTTGGTGAGGAGAGATGCTGCTGCTGGCTGCTCTTCAGTGAGAGCACTAATGGATGTCTCTTCAGATGCCTATTTCCACCATGTGCAAATGCAGGAGTTTATCTCTGATACCCCACCTCTCAAATCTGGTTATAGTTCATGAGAAGATTCAATACCTGCTGTGGTCTTGGATTCAGAGTATGTGGCATATGATTGCATAAATGTTGTTTTGAAGAAAACCAGGGGATAAAAAAGGAGTTAGATTGATTGGTTTAGGCAGCTATTACCAGAAAAAAAAAGTTCTTATATATATATATATATATATTTATGAACACACACATCTCTACATCTATATATAAAATACTCACCTATTTAGGTATATTTTTTTATTGTTATATCCATGCCAGTTTGCCATTTGGTTTAAAGAATAGTGAAAACTGCTTCCATAGGATTTCAGGGAAATTCTAAGTACATCTCCATATATGTCTCTGGAAAGCAAGCTGCAAATCTCTGAGTATGTGTTCTTTAGGTAAATGCTGTGTGATGTTTTAGAAATATGGCATCCTTTCTTTTTGCATATGGAAGTACCAGCATGCAGATAAAAGGCTCAAGTGAGAAGAATGTTTGTTTAGCACTTTGCTTCAGCCTCATGTAGTCTGGAACAAAGACCTATGAAAACTGTTATGAAAAAACTAATAGGACCTATGGCTTATAAAGGCAAGAACAATGTGAACAGAGGAGAAAACCTGACAACTATCATGCAAAGAGGAAACCAAAGTGGCACTTCTGGTTATTAATGCCATTTGGGTGCCCAAAGCCCCTTTTAACAGCACAGAAAAGCCCATGTGCTGTTGAGATAACACAGCACACATAGTATTTGAAAAAACAGAAAGTAAAACTACTGTGAAAACTGTTAGTAATCAAGACATATTTGAGAAGAATGTGTAGCTATTATGGTGCATTCCAAACTGAATAGGCAAAGACAGAGATGGCACTGTGTGATTCAAATTACTGTCTAGGATATACTGGAAACTGAATAGAATTTTGTACCTTGAATAGCTGAGGGAAAGGTTTGTAAAAGAGCAGAAATTGCAAGCTGAAAAGAAAAGCTGAGAACAGGGGAAAAATTATAGTTTTTCACCTGCCCCAATTAAAGCATACAATGAATATTGCATTTCCTGATTGAAATTCAAGCTATCCTTTTTAATAGTTTGAGGCTTAATTTAATGGAAGCATTGAATAGTGTAGACTGGATAGTGCTTCTCTCAATCTCTTTTCCTGCGTTCAACTTTTCTTTTGTAATTTATGTACTTATAGATAAAACAAAGATGTGAGTTTATAGCTTGCTATTGATTAAACTCCTTTTCCAGTTGATTTAATTAGGTCCTTTGCTCCTTGAAAATCTGATCTGAAGCTTAGATACGGATACATTGCTCCAGGCATTGAGGCGAAGGTGAGGGAAGGAAGCAATGAGCCCATTGTAAGCAGCTTGGCACCGGCTGCGGTGGGGGGAGCTGGGCAGCAATCAATCAGTGCTGCTTGCCTTAATAGAAGACTCTCCAGTGCCCAAGTTCCTATTGGGAACAGAGAGATGCAAATGAAAGTACAGATAACTGCTCACTGACAGACCGGTAAAGGAGATTGGGCAAATTCTGTATATATTTGTATCCAGTCCCTACAGGCTGAGGGCTGTGGTGCTTTTGTGGTGGTGGTGTTTGGGTTGTTTTCTTGTTAACGTGATTAAAAAGAGAAATAAGAGCAAGCTAGAAGACCTGCCTTTTACCAAAACATGATAAATGAGCTTTATGTGCAGTTATTCTAAATGGATGCAAAGACATTCCTAGGTGTGTGCGACCTATTGACCCTCTAGCAAGTATGCAGTACTATAAAGCAAAATCTACTGGTATTACAGTAAAAATAATTTCTGATAGTAGCTAGTTTTAGAGACATGACAAGCGATGAGACTGCAGTGACTCTGACTACTGCTTCTAGCACCTCAGATCCTTTGTGGAGGCTGTCTCTCTCTTCTATTTAAGACATCCATTTTTCAACTCATTAGTATTCTCATGCTTTCAGGACCATATATGAAACAGTCTTTATACTCCCTAGCAATTCTCCCATGAGCTTAATAGCAAGAACTCCACATATATACAGGAGATATAATCCTAGCTCTAGACTAGTAATTTCTTACTGCATTTTCAAACCAAGTCAAAATAGAAAGACCAAAATAAGATTTCTTAAAATAATTTTAGGAAGTTTCTTAGGCCAACAGGCTGTGTACTTCCAACTGAACCATCAGTTATATCAAATTTCAACTGTCCCTACTAAAATGATGAAATTTATACAGGAGGGTATAAATCTACTGAGCTCATGTAACAATTGCATACTCAGTACCAAAACTTTAGGAAGACTCAGGTGAAGCAATATGAAATTACGTAAATGGCTTCAGCAGAATTATATGTACTAATCCTACAGTGTAGAATGCCTGCTGAGGAAGATAATCTTATTTTCTTCAGACCTAGTAGAGTATATGCATGTTGTCATTTGTTTCTCAGACAGTAGAACTTGAAAACCAAAATCTGCCAAGTATCTTCTTTTTGGTCAGGTGACAAACAAAATCAGGATTAATGAGGGAGATTGTTTTCCCATGTCTGTGTAGTTGGAATACATGCATATAAGATTAAATATGTTCAAACTTCAGTACTTGGCAGCCAGTTCAACCTCCTACTCAAGGCAGGACTAATTTCGAAGTTCACATTCTTGATACTTGGTTTATTTCATGGATGTTAGAAGAGAGATCTTGACTTAGTCCTGAGGCAAGTTTTCAGAATTCAGTAGGCAGGAGAGAAAGGTTTGCTTATTTCTGCTACCCAGTACTATACTAGCAAGGTTCTACCTTTTTTGCTAAAACATGCCATGGCCACATAATAAACTGAGGGAGGGCAGAGGAAGGGAGAGAATCAGTCCATCTATCTCAAACTCCTTCAAGAAAAACGTGGGAGAGATGTGTCCAACAGTGGCAGGTGAGTCAAGTCTTTCTGTGGGGAAGGAGAGATCCAGGTCTCTCTAACTATTGATTTTGGGTCTTATTCCCCTCCTGTTCTAAGCACAGCAATGCAGTTATCAGCACAAAGCCCAGTAGAGGGGAGCAGATGATGCTCCCTGGAAGAGGAATTACAACCCTCTGAGCCAGAGCCCTCAGGTAGGGACTAGCCCAGCAGCCCTAAACTATGGCATGGCTGTGGTTGCATGCATGGGCTTTTGGCCCTTAACTCTCTCAGCTCTTAACTGCCTGGCAGTCTTACCCCTATACGCAGTAAACTCTGAACAATTATAGGGACCAATGATGTGCATGCTGGGCCTTGGAATTTTCCCTGCAGATGTCCAATAGGTGGCGTTACAAAAAATTAAGTAATAATTTCCATTTATTTATGTTTATGATTTTTATTTTTTTTTCACTGAATTATGGAGAGTTAACATATAAATATGCAAATGAACAAGAGAAACTCTTACTCTGAAGTTGCATCTACAGAGCTGTTTTGACTACAGCTCTGTGACTAGGTGTAGAATCTTACAAAATCATGTCTCAAGGTATTCTGGTAACTTGATTCTCATTTGGCATCTCAGTAAGGATTAACCATTTCCCTAGGGGAATATGAACATGATGAGGAGGAAAAAAAAAATTACACATTCCTGAGAGAGTTTGTGAGTAATTTGGTATTGTCAGTGGCAACCATAATTGAAAAACAGGCCTACTGTTTCTAGGAAACTTTTAAAATTTTCTCCTGGAGTCAATTGCTGCATCCTCTCCCTACCTTATGACTTGAATTTTGCCCTGAATCATGTGGAAATAATTTTAAAAACTTCTCAGAGGATAAATATTTCATGTAAGTCTTCATTTTACTGCTAAAATACCCATGCTAAGGCAAAACTCAGCACCTTGTTTCATTTTCAATTTAGAATGTCTAGAACAAGAGGAAGGTATTTAAGATTGATTCAGGCATATATTTTGGAAAACAAATAGGGCTTGTAAAATGGGCCAACATATCAATCACATCGTGCTGTTGCTGTAATTTGTGTTGAGGTCTGTACAGGTCTGAGAGGTGGGTTCAGGACACTCCTAACTACCCTTACAGCCTTAGTGGTACAGGTGGCATCACTCCCTCTTTCCTTCTGGGCACCTGTGCCCTGGATCATCTTCACTCCATGGTGCCATGTCACTCTCTGGCCACTATGTGGTACGGCATAAGCATTCCCAGTGTATGTGTGTCACTGAGCTGGAGTTCCTTTTCCCATAGCAGCCCTCACAGTGCTGTACTTGGCATCGGTAGCTAGAAGGGTGTTGATAACACACCAGTGTTTTGGCTGCATGAGATCAGCATTGTAACATTCCTTCCTCAGTTGAGGGCAAGGTTCTGGGAGGGGACACAAGTAGGCCTGCTGACCCAAACTAACCAAAGGGATATTCCATACCATATGATGTCAGCTCAGATATAAAAGCTAAGGAAAGGAGCAGGAAGAGAAGACATTAATTGTTTCCAATGGCTGCCTGCTAAGAAACCATTACATGTGCTGAAGCCCTGCATCCCAGGAGTGGCTGGACATTGCTGCTGATGGGAAGTAGAGAATAAACCTACTTTTGTCACTTCACTTTTGTGCTTGCAAACTTTTACTTTGCTTTTGCCTTAGTAAACTGCCTTGTCACAACCCATGAGTCATTTTCCATCTTATTCTCTCTTTCCTTTATGATTGGGAAGAGGAGTGATAGAGTGACTAGGTGAGTATCTGGCACCCAGCCATGGTCAACCCACCACACCTAGACAAAACCCCCTGGTTGTTGAGCAGTTACAGATGTGCTTTATGAAAATGTGCTAAAAATGCTGGTGGGGTGAATATCTGTGATAGAGGGACCAAGCCAGAATTTGTGTTCAATTCTATATGGTGTAAGTGTGACCAGGCAACTCCTGAGTACAGGTTATACAGAGCACTGTTGATATGAGCCCCTCCAAGCCAAATGGCATAGGAAGTAGGGATTCAATATACATGAAAAATTTGGGAAGATTGCTGCTGCAAGCAGATATTCCTGTAATACAGAAGAAACTGAACACTGCCGTGGCTTTCCTGTAAGAAAATGCTTCACAGAGGCGTTGTTCTGTGGTATGACTTTGGGCTGTATTTCTCCACTACTAATGTGACTGGCTCTTTCCCAGTGATTATCTCCAGGCAATTGTGGGTTTTTAGATGTAGAGATTCTTTGTAGGTCTCCAGGGGCTGAAGTTAGGTTGTTTCTTCCCTCATCATCTTTTCAATATGCAAGTGACTAATTGACTTTTTTTTCTCTGCTTGGGAGTTCGTTGCATTTTCATAAATTTGTTAGCACAGTATCTCTTTGCAGGCAAAAGGAATGTGTTTAATTATATTGTTTTGATCGGTCTAGAGATACAGCCTAAAACATTCCTTTTCCCTGGTTTTAACTCCTGTCTCTTCAATAACATGTTTTGAATGTGGAGGCATACCTGCATGTCTCCATTTTAATATTAATAGCTAGAAGACAATTAAATTTAACAGAAATGCATGTCCAAAGAATGTGCAGAGAAGTCCATGATGTTACTCCCACAGACTTGCAGCCAAAGTTTGGGACCCAGTGGAAATAAGTTGGCAGTGTTACTGGCAGTGATTTTTGTTATGATACAAGACAAAGTAACAAAGTCGTGTACAGGGCTGGTTATCCAGCAGCATATGTAGAAACTGAGTTCACTGAAATGTAAAGGGAGGAATGCGAAGGAAACTTCTGCAAACTTCTGGACAGATGTATGATTTTATAAAGTCTAGCACAAGGAACCATCCTTCTGAGTGAGATGTCAGTAGTGATATTCCCATGAGGAGAAATATCCTGTACTCATGGCTACTTCTTCTGCCATGAAATGTAAGAAAAACATTCTTGGTCATAATCATTCTTGATCTGCTGGTCACAAATGCTCTTTCATGAGAAACTATGACATGCCTCTTAGAGTGGGGGTCATATCATTACCTTTTACTGTCTGGATCTCTTGATTACAAGTTTTAGCAGAAGTGGAGCCTTGAGAGTTGCAGCCAAGATATACTCAGCAGAACACCTGGCAAAGCGGTTCTGGTTGTATATTACCATGACCTTAATCCTCAGGTTTCTACTCAGCTCAAATGCCATTTCAGCCAGCAACAATTAAAGGAAGAGGAGTACGGGCGGTTATACAAAAGATAATCTCAGATGATTAATACTGGTGCTGGTCATTTCATTCCAGCATTGAAATGTGCTGAATTAACACTTCTGCCAGACATTTCTTAGTGCTTCATCCCTAAACATTTCTCATGTGAATAATTTTTGGCTTCAGTACTAGACGTTTTTTTGTACAGGATGCTTAATAATATGTATTGAAAAGGGCAATTAATATTTATTTGATAACTATAGTTTTGGATTCAGTGGTTTGTTTTTCTTTAACTGCAGGCTGTAGGTAATGCATGATTTAATAAAATTACGTGAGCATTCCCGTCTGAGCACTGATCAGGATAGAATAATACAAATGATTGATGGTTTCTTTCTTTATGGTGAGCCAAAAGACCTGATCATGGAATCATAAAAAAGGAATAGCATTTTATAGCAGCAATCAGAGTTGAATGAAAGCTAATGAATTAAAGGGGGAAGTTTTAGTACCCCTTTCAAGGAAAAAATTCCAAGTATTTTATGAGATGCATTTAGACTTTAAGGGTTCTTTTTATAAAATGGATATGATAGTTTTTGATGTCATATTTAGTGTTTAGTAAAAACATTCTAATAGCAACAATAAAAAGAAAGCAACAGGGTTTCCTAAATAAGAGGCTCTGATATTTTGATTAGAATAATTAAATATTCCTTTAATTTGTAGCTGTGAAATGAATACATAAATAAAAGACCATGCGTATTTTCTGTTGTGGATAGAAAAGAGTTCTGGAAGTTTTTCTAGTAATTTAGTTATGTGTAAAGCTTATCTTTGAAGGCTGCTAAATAGCTTCGCCCTGGGGTTTTATTTTGTTGTGCTGTGCTCATTTGCATATCGATACCTGAAAAATCCATTCAGAAAGCAGAGATTTGTTATTAAGACTATCTGACAAGTTAGAGTTGGAATTTGGTCATGGTCCAAGGCCATGGTCATATAGGCATTTAGTTTGGCACAAGTGCCAGCAGAGGCAGTTTCTGCCTTCCTCTTCCATAGTCGTGGCTGCCTACTCTTACTGTGTCCTTAATGCTCCCCATAGCATTGATGAAGCTAAACCATAAACTGAGTGAAATACTTAACCAATTAAAAGGAAGTTACTAGCTGTCTGGGTGCCTACAGGAATGATAGCACCACCAGAACAGAGCAAATAGCTGGAGATGGCCTTTTTTCATGGGGACTGAAACTCTGACCCACTGAAGAAAAAAACTTAGTGATGGTGCTAGTTAGGGGCAGAGGGAACTGTTCAGCCCAGCCAGTTCACCAAAGAGGAGAAACTGCTCTTGTAATTTTGATGTCATATGTGGTTTGTGTTGATTTGGACTCCAAGGACAAAACTTCCTATTTATGAAAGCCTCTAAACCACACTGTTCCTAGGAAGTCAATTGTCTTTCCCTTTCACTGGGTAGGAAGCAACCGAATGCTGGCTGAAGGTCATGGCCTGCTGACCACTTATCCTGTCACCACTTGTCATTCAGCAACACAGGTCCAGGTGTCTTTCCTGGACCATAAAGGTCCCTGTGTGACATTAAGCACATGAAGTCAGAGCAGGCTGTTGCAGCATCAGCAGGTAGTTCACTTGGTTCTCTGAGTCAATTGCAAACTGCTGCTGTTAATCCAGTGCTGCCTCAGGGCACACTGTGGGATCCACTACATTGGTTCTGGCTAGCAAGGTGAAATACTTTTCTCTACTTTAGCACTTTCTTTTTTGTTTATTTACTCTTGAAAACTTAGATTTCTAATAGTACACGTAGCAAAATTATACTGTAATATATGGGAGAGGCCACTCCCAGGCAGAAACAATCAAGAAAGAATGGAATACTACTGTTTGTTTATACTTAGTATGTTTAGCTTTAAAATTATAGTGTCAAGTGTTTGATAATTTTCAACATCGTTTTATGAATATGATATTAAAAGTTATGGGTTTAATATATGTATAGATGGATGATTTATTGTTCCCAATGAAGACTGTCTCATAGTACAACACACAAATGATGTGGATTAGAATGTAAAATCATTGTAAGCAAAGAGACAATGCGCCATTATCTATGTGTTGTTTATATACATAAATATGCTTTGTATGAATAGTTCCTCACTTTGTTGTTATTGTACATCTTAACATCTTAAACAGCTGGCATTAGTGAACTGCTTCTTAGAGTTAGGTGTACTGCTAGGAAGGAAGTACATAGAGGGTGTTTTATGCCAAAGGCATGAAGGGAAATGGAATTTTACACATCTATGGGACAAAGTGGCAAAGCTGTATAAAAAATAGATGGTAGCAGAAGAAGTATAATTTAAAATGCTGAGACAGATGATGAGCCATAAAAAGACAAAATTAAGAAATTATACAAAAAAAATTGGTGCATAAAGCACAAGAAGCTGGCAGAAGGATTACAAGAGTGGATGAGTGTGTAAAATTGTCCAATTTCCAAGATACTTAGGGGCTTATGTGCCATTGTCAGGAGGAGAAGCTTTTGCAGATGTTCATGTGTCTAATAATAATCTGCATCTTGAGCTGCATGAGTGCTTACAAAAATGACCCATATCCATTTAGAATCCTAAATGGATTCAAGGATCTTTGGGTTTTAGACTATTTTATGCTTTTGGAATTTTTATCCATTGTGATGAAACCTAAATGGAGATAAAACTAAAAACTGCATTTAGAATGGGCTGAAAGGGAATGGTTTATACGATGTAATGGAGCTTGAGAATGAATGAATCAAAATGAGAACCAAGAGCTTAAGTGAGCATTTAGCTGTGCAGGCAAAAAGAAGAAAATTATCTTTAATGTGTAGAAGAAGCAGCAGAAAGATTTATTTATGATCTGGATTAGGAAGGCTAGGGAAATGTGAAACAAAAGTGACATTTTTATTACAGGCTTGAGTGGCAGTGGGGTGGTGGTGATGCAGTGCTTGAGTAGGAATACAAAGAGGTCAATTTGGGCCATGTTAAGGTGATTGCATGCCATCTAGGTGAGGTATCAGTGACACAGTTGAAGTAGGAGATTAGGTAGAAGAAGAAAGGTCAGAAGTGGAGAGGTTAATCTGTGATTTGTCAATATAGCTGCTTATGTATTCTGTTTAGTAAATACTTTTATTAAGCCTGTATCAGAATCAGAAAATATACTCTCAAAAGCCATTGACAGTGACAAGATATTTTTAATAAAGGGTACATTTACTGCAAGCTTCATGACTTGAAGACAGATCTGCTACCAGCAGAAGTTCTTCTTGTATCTTTTACTACTTATAACATTGGTTTTGATTTATGTTTGAATGGAGATAGTGATCCATTAAATAAATTGCCTGAATGTTTGCCTAACAGGTCAGATTGACTTTCCTGTTTGGAATTTAGTGGTTTAGGCTCATAGTTAGACTGACAGGTTGCACTAAGTGGAAGAGCAGTATACCTATATTGTGTCATTCTCACACTGTTTTCTTGCTTTCCTTCTTCTAATATTGTATTCTGAATCTGCTGTATCACACTGAGCATACAGTTCAGGTTATTCCATTTTAATGTTAAGAGAAGATGTATGTTTTTCTATATGATATATTCTATTTTATGGAAAGCTACAACAGGTGTTTTGCCAAGTACATGGTAAATAAACCGCTTAAAGAATGTAATGATGTAGTTGGCTTAATTTATATGTAAATGTGAGCAATGCTATTTCAGATTAGTGCAACAAATCGCTAAAAGAGGAGTCTCATAAATATCAGCTTTTGAAGATTGGAGTTTGAATATTTTAAACAGGAAAAGTTTGTTTGCAAGGAAATTTGATTTTCTGAATACCATTTCTTACCAAGGACTGTTGGTTTTCAAACAGCTTTTTAGGAACTTTAGATTTTCTTATTTTTCACTGTAATCAAACCTGCTGTAATTTCTATTCATGCACTATATTTTTATTCAACTTAGTTTTTCTTGCCTGCAGTGGTAGAGTAGCATCTCTTGCTTTGAAGTATGTCAGCAACTTGTCAGTAATTATTTTGTATTTGGTATTAAGTTTTATCTGTGAGAGTAAGTTTAAGCTGATTTTACTGGGGGAGGGAAGCAGAGAGTTATTTTCTGCAGGCATTCATATGTTTTTTTTCTTTCCAAGTGCACTGATGAAAGGGCTGTCTTCCAAAACATATATTAGAGTGTGTCCCAGCATGTATCTTTGTTGGTCCACTGATGAGCATAACAGTGTACTTTAGCATACTCTTTCTCCCTGACTTCAATTTTACTTTCTTGTTTGATCAAAGGCAATTTTGACAACAACTTTAAATGCCAGGAGAGGTAGTGCTCATTTTATGAAAATGAGATTTTGATTTGTCATCTGTTGCCACTGCAGTTCATGGCTCTTGAGCTGTTTGAGTACTCTGAATAAGCCAAGTATTTGTGGGGTTAGGAGACGTCTTGAAGAACTGAGAAACAGTTTTTCATGGCAGCATTGCCTCAGCCAAGTGCGGAAAAAACAGTGTTATTGAAGTTGTTACACATGTACTGGGAAGGAAGTATTTATAAACAAAGGATGTGAATAATAGTGCAAAGACAAGGATAGTTGTAGAATTCCTGCTTGCCAACAGATTGTCTCATGGTAGTGCTGTTTGTATAAGCTCAGCCAGCAAGGTGTGACCAAGTGTTATGATGCTATATCTGTGAAAAAGACATTAGCAAGAGTATTAACAGAGAACAACATAAAAGAAATGGGAAGAGTACTGGGGTATACTTAAAATAGTTTGTTTCAGATACCAAAATTCTGTAATTGTTTGGTGGTTAAAAGGAGCTTTACTGATATTAATTTATTAATTATGATCATATATTGCTAGAAGTTCCAATTTTAGTGCTTTCTGTGCAAGGTACAGTCTTATACTATTAAGCACATATAAGTATGATATTGCATACTCATTTCTCTGGGAAAATCTTATTAGCTGTTACTTTTTTCCAGTTTAAAAATTTAGGGATATTTTGTACTCTATAGAACGTGCTTTTTGTGACATTCAGCACATTTGCTTTTTGTCTGCCAATATATACTGAAGATCTCCAAGGTAGGCTGAAAACAAATTAAGTGTCCATTTATCAGGAAATGAATAGAAAGTGGCTTGTGAGTCGTGTTTGTGCAGATGAGAGCAAGGATTTAAAATAAATTTATTTCCCTCTCACTAACAGGAAAACAACTGGAGAAGGGTAGCTCTGAATCAGTTTAATGTGTGCAAGGAATGTGACTTTGAGTCATGTTATGAACCTCTTCATCAATACTGATTAGTGCATCTGACTGTGTGATAAATCATATGCTCACATTGTGAGCAAATTTGCATTGCAGCCATCTGAACATCTAATCCACTGCTTTCTTCTCACTGGTTGTAGCCTTAGTGTGCTGCAAAGAACTCTCTACATGGCCTTATCTGAAAGGAAAGGAGGGGGTGGGTGGGTGTCAAAAAGCTAATGGAAGTATTAGAACAAAATTATTATTTTAAATAAGAGTGAATGAGGTAAAAGTATCTTGGGTCATTTTTTACAGAATCTTTCTTTCAGTGAGTTAAATTAAACTTGCCATTTTTTGAGTCTTAGAAAAACAATATTGCTGTCCAAAAGTGCCAGTAGAATAAAGAGCACATGCATAATTTTCTCAAACATCTAATTAACATTCTCATTTTAGTTTCCAGTTCAGACAGAAAGTATATGATGTTGTTGTCTTGCTTCACTATCTTCTTTCTAGTAGCATAGGGCTTGTTAGAAAATGAATGCCACTTTATTTCAGGTATTTTCAAAGAGACAGCTGCATCAATGAAATAAAATAAAGAATTTTCTAAAGTCAGATACAGAAATGCTTCTGTAGAATCACTCTTAGGCTTTTTAAAGTTATGGTCTCGCAATGCCTGACTAATGGTAGTCACTCCTCTAGTAGTTCCAGATTGTAAGAACTGTTTAAATAAAATATGCACAAATACAGCTGATTATTATGTCATGAATACACAATTCCTGTAGATTCAGCTGTTTCTTCTATCCGTAGCTAGTTATTCATCCATTAAACATTAGTTTCATTATTACGGTTTACTGATAGGAAATCAGTTGTCCACTTTTATAAATTTCCAATTGTTTGTTTCTGTCCATCTTGGGAATACTGAAGCTTAAACTCTTTTAATCTCTGAAGGTTTAGGAGTTAACTTAGTTCAGTTATTTGGTCCACGTTTTCATATTCCTGCTGATGAGACTGAATTCAGTGATTCAAGATGTTGTACTTTCCTGCCCACATGAGACTGATTATACAGCAGTTCCTCTATTAGGAAAGGTCACACCAGTTATGTCAGGCACATCCATAACTTTTAAAATATGTTTATAGCTGATGTCCCTTGTACTTACAGGGAGTGTGATACATACGTGAGCCTCTCATTGTGTATCTGACAGATACAAAATGTGTGAGGATCCGTGCTAGGATCAGTTAATCTGAACTTTTTACTGTATTAGATATTCTGATAAAACAAAATCCCTTTTGTTTGAGCTGCATGGTTTCTCTCAGGAAAGTGCATTGCATTGACAGGAGAAAAAATGAATGAAAATTATTGATGAGCTTTGGTTTACTGTGCTATTTGGGTAGTTCCAACTGCAGAATTTGTTGTTGAGACCCATGTGTTCCCTTGTGTATAAATGTTATTTCAAGTTTTGCATAGAAATAAGTTTGGATAACTTTTCTGAGACATAAACCCTTCATTCTTTCTCCATATCTGTTATGCTTTCCTGATCCATTTTTACGAGGTTTATCCTTTCTGTTTAGTTTTCTACAGTAGTACTTAGAAACAAAGCATAAGAAGCACACTGCTGTCTATTGTACTTCATATATTAATGGACAGTAACAGCTTCTGTGTTTCTAACAGACAGAATTAATGATCTGAGAGCATCATCACAAGGGAAGTTTTCCAGGGTGAGAATATTCATTCTATCATTTGAATTCTCTGCTGCTGTTGGCTCTCTAATATATAACTTCAGACCTTAAATCATGTTTCAAAACTTATGAGTCTATAGAAACTGAGGTGATTAAAAATATTCTGTAAGGGACTTAAAGGAGAAACCAAAGAGGAAGAGACATGGGAGGAAAAGAGGAGATACTCTTTTTAGGAGTGATATAATTTTGAAATTGCCATTTAGATTATGAAGGACGCTTCTTTTCTGTATTCTGCTCTTGATCAAATTTAGTGCAGTTTTTAAATATATTTTCTCTGAGACTTCAATTCCACAGAAATACTAAAAATGAGTTTTCAGGGCTTGCCTCAGGTTCTCATTCCTTCTGCTTCAAAGAACTCCTGGGAGGAGTTTGCTGGTGATACCTTAATCTTTCATAGGTTGTTGACAGCACATAGACTAAATAATTTCCTTTCATAAAGCATGCTCAGGAGATTATTAGGGTTTACAGAACAGCTCTTTCTTGCATGTAATCTGTGGTCCCCTGGCCCCCTGTTAGCTGTTCTCATAGGAGTCTAAAACAAAAATAGCAAGACCAGAAGGAACTGAAAGATCCATAACCTTCATCTGCTGAACTTTCTCTCTGAAATAATCCCAGATCTCCATTTTCATTCCCTTCCGTGCATTTTAAGGCCCACCACTGCACTGCTCTGCATCTCTCTGCTGTAGAGATAGTGTGGAGTTCTGCACTGACCCATTAGCTCCACAGAAGAGGTAAGGTTTAAGTCCTTCCCTATATTCCACTTGAGGATGGGAGTGGTGACATGTGGATTTTTGCCTTTGACCCAAAGATGAAGTTTTGGGAACTGTAGGTATGCAATGACTTTAAATCTTTGTGTTTCTCTTCTTACTGGACTACTGGTTTAGAAACCTGTGGGAACAAAATCAGTGTGATGGCTAAATCTGCTCTGAGGCATACCAAAAGGTACTAGCTTTGGTTCCAGAAAGGCTAGGAGGCATTGGTACTCCTCACTTACATGGAGAAGCTCTTGTGTCTCCTGGGATATGGACATGACAGGGCTTTCCAGAGGCACAGCCAATCCCCAGCATCTCCCTGCAATGACAGCTCAGCTGCTGGCTGCCCTGAAATACCATGAAATGCCACAGTCCCCTCCAAGGAAGCAAAGAGTTGCTATTAACAACCATAACGACCTTATCAGATCAGTCTCAGTTTCAAAGCGATTCTGCCACTCTTCCAGTAGCTTCATGAAAGCTGGCATCTTCTTCCTTTTCCCCAAGGAGTTAGCATTTCACACAAGTGTATTTAACCAAGAAGCAGACGAGGTTGAAAGTCCTTGTATTGTATAAGCTTCACCTTTACTGGCGACCCCGGAAGGATGAATGTGCTCTAGGGGAGAGCTGAATTTTCTTTGAATCCTGATGTAAATTTCTGTCTCTGAGAAGGATTGTTGGTGGGACAGGATCTGCAAATCCTTTCTAATTGCTCTTGTTCTTACTAAGGGCAAAAGCCAAGCCATTTTTCTTTCCCTCAGAGTTGAATCTCAAGAGGTAAAGAATTCTGACATGCCTTTTGCTGCAGAAGCTGCAGCTCACAGTCCCAAAATGCTTATTGTTTCATAGCTTTGCAGTGAAAAGCATCCACTGTTTTGCTTTGTGCACAGAGACTTTGTCTAGAATTCCTTTTTTTTTTTTTTTTCTTTTTTGTGTTGTTTGTTTCTAGAGTTCTTCTAAATTTTTGGTAGATGAATCACCTAATGATAGATAGGATCCTAAGAAGTTTGCAGGCTAGGTGAACACAAAGCTTTCACCATGCACTGAAGTGGAGTCTGGGCTTTTTATTTATTTATTTATTTATTTTGCAGTGAGTGACTAGCACTCAGGTCTCTCTTTGCTCAGTTGTAGCTGGCGGGAGAATTTATCCAGGAATTTTACTTCCATATTTAAACAGTTTGACAACAGTGGTTATGCCACAGCTGTGACCTGAGTTCAGGTCTTAATTTTCAGACAATCAGAACCCCAGAACATTTTGCTGTGTTCCCCGCTGAATATGCACGCCTGACTGCTGGAACTTAAATGCTAGTGGAGTGTCAGCTCTTCTCAGACAGCTTTAATTCATGTTTATGTGCAAGGTGAATGCAGAAAAGCTGTAACACATGCAGAAAAGCTGTAACTTACTAGCTGACAATCTGAAAAGAAAAGGTTTTGGAACCATCCCTCTGTTCTTGACTGTAGTCACTACTGTTAGATAGCAGAGTAAAGGCAACCAGCTTAGTTTAAATCTTTGATAGAATTGTACAATTGTTTATATTGGAAAAGACCCCTAAGATCGAGTCCAGCTGTTAACCCAGCACTGCCAAGTTCACCACTAAACCATGACCCTAAGTGCCATGTCTACATGTCTTTTAAATACCTCCAGTGATTCCACTACTCTCTGGACAGCCTGATCTCCCACATTGCTCAATAGCCATTGACTCACCTCTCTAGTACATATATGCAACGTATTTTTGTGTCCTGGTTTTTAATTAAGTTGGGTGAGGTTTACAGAATTGCATAGATCCATCCCTATTTCATAGCATTTGCAAAATTCCAGTCAATTTGCTCCAATGTGGGAGCAGAGTTAGGTAAAAAAATGTATATTTTTCAGATTACCACCCCAGATCTGTTGCATTTTTCACAAAACAAGCACATGTTTCATAAAGCCTGAGGAATATTTAACTTGGTCAACTTAATATTGTGGAAGCATTATCAGTAATCTTTTCCTTCCCATCTGTGATTCTGAACTCTGCATCATTACTTTGATATTTTGTGCTCTCCAATCCATTAACATTTAGGATATGTAGTAGGGGCCAACACTTCTCCACAGCAAGATTACAGGATTGGCTTCTACAACATAGAATTTCAAAAGATTCATTGAAATCCGAGGTGCTACATACACCTGTGGGGGTTTATAATGACAAAGATAAAGTACAGCTACTCTGTACTTTTAGAAAGGATAGCTGGATAACCAGTTTTTTCAAGAAGGATGAGATAGTTCTTGAACACTGGTGAAAATTTATAAATTCTTTCTAGTTGGACAGCTAAGACTATAATTGCTTAAGATCAGAATGCTTTTTAAGTTTGCAACAGAATTGCAATATAAATTACCGTAAAGCTTGTTTCTTACTATACAGCATTATGTACCAACATGAGACAAGGTTAGACTGAGTAGTGTACAGACACTTTCTGGAAAAATGAGTGGTTTTAAAGACTCAAATAATTACCATTGTGGATTTTGGAGTGTAATTATTCTGTAATACACAATCCTGTTTTATTTGAAAATATTTTACTTCTCTGGTTAAATATTGGTTCTCTTTAATATTTCAACATTTTATGAATATTTTGTTTTCTCTGGGGACTTTTCATGCATTTTATCAGCTGAATAAATGAAGTAATTCACAAACCAAATGCCTCTTGCTCTCGATGGCTTTAAGGGACTTTGTCATTCCCTATAGCCTTTTCTCAGGCCCAGCTGTGTGGCTCTGAAATCACTTGGCTGGTAATTAGGTATTTATCAGATTGTTTCTGAAAAGGGATGAGACAGTTATCTGACACAATTATCTTTGAAAATTGAATCCCTCTTTTCTGGTGCTGCTGAGGACATTCAAAGATACTGTGAATGTTTAAAGCTAAATGCCTTTGAAAAACCCTTGCTTTTTTAGATCAGGTATAACAGTGGAGTCAAAATGCAAAGTAATTTTTTTTAACCTTTCAGACACCAGATTTTTTTTCTATCAAATGTTGTTTCTTTTCCAATGTGGCTCTGTTTGGAAGGACTTTTGACAACAACCACTCTACTTCTTCAAATATCCACTATTTAGTAGTATTTGAACACTGATAGTATTTCTTAGAAATCAATAAATTACTAATTACATCAAGGCATTACAAATTGATTTTTTTTTTATTTTCCCCTGATAAAGTGGTGAGTATATAGTTCTAAAAAAGCAATTTGGAAACATGGAGTTTCACACTGGGAAATCTGCAACAGATACAGTACCCGTTTTTTTCCCAGACACTCTGTTGAAAGTCTTGGTAGTTGAGAGTTTTTGATTTAGTATGCCAAAGGACAAAAAGAGATAATGCATCAGCATCAGTAATATAACCTATGAGAAGGTTTTTGCTTTATTTAGATAATTCCTTAGTTGTATTTTCAGAAAACTCAAACTTTAACATTTGGCTCAATATTTGTTTATGGGAGAACACAGGATACGTTGCACTGTTACTGAATTTTTCACAAATTTAGATTATTTTGAAAAGACAGGATTTCTCTTAACAAGCTCAAACATCCTGAAAGGAACCTTCTTCAGTTTGAACTGAAGGTACTTATTCCTTCGTCACTTAAGTGCAAAAGAAGTTTGTACAGCTGAAAGGTGGAAGTGTCTGTTATAATAGGAATAGAGTGCCACTTTGTTTCTTCCTGACATTCACAAGTGGGAGACTTGTGACTTGAGAACCTTCTAGACCTGAGAAACAATGAGAAAACTATTTCATATCATACATGTTGCTTCCTTCTGAATAGGTATAATCTAGTATGTTTTATTTGTCAGTCTTGTATTTTGGGTTCGGCATCATATTAAAGTTTTATTTCCTTGTTGTTGAATTACATTCAGGAAAGGAAAAATCTCACTGAAACAAGGCAAAGCATTTAAAAGATAGCAACCTTGTAGATCATCCGTGAACTTTGTCATCATTTTTATTTTCATGACTATATGCAATTTCTTTGCAGACACCCTGCCTCAGTTACTCAGCTATGAACTGGGAATTGTTAGTTTTTTCTTTCCTCTCCCTGCTTTATACCTGTTTTGGTGAATGGTACCACATCCAAATCCATCTCTGAATTGCATTCATTTTCCCATAGCGTTTTCTATAGTGCTGTTACTAAAGGATTTGCTTCCCATTTGCTTGCTTGCCCTCATTAACATGTGGTGCCTTATTAAGCAAAAAGTGGGGCCCAAGTTGATTACAGGGGATAGAATTTTGAAAAATATGAAACTGAATTTTAAAAAAGCCCCAACCAGCTGCTTCAAAAGTCTCATATTTTCGAGTTTCATGGAGTGAGTCAGTTGAAGTTCCTGCTATCTGATGGTAATTGCCTCCTTTGGTAGGCTTTTCTAATTATAGAGAAATTCTCTGTTCTACAAGTATGAATTATGCCAGGCTGCCTGACTAAAGTTGGGAAAAACAACCCAAGGTGTGTTTTTTTCTCTTGGTTTGAAGCACAAGTAAATTTTATTAGATTAGAGATGTTTCTAAGGCTACACCCTCACACAGGCACTTTTGAATGCATGCATACACAGACTATCCTGCACTGTAAAACTTTTAGCTAAGGCCTACGCCTTTCCCTCTGACTCTCCTGAATAGCTTGCTGAGAGTGATGATACAAATATCTTCACTTCTCCCCTCTCTTCCCACAGCTTTTAGCTATATCAGCAGTTTCAGCAAAAAGGGCTAATTAACAGAATGAAATCACTTTCTGGATTTGAGGAAATTTTGGTGCAATGAATTCACTGGTGACTGTTACCAATTACCTTTTGGCCTCTGATTGCTCCCCTGAGAGTCACTGAATATAAAATAGAGAACAAAATCTGCAATACTGCAGGTCTGCAAAATAATAGTTTGCAAGTTAGAATTGATTTTTGCATTCCAGGGGAATAATCAGCCTGAACACAACAAGCACAGTGATGACAGGCAATGGCTTACAATGCTGCACAGCATATTTAAGTGTTAGTCTGTGTGCATGTTCTGTTTCCCTGTGGAATCATAAGGTTATTCCCCAAAAAATGTCATCACAAACCACCTCAATCCTCAATTGGCCTCCTTTCCATTTTATCACTACAAATTGAGGATTGTTCACAGGATAAATTATTACTCTAGTATTCATATTAATTTTTTTAAATACCTCTGTTTTAAGCCCTAAAAGACATGCTTAGCATAACATATCCATCCAGTCTGCCCCTGCTCCAGGGCCATTTGGTGCTACCAGCTTTTCCCATTATCCTGCATTACAGCTTCTGAGCATTTTGTGACGAGTTTTCAGTGACAGGATAGTCTTCACTCATTCTGAGCTAGACACTTTATATCATATTTCCCAAAAAAGCATATGCATTTCTGATTTTGATGCTATGGCTCCCAAACAGGGAAGTGGGATAATCACAGCTGAGGCATGGAGGAGATCATTTGGTTCAGTGTCCTGTTCAGAGCAGGGTCAGCAGGGCAGGTTGCCCAGGACTGTGCTTTATCAGGTTTTGCTTATGAGAATGGAGTCTCCACATTTCTCTGGGCTACCTATGCCACTGTCCATTCACCCTCACAGTAGAAAAGGGGGTTTTTCTGATGTTTATGTGGAAATTCCTGTGTTTCAATTTGTGCTTTTATTCCTGTCAATGGCCACCAATGCCAAGAGCTTGGCTCTTTCTTTTTCATTCCATCACAGCGGGTATTTATCCATATGGATCAGATTTCCCTGAGACTTCTCTTCTGTTGACTGAACAGTCCCAGACACTCCCCAGATGACAGATGTTCCTACCCATGAATCATTTGTGTGCCCTTCTGCTGGATTTTCTCCAGTCAGTCTTGTGCTGTGAAGCCCAGTACTGGACCCAGCACTTCAAGTGTGGACTCGCTGCTGCAGAGAAGGGAGAGAAGAAGGAATCCCTCTCTTCCCCTGCTATCAGCACTCTTCCCAGAGTAGCCCAGAACACTTTTTGCCTTCTTTGCTGCAAGGACATGTTGTTGCTCAACATTTTGTCTAGCAGGAGCCGTGGGTCCCTCTTGGCAGAGCTTCTTTCCAGCCAGTTGACCTCTAGTGTGTACTGGTGCCTTGGATGATTCCTCACCAGGTGCAGAATTTGGGATTTACCTTTTCTGAATTTCAGGAGCTTGTCCAACCTGCAGAGGTCCTTCTGGATAGTGGTACAACCATCTGGTGTATCAGTGACTCCTCCCTGTTCCATGTCATCTGCAAACTTGCTGAGGGTATACTCAGTCTTACTGTCCAAGTAACTGGTAAAGATGAAACAGTATGGGACCCATTAGTAATCCCTGGAGTCTAACACAAGGGATTGGTTTCCAGCTGGACTTTGTGATGCTGATAGCAATCCTTTAAACCTGCCAGTTCAGCCAGTTTTCAGTCCACCTCACTCTGCTGTTCTAGCTTGTATTTCATCAGCTTCTCTATGATGATCTTACGGAAGAAAGTGTCAAAGATCATCTTATAGTCAAGATAAGCACCATCCACTGGTCTCCCTTTATCTACCAAGCCAGTCATTTCATCATGGAAAGCTGTCAAGTTGGTTAAACGTGGTTTCCTCTTTCCAAAACCACGTTTACTACCCCCAATCACCTTCTTGTCCTTCCAGTTGTATGGAGATGGTCTCCAGAATAGGTTCAACCATCACCTTTTCAGGGACTGAGATGAGGCTGACAGGCCTGTGCTTTTCTAGATCCTTCATCCTGAAGATAAAGGCAACGCTTGTTTTCTTCCCATTTTTGGGAACCTCTCCTGATCCTCACAACCTTTCAGCCAGCTCCCTCAGCTCTCATGGATGTCAGGTCCCAGTGACTGGGTTGAGGGGTGTGTGTTTGTGTGTGTATGTGTACAGCTGGTTTAAGCTCTTCCTAACCTGATCAACCTCCACTGAGAGCAAGTCTTCCTTAGTTCACACTTTCCCTCTGGTTCCAGAGGCCTCAGGTTCCTCAAAGCTGGTCTTTCCAACAAAAACTGAGATAAAAGAAGGCATCAAATACCTCAGCCTTTTACACGTCCATTGTCTTCAGGTCCTGCACCTCGTTTTCCCTGGTCTTCTGTTTGCTGCTTATGTACTTGCGGAAGTCCTTCTTGCTGCCCTTCATAGACCTTGTCAGACTGACCTCCAGGCAGGCTTTCTTTTTCCTAACCCCAGCCCTGCATGCTAAGACAGTGTCTCTATTGCTCCTGACAGAGAGCAGTAAGTGCTTACTAACCTAATTTGAGTCCTTGAGAGAGACCAGCAGTCTGGGGGTCAGGCAGGGGCAGGAGCCTGCAGAGCACTGTCAGTTTTCACAAGTGGCCCCAGTTTCTGCCTGAAGACTAAGGCAAAATCTCCCTTCAGCACTTTCTCCCTTCTAGTCCTTTGTGTTTAGTCTTTGCACTGAGCTGATTTTTACTTAGTGCCACCTAATAAGGAATAGCTACTAACTCATCTTTTTTGCTGCAGCGGAGCCACAGTGTGAATGGCAGTGGTGGTGGGGGGAACATGATATAGACAGACTGGAGAATCTGGAGATTTGGGGAATCTCCTTGGATTGATTGCTTGGGAAGTTTGTGTTTCTATTCTGATTCTGAGTGATAAGCATCAACCCCATGAAAGAAAAAGCTCTATCTGACCTATTCTTTTTTTTCTTTTGAGTCACATACTTTTATATGCATGTTTCTGGAACCACCACCCCCCCCCCCCAAAAAAAAAAAAAACAAAAA
>VXBX01001802.1:324228-360363 GCA_013400415.1 Scytalopus superciliaris
AAACCAAAAAGCTACATACTGCTTTTGGGTCATTGTTTTTTACTGCTTTGAATCTGAATAATAGTGCAGAAGATTTTACTGCCTGACTTTCCAAGTTGAATATCTTGTGCATAGCGAATTTTTTGGCTTTGCAATTCTGTTCCATATATCTCTGGACAACTAGTTCAAATATAGACTACTAAATGAAGAGAAAGGAAAAGGCTTCCCCAGGATTTGTTCACCTGTAACAAATGGTGATTCACAGAAAATAAATTAACAGAATGAATTGTAATCTTTTTTTTTTCTTTTCTCTGATTTTGTTGGTTTCAAATGCAAAAAGACTCCAGAATAAAGGAAGATGTAAGTTAAAATTATAATTTTTAAAGTTTGACCTCAGACTTCAAACATAATCTCAAAGCAATTTACCTGTCACAAAGACATCTACTGCTTGCTCTAAAAGGAACGCCTGCAGATCCAAATGTATTTGCATGATAGTTACCTCCATCCCCTTGCACTGGTTTCAATTTAGTCATAGTTTTGTAGTCTCCACTAAAAAGACAGTTTGCATTGTATTACTTTTTCCATCAAATTAGTTTCAGAATAAAAATCACAGGTGGCATTTTGATTTTTTTTGTCCCTGCTTTGTAATTTTCATCACAGACCTCAGACTTGAACCAAGAGATTACTGTACTTGGCCAGACATCAGCATGCTCAGCCTTGCTGGCAGGGTGCCAGGAGTGTGATTATCACAAAAGATCAAATAAAGCAGGATTATTTTTTTCCCTTTAAGCAGTTCATCCCATTCATTTTGCTCTTTTCATGTCTATTCCTTACAAAGGCATATATAGACTTTTTTTTTTTTCTAATGCACAGAAAGAGAGACACCTGTGCAAAATCTCAAACTTTTTCCTTAATTTAACAGGGGAAAAAGAACTAATGGTTCTTTAGAATTCTTCTATAGCCATAAAAAATACCAGTAGAGCAAAAGGTAATATCTTTTCCTGAAGACTGCTAAAAGCATTAAGCAGCTAAAATATCTGTCATCATAGTACTACTAAATTCTGTTATTGTATTTCAATAAAAAACATGCTTTTAACAATAACAGATTTAATGGAATTATTTTTAGATCATGTTATTAGAAACCTTTAAAATAATGAAATTTTATGGGTTTGGAATCTCTATTTCCATCTTACCTAAAAATTGAAAATTGTTGCAGTTTACTGATGATATAATTTGTCATATGAAATTAAAGCTATCAGAAATGTGTTAAAGCTTCCCCTCAGAATTGAAATACTCAGCTTTGATAAATTGTGATGAATTCTAATGTTGGTCTCATAACTTTGAAACATTTGTTGTAGTTTTTGCTGAATCTTTTCATATATTCTTGTCGAGTCTCACTCTTTTGCATATGGGGTCCACAGGGAAGTACTGTCTCCCCCCTTTATTAAAATCACGGCTGAGCCTTTCATCTCATGTCATTACATCTTACCTCTAATTCACATATAAAATACACTCACAATTCCACTATGGCTGTCTCCTGAGGCATAAAGTATCTCTGCCTTGGCACATCTTTATTTAATCAGGGATTGAACATTATCTGGGAAAGATGTGATTTTTCTTTTTTTCTTTTCAGTTGCTCTGCATATTTAAGACCTGAAAAACTTGATAGCTGATTTTGAAGTGCACTGATTTAAGAAAACATGGCATTAACTAATGCCATATTATGTTTAGATGCATATGTTGAGCTCTGTGTTTTCAGTTAAGTCATTAAATTGTTTTAAAGTTAACAGTTGCTACATTGTAAAAAAAAAGGCAAAAAAAAAAAAAAGCCCCAAAACAAAACCCTCCAAAAACACCCAACTCTTTAAGTTTGACATACAGCAAAAGATTTTAATAATTTAAACTGATGGTTTTTTTTCCTCTTTAACATCAATACTGCAAGCTTTCAAATGTGAGGTCTATTAATAAAGACAATAGGAGCAATCCTAATGGCTGGGTTTGGGATCAGGTCCTTTAGCAGTATTTGTGGAAGTGCCCTTCATCGCTACTGGAAAAGATGCCACTACGTGAGATCTCAGGCCTTGAGCCTGACAGAGATATTTGGACAAAGAAAGTCTTATAAAAAAAAAGTGTAATGACAAAGTTGGAATGCTCCTGATAGATTATTAATAGGTTTGAATTAGACTAATAGAATTAATAGATTAATAGAATTCTCTGTAGATCTCAGGGAGGGGAGGATGAGGAGACAGTCTCTTTCTTAATCCAGATTTTGGGGAAATTTTGATAGAAGCTTCTAGACCTCTGTTCTCCTCAAGTACTGTGCACTGTTTATTCAGGAAATATCCTTGCAGTGATGTAACAAAGCGTAAGATATAGAAAAGATACGTCATGAAATATAAATTTGGAAAATGTGTTTCACTAGTATAATATTATTATTCAAATATTATTTGAATAATATTATTCAAAATCCAACCCTCTGTGGTAATCATAGAAGCTTACTGAAATTCTGAACAGAAGCAGTCCAAGATTTGACTTCTTCTGGGGCAGAAAGTAATGTTTTAAATTTCCTTTTTCCTAATACATATTGGCTTATTAATGAAACACTACAGGAAAAAAAAATTGACTATCCTAGTTTGTTTGTCTTTTTTCAACTGGTGACAGTCATTCATTAAGTAACTTCTATAAATTCAGATTTTTTTTTTTTCACTGCATCTAAGATGTCATATTGTAAGCAATCCTTTCGGAATCTAAAAACTCTTCCATCAGAGCTTTTTTCAAGTTAATCATAATTCAGTAACATAAGTAACTAAATTGTTTGATATCATAATTTTGGCTTTTTTAATCACTGTTAACCTTTCAGTATTGAAAACTTTGTGATCTGGCTAATGAAAATAAGTGTTGTAGTTTTGAATCTACTTGTCACATTATTGAATTTGTTCTCTAAATATGATAATTGACATTTATATCTGTGATTGATACTATATTCCTCTTGTTTCCTTGTAACGTGTGAAAGTACCTGGAATAAACAGTTCCTAGTGCTGCAAGATCTTTATTTGCTGCTTCATAAAGAAAATCAAGGTCTTATAATGTGTATTCAGGCATTCTTCTGTACTTCTTAAGTGCCTGAATGGATTTTTCAATCAAATATTCAGAATAAGTCTGTCAATGATCTGAATAAGGCATTGAACAGTTCAGATGAAGAATTTAGCTAGTTTTGTGGCTAGGCAGGTCTTTTTCTGAGAATAATAATGTTTAGGAAAAAGAAATGTTCAGCCAAACCCAACCAACCCATAATTTATCTAGTAGCCATATTTTGGTACAGACTCAGAGACAGAGAGAATTGGATGCTTAAATTTCACGTAATGCCCTGATCATGAAGATGTAAAGTGAGAGTAAAGGCTTATCTGAGGTAAGAAAATTAACTGACCAGTGCTCTCTTGACACTTTTCAAGGGGTGGGAGATATGGATTTAAATTCTTTCATTTGGCAGGTAATTGAGGATTATTTTCACCCTTTCTGAGCAAGTGATCCAACCGCAAAGCTGCTATTTAAAAAAGATGGCAGGAGGTTTTTGTTATAATTTTGTATTATTTAAAAGTAAAACAATGTTTGTAACTATTTTACGATGAGCCAGCAAGCCTTTCAGAGCCTATTGTGTAAGTCACAGGGGAAATTAGGCACAAGACAAAAGCCAAAAAAAAATCAAAACTTACATGAAGCTGCACCATCTCAGGTAGAGAGCTATAAATGCCAGCGTAATGTTAACTCTGAAGAAGGAAGAGCATGATGTAAGAGAATCAATTTTTTAAATGTAGGCCCCCAAATTCCATGCGAACTCCACTTACTCTTACCTTGAATCTAAGCCTGAATGAAGATAACCTTTATCTATTATTGATTAAAGGCATGTGTATAAATATATCAGTGGAAGTGTGTAGCTCTTATGTAGGAACGCTCATAGAGTTATGGAAAAAATTAGGTTAGAAGGCACATGGAAACCATTTAGTCTGCATTAAAGGCACTATTCCATGTGTAGACTAGTGAAGGGCAACTAGAGGGAACCAGTCACCCCTTGACCTGCTGGCTGTGATCTCACTGGAGCATCCCAGCGTGTTGGTAACCTTCCCTAGGTCAAGGACATGCTGCCAGCTCAAATTCAGTGTAACAGCCATGGCCACAGATTCATCTTGTGTTCTTAACTTTCCCTTGTATAACTTCTACTGTAGAAAACATAATCTTGGTGGATCTGTTCTGTTGACAGACTGTAGTGGCAAGAAATACTGTGTTCTGGAGCACGTTCTCTGGTAATTTTGTTTTCACAGCCTTTATGAAGTGTCACTCTCAGCCACAAATTACATTTTTGTGATCCTAATTTAATATAACAGTGACAAATGCATCTGTAAGTGATGTGCAGCAAGGGATGATGATTTAATGTATTGTTTCCAGTTGTAAGTGCCACCAAGTTTTTAGATTGTGGTAGTCAAGGTCAAATTCAGAGAGAGTAGCCAGACAGTTTAGGCCTTTCTGGGGTCAAGGAACACGTGAAAAGATGTGCTTCTGTAGTGCACATCCAATTAACTTGAAAGAGACATAAATAGTCATCAATTTTGATCTGGAAAAAAGGAAAAATATAAACCAAAGCGAAACTCAGATCAAACGGCACTCACATTTTGACTAAATCCCTCCAAAGAAGGGGGTCTGTTTAGACAGAGTAAATAAAATGGAAATTGAGAAACAGAAAAATGGGCATCTCTGCTCTTGTAAAGACTATATTTGTGTTCATATCTGGCTCTTCCTTCTCTTCCATCCCGGCAATATGCACAGGCCATCCTGAAAACTCTTAGAGAGGAAGCAGTACCAACTGAGATCATCTAATCTGACCACTGCTTCTTTTGTGTACATGTGTTATATGCATTTGTAAATAGACATATTGACATATAGTTATCAGTTAGTAACTCTTAAGACTGAAAAGTCATCTTGCCTCATGGACCATTCAGCTTTCTTTGAAGTGTAGAGCAATATGTCATCCTTGTAAAGTATTTTTAAAATATCATATATGCTAATATTCATCAACTAATGCTAGATCACATTGTTATGATACAGTGTATTTGTTAATAAGGAAACATTATGATGTTTGCATGGTATGATATTACCATGCCTAATTTCCATTATGACTGTACAAATGAGATTACTTAATAACACAAGAGATAATTTCTTGTTAGAAGAAAATGGAAAGTGTGTAGTAAATCTCATATAATGTTTTCAGTTAATATGCCTTCATAATGATCATGTAATCTTTCTATTCACCCATGCCTGCTGATAGAAGTTAAAGTAAATAGCTCTTTTTTTATTAATTTGGGCTATTATGAGCAAAGTTTAAATGCTTTCTCACTCCATCAAATATATGCCAGCTGACTTTTACAGCTTTGTCTTTTACCCATCTTTTTGACTGATTGACATCAACACATTTTCAAAGTACTCAAATTGCTCACATCTGTGGGGGGCTTTATGGTATGACCTTAGGTTTTCCCCCACTGGGTGGTAAGTTTGATTTTTTATTATTNCATGACAAAGGTTTGTAATTCCTATTAGTAGAAATGTTGTGCCTGCAAAGAGGGCATATATTAAAAGGGGGGGAAAAAATACTAGCACGTGCCTTGGCTTCCAGAGATTGTCACTCTGTACACTGAGGTCTTAATAAATAAAAAGATTGCCAGCTGCATTTCAATTCACAGCTTCTTTATTAGCCTTTAAAAAGAAATAAATAAAGCATGACGCTTTATTTAATTGTCTGAATAGATGGAGACAAACCAAGACGCACAGTCAGCTGCAAGACAGTTAATGAAGAAATCCCTATTTTTAATCTAGCTGTAGAAGACACAGCTCTTGTGCTTTGATGATCTGGCCTTTGTGATGAACCTGGCTGGAAAACCACATGTGCTGCACCGTCTTCCTAATTAAGTCATCAAAATGCACTGGAGCAAACTGAGTGACTTGTGTAGAGCGGTATAAGTAATTTTAGTTCCTCTATTGCTTAGTTAATAGAAAGTGGCACTGTTCTAGATTATGACTGATATAGGTGAGATGCTACAGCTGCTGTCATTGTGCTTGTAGGTAGGTGCCTTTATAAGCTGTTTCTGTGTGTGTGTAAGAATGAACAATTTGCTTTGTTTCCCTTTCTTGTCTCTTACTTTGAGGATGCAATTTCAGAAGATTTTCATCCATATTTTCTTTTTCCTCAAGAAGCCAGTGCCTGTGATTTTCCTCAAAATATACAGATACTCTCTTTGTTTTGGATGCACTGACAGAGCGTCCACCAAAACTGATCTTAAAAGTATGGATTTAGGAAGGCTGTGTACTAAAATAAATTTAAAGAGAAACAATAAGAAAAAATTTCAATTACAATCATAATGTTATAAAACAGTTTGAGTTTATATTATGAAGATGTAATCATTTTTTTCTGACATGGACTTGATTTACCACAGCTAAAGATTTTGTAAATGTGTAGCCCAGATTCTGAAGTTTTTCCTGGTAAAACTGTTCATAATTACTTACCTTGTGTCACGAATAGTTGTACTTGGAGCTCTTGGGTTCCTGGAGACAAAAATATGCCAATTATGAAAATGGCATAATCAGGTCTTGAGTGTCCATTGTATGCATTATAAACTTACATTGCAAAACTTTCCTAGTTTACGCAGCTCTGTGACACCCCAAAGTTGACAGCAAGGTCACTGTACAGGCATTGCATTCTGTAATTTAAGAATAATATATTTGCTTAAATTCTTCTGTAAAGATTGTGCCTCATGTGTGCCCTGTGTATATTTGGAGATAATATAAATAGACTTTTCCCCAGAAGTTATTCTACCTATCTTAAAAGTAATAAGAATAAATGGGGTTTTTTTACATAATGCATAAGTTATCCTGAGAATAATCTTCAGTTACCAAAGTGGAGCAGAGAATGACAGAGTCTCAATTGAATCTAATATTTATTTAGATGATCAATCTGTTAAAGCTTCAAAGCAATTTAATGTCTTTAAGATCAATTATAAAACTAATTTCAGTCATATCAGTGAAAGAATGTAACAATTTACAAGGGTATTTTCAGTTATGACTACTCAAGGGGTTACAGTAGACATATCTACACTTGCTAATTTATTTTCAGTGCTGTGAAATAGTGTCTAGAGATACTTTATTAGATATTTTAATGAGTGTTGAACATATTTGCACAATTTCTGCCCTGACAAAGGGTGATTTATATGCTCCTGTGTCTGCATATGCAGAAATTATTTTTTTTCAGTTTGCCACCCTATTTTTGCATAAACTAAACAGGAAATTACTCCCTTTTGGCTAATCTGAATTTTAAATCAAAGTGGAATTGGTGAAAGCAAACAAGACTTATTTTAAGCTTAACTGTTGAGTTAGATTGACAGTAACCTTATTTTAAGCATTTATACTATATTAATGATGGTGTTAGCAGTACTGCACTGTATAACTAACGAGTTGCTGCATCTTCTTTATTCCAACCATTTTTATAGCATTTTATAAATATTCAGAAAAATACTTTCCTCTAGAAGTAGAGGTGTAAAAATCACCACAGTTTTTTTTTGATACAGAAAGAAACTTATATATAGCCTGTATGCAGAGGCATTGATACTTTATACTCAATAAATTAAATACTATAAAGCTGCAGGTACTGTGAGTTTCACTGAATTTCTGTTTTTGTTAATACATCTTAAATATTTTTTTCTATAGTTACTGTATACTACTGGCCAAAATAATGTGTCAAATACTCTATGTGTGCTACTACTAAACCAGTCAATTCTCCTTCCTCTGTGGCATGAAAACAAAGAAACACCTATCCTTTACAAATGTGTTTTGCTCAAGGCATTGTTACAGGCTACCAGGAAGATAAAAGAACCCTTAAAAGTGCTATGAAGCACATCTGGTTAGCCATTTGCTGTTAACTTTCCATGTTTAGACATTTCTTTAATTACATTTTGGGTGTGTTTTTTCTTTGTCCTTTTTTTTTTTTTTTAATTTTATTTTTTTTTATTCTCTCCCTAGTATTACCCTAAGGGTAAAATTTAATGATGTTATTTAGAACTTGGTTTTTACATCAGATCATAACCAATGGAGGTTTTAAGCCTACTTATTTTGACACAGAGCTGAGGTGAGCACCAAGGTCAAACTTTTAATATATGAAAATAAAAAGGCAGTTAATGATATGCAACAAAAGGATGCTAGGTGGTTTTTTTCTTCCATTCTCTCTCCTGTCTTCACAAAATGGATCAGTTATGCCCTTCAGAATTATATTCACTTATAATACTCCCTACTCTCGGTAAGATTAAACAATTTCCAGTTCTCTTTGTGTCCATCTGGCACTTAAAAATAGAGGTGAAAAATTCAAGGCACTGTTAATGTATAATCACATTTCAGAAAATATGCTGTTATATTCAGTAATACTCATCTAAGATCGTGGCACTGACCTAGCACAGAATTGATCAGTTGCAATTTTTGAAAGTACTTACTATGCAAGTGTGTCTTCTTTGAATGCGTGTTACCTAAAATGTCTAGGGCAGGTTAATATTTGAAATTTGACACACACCTGGACCTCTTGGCTTGTTTGGCCTGTAACACATAAACAAGCATCGTGTTTTTGAAGGATGGTGATGCCCATGACCACTTCTATTCATTGGTTTGCACCATCTCTCTGAAATAAATCTTATCCATGGCAGCTGATTAGCTGGGTTTTACCTGGCTATTAAATCAGGACTGAGCATTGTGCAAATTCAAAACTGGAGTTGGCAACCAGTGGATATTCACAACTACATCTTCCACTGAGGAAGATTGGGAAAGAGTTTACAGATGGTTAAGTAAGAGCTGAATCTCCTCTTGGTTGCATGTGTTCAATTGCCTCTCTAATCGAGTCACTCTAACTTCTACACAAATTCATTATTTTCTATTTCTGTTGGTTTATTTCCTATATTTTACAATTCCATTTGCTTTTATCAGTTGTTTAAACACGTCAGAATTTTAGCGTTCAGTTTATAGTTTGTTTGCAATCTGAAATAGCTGCGATTTGCTTTACTGTGAACTTCAGGTTTGCTTCAGCCACCTTTGCATAAATAAGCTAAAATGGTTTTAAATCTCAGTACTTTGGTGGCCTGTTTCTGAAACAGCATTCATGGAGAGTTTCTGGGTTTAAGTTGGAGCTGTTGCAGGAGTAAAAGCTTCTTAAGTATTAACTTTGGTTTAGCACTTGGGTTGAAGAAGTTTGTTTTGGTCTCATAAGTTAATCACAGCAATCTGACATTACAGGTCACGACTGCTGTATGAATTTAATAATTTAATTTTAAAATTTCAAAATATACAGACAATTCTTAATTTGAACTAGAATGCATGAAACTTAGGGCTGGGAAGAGGACAGTGATTACTGCCTACCTGGTTTATTTTCCACCCCATTAAAGCTTTCCCCTCCCCCGAAATTTCCCTGTCCTTGAAAGTGCCTGCTACATAGAGAGGTCAAAATGTTAACTTAGATTCAGCTCTTTCTAGCATTGAGGCAGCTTACCCAAACTGAGCTCCCTGCTGTCATGGCTAGATTGCTTCTGGGACCTGAGCTGGCTTATTTAAAGCCTGGCACCTTGACTTTACATTGCAGTCTCTGTTCTTTCACTGTCTTTATTTCAAAGTGCTTCTTTTCTTGCAAGTACTTTATGGTGTTTTATCCTATTGGAGATATTTTAGAAGTTATAATATAGCTTGTAAATGACATGGCTTCTATTTCCTGATTTTTCTTTCCCCTCCCCCCCCGCCCCAGAAATATTCCATTATTAAGTGATTTTATCTCCCATGGTTTTTGAAAGGCTGTCCAGAGGGATTTTTAAACATTGTAACGCTAAGTTGTATGTGCTTTAGCAGGAAAGTCTGAATCGTCTAGTATTTTAAAGGAACATAGTACAGTGAGAAAAAGAATGGTCTGAGGTCAGTGGTAGCTTATGAAGGTATTCAGTCAGTGTCAAGTCTGGCTTTGAGCTTTAGTTTGAAATATTTAACCTTTCTATTACTGCAGAAATTCCAATCAATCTGTGTTACAGTCACCTTGTAAGATATAACTGAAATCCCTTCATCAGCATATACAGAACAGTCTGTTTTGCTAATTCAGAAAGACTGACAGAAGAGAAATAAACCAACTAGCCTATCCTTTTTTCAGTAAAAGACTGAAAGCCTGTATGATATATGTAGCTATAGTAATAACATGTTTAAAATTCACAAAAGTATGTTATTCCACATTTTTTGAATCTGAAGGATAATCTAGAGGAAAACTGCTCCATTCTAGGCCAGTTGTGGAAAATCCCTATTCTGATAGTTGATGACCTAAGCTTTCATGTAAATAATGAAGCATAAGCAATATTTTAATACTACAGTGACAAAGTAACAAATTCCATTAAAGGACCACAGGACAATGGCAGTCACCATTGAAACTTACCAATGAATTGACTTCTGTCAAAGTGAAGAGTGATGTGAATAGTCTTTGATTGAAGCCTTTGTCTTGCTTCTTTTAATCTTTAATATATATGGTCAGTCTCATAAATGTACATCATGTTTCATTCTCAGCTGTAAAAGACTTGTTTGCAGCATTTTTACTGCAGAATCCTTCATCTTATGTATATTCTTTATGATTGCTTTATCTCACATTTGTCTAAAGAAAGATTTATTTTTATTTCTTTAAGCCCTTTTATGTATGTAAAATATGCAGGAGTAGCATGACATTTTTATACTTCTGCAATTGTCTTTTAATTTATTTTTTTTTTCTGTTCGGTTCCAACTGTATAGCAAAATTCTCCATCACTTGAAAAGTTTTCTTCAGTAATGATAAAGCAATGAACTTTATTGTATGATTAATAGTTCCAATTATTAGAACCTAGCATTAGACTGTCACAATCATTTGTGTGGCAATTTTCCACAATTCCAGGTGAAGCCAAAGTCATATGTTTGTTTTATGCAGAAGTCCTTCCGAGTTGTTTTGTTTTTGTTTTTGTTTTTGTTTTTTTTAATAAAAGATCAGATAAAAGGATTCTCTTGACCTTATTAGCAAATGCTTGGCATTTTGGAGCAAGAACTTAAAACTGGCAATGTGGCGTGCTTGACATGTTTTTGTCAGTTCTTAGAAAAGGTAGTTCAAATGTGCTTCAGTTGTCTATGCCCAGGAAGTCTCGTGTTCACCAAATGATGTTGTATTTGGAATTTGAAAAAAGCCTTTCAATGCTCTTAGATTGGAAAGTATTGGCAAGACTTTTTCCCTGTGATCATTGCTACTGAAGAACAGGAGTTGGACTTAGCTAAAATGATCAGGAAGATGACCCAGTCTTTTGTGTTCTTAGGGCGATGCCAAATAAATTTCCAAGAGGAAGCTGCTGAATGGAAGAGCCAGTCTGCTGGAAATGATGTGGCAAAAGTGAGAGGATGATTGTATTAAGGAATCAGGAAAATAAAGCAATTATACTGTCGAATTTGACTTAGTGTTAAAAACAGAGCAGGACAAGGAGAGGAAGAAGTATGACAACAGAGAGGTATTGGTGCAGAATGACTGTTACTTGTAGGCACAGCAACCTAAGAGCTTGAAAGCAAATGTGGGAAGTCTGGGTCTCATCCTTCACAACCTTGTGCTTTTCTCTAGTCATATAAAGAGGTCTTTTCTGTGACCCCTTCCCACTGTAAGGCAAAGTAGAAACTCCTAAAAATGAGAAGGTACTGTGTTGCCATCCATATTGGGATGGCCTTGCTGGGCTACCAGCTGCTGTTCTGGAGTTAGGAAGCACCTCTGAACTGCATACTCCTGGGTCTCAGGCTGTGTTGTTCCCCCTGACAAGGGCAGAAAGAGGGTTAGCCAAGGAAATGCCAAATGATGAATTGAAATAAAAGAACATTAGATTTACAGAGTTGAATGTTTAGGTTATCAGGAATTCATCACCAGTATTTAAGATAAATGAATGAACATTTTCTGTGTCAGTTGGGTCCATCCATGCTCATGGCCTGTTCACTTCATATTACTATCCAGTTTAGTATGACATGAGATAGCATTTCATGCTGGCAGCTCTATGTCCATACTGTCAAACTTCCTGCTGCAGACATGCTTCTGTGCACTCTAATATTTTGTGTATCCTAGAACTTTTTTGCACCTGTAGTATTTTCTTCTTTTTAACATGATTTATCTTATCTGATAGTTGTCTATGTCTGCAGGCTAATAAATTCAGCCACTCTTCTCTCTTTTTTTATTTTTTTTATCCTCCTTCCTTCAATAGTCTTGGAATCTATTGACCATTTTTTTGTGATGTAACAGGAAAAGAGAACTAGGAGACATGAAATTCCGATGAGAACTGTACTATGTAGAGAAAGACCCAGATCTGTAGCCTCAGACATCTATTGCCCATTAGCCCATGGGGCCACTCCAAGTGAAGAACCCAGAATGTTTGGGCAGACATAGCTACATGGAGGGCAGAGAATGAAGGAAGAAAGGAAAAGAAATGCAGAAGGGTGTGGGAAAACTGGAGTAGAAATGAAGTCATCACTACAAAGATTTCAGAGGGTGTTTCATGAAGATCTGTGAGAGTATAAGAGAAGAGAGGGCTGTGCTTTTTTTGATATGTGCTTATGGAACAGTATATTTTTCTACAATATTCTCTTGCCTTTGAGTTCATAGTGCTTCTGAACTGCAGTTAGGGTAATATCATAAAGAACTGCTGTTTTTGTATAACATGTCTTGTTTACTGTGCAGCCATGAACAACTGGAGTCCATCCATGCATCTGCCAGCGATTTCCCAAGTGCTGCTGCACAAGAGTCTTCAAACAAGTTGCCAACTCTCAGATATTAATAGTCCACACCTTATTTCATAAGTTGTCTAATTTGACTCCCAGGACCATATTTTCCATCAGGTCTGAGCATTTACCATAGAATTACATAAAACCACATTTTTCACCACAAAATAATATTATTAAAGTGTTAAATGTTCTTTAAAAATGAGACTTACCATGTCTCGGTTTATCTGTGCAGTATTGATGGAAAATCTTGGTATTATGGATGGTAGTCCCCAGAACTTCCCTTCCATATAAGGGAAGAAATATTATTTTAAATGGGGAAAAGTTATACTTTGAGTGTAGTATAATGTGATGATGTTAAGATAATAGAATAGAAAATTCTCTTACATTATTTTATATTCTAGCATTTCTAGCATATCTGCTGAATATCATAGGCCTGGTGGTTTGTTTGACGGGTTTGAGGTGGGTTTGTGTTTGGTTTTTTTTACGTTCTTTTTTCTTGTTGTTTTGTTTTTGTGTGTGTTTACAGGATTTGGGGAAAAAAATCAAGACTGTGATTAACAATTAAATTTTGATACTACTGCATGCAGAACTCTGCAGGTAACTATACAAAAACAGCAGCCTCGCAGCGCTGCAACTTTTATCAACAAACTTAAGAAATACCCAAATACTTGCAAACAAAAGAATTGGTGTTTTTGAGCAACATCTTAACCAAGAAATCTCATCCTGTTTTCTAGCTCAGTGCAAGATCGCAACATATTGCCTGAACCCATCAAATATGCAGCTTTTTCATCTCTGTGCTGACATTTGATGGTCTTCATCAATCTAAGCAGCATCACAGGCACATATACTTAACGTTGTAGATACTTGCATCTGAACTGGTCCCCTATGCCCTAAATGCTTTATACTCAATAAAGGAGGCAATTCAGAGTAGAATTGATGCATCCTATGTGTGTTTTAGTGGTTGTGCTCTGGAGTTGCCTGTTCTCTCCCTTTACTAAACTAAACAGTATGGATTTACCTTTGGTCAGATAAATTCCATGCTTGGTGTCTGTTAATTCTCTTCTGACAACTGGGCTGCCTCTAGACTAAACAGTGGATACGATGTTGTTTATCTTGCACTATTTATCCTATAATTATTCAAATCAGGGATCAAGGAAAGTGTATCCTGGCTGTCTTACAGTTTGCATGTTCCAATTTTCTTTCCAGGAAAAATAAAGCCTAGGGTAAAGGCCCTTGGTGCTCACATGATGTACAGGTCAGGCTGAGGATGTACTGCTAGCTCCGCTAATTTTGTTGTAGTGTAGAAGTCTTGATCAGATTTTAAATATGAAAGCTGTTTTGTTGTCAAGCTGATAAGAGATCTAAAGATGATATAGTACAGGAAAAGTATTTTTCCCAACCTATTCTGACAGCAGCTCTGAGTTATGCACAAGGCTTGTAGTATTAGTGCAGAGTGGAAGTATGAGGGATTCACTGGCATTTCCAAAAGTAAACAAGGCTGTGAGAACACATCATATATTGCTTGGCATCATTTGAACATTGTCCTCTGAGGAATGTGGAATTTTGAAAGACTTTGTGAAGTCTTCATCTCCCTCAGATGCTCTCAGAGGGGACTCTGGAGTGAGTCTGCTGAAAAGCTTAGGGCCAGAGTCACAAGCTTCAGCAGTGGGGTGAGAGCATCTCAGAAGAGGAAGGAGAGTTATTCCTAGAGCTTTAACACCAGGCAGAGTGCCTGAAAATGATCCAGTCTCAGAAAACATAAAATCTCAACCATGTGAAGCCTAAGGAAATAAATCAGGGAGTAGTTATGAGGGTCTGAATTAAGTCCAGGTTGTGTTAAGTGGGAACACCTGAGGTACAGCACCCTTGCAGCCAAAGTGGAAGTGAGCTGAATTATCCCTTGATTACCTGTGTCTCACCATTGAGTACAGAAGAAAACAGTAATGATTTTGGTGAGTGTCTGATGTTGGATCAAATTTATCAAGTCCTTTTTGTCTTCTCTGAGATACTGATGGGGCTTCTTAGCAAATAATACAGCTACACTCTCTGGGCTAAAAACTGCATTCTCATTTTCTATTGAGACAGGAAACAAGGATGCTACTTAAGAAATCACACCAACATTGTGAAGGAACCTTGACATCACTTGCTCTAGTATGGGATGCAGCAATTCTTTTAACACTCCTCAGATCCCAAGGCTTCTTTGCTGTCAGGCTTTGAGGACAATTCTGAATTGTCTTATTCTGTTTTCTGTCCCAGAATGTGTATGTAGTGAAAGAGCGTTAGATGAAATTTCAAGCTATTTCTTCCTGTGACTGCTTTTCTCCTCTTCTGGGGATTTAAAAAACCCAGTGTTGCTTAAGTATATAGTTTAAGGGAACAACATAAGAACCAGGAGAGAAAGTAATTTATTACCAAGCTTTGCCTTGAATAATAAATAAAACAATAGTTCACAGTTTTAACGGTGTCAATAAAATGAAATATTGCAGCTAGGTATTGTGACTAACCTTCAGCCTATGCACTGAAAGAGATATTCTGCCATATGAATAAACTATACAGAAGAAAGGAATAGGAAGAAATAAAGGTTTTATGTGGAATTATTTTGCTAAATACATTTCCTAAATGTTGAATTTCACTTCATAAATATTCTTTAAATATAAAAACCAAATACCCATGTAAAACGTCCTAGTTTTGCAGAAAGCCAACAAAATAATCAGTTTTGGGGTTAAAATCAACATCTATTTTTGAAAGTTGTATGGCATTTTCTGTTACAAAAGGCTATAATAATAAAATAATTAAATCCTTGGTAAAGGACTGGGGACCAGAACACTGCAGAGCTATGGTCCGAGCTTTGCTGTTAGACTATATGTATTTGCAAAAGTAGTAATTTAGTGGGAATGCTTTTTATGCATGGTAGTTAGAGAAGATAATCAGAATCTTTCATTTTCAAATACCATTTTCAATTCTGTTTTGTGCTGTAGTTTTTTTAATCACACTGGTGTTTTAAGGTTGCAAAAGAGTATACACAAAAATAGGTTTGGGTATGCCTGGTCATATCAAGACTTGCTTCAGGGAAGGACTTCAAAAAGCATTATGAAAAAATGGGTTTTAAAATAATTAGAAGTAACATAACTAATTTAAGACTGTTTAATTGAACTAATTTAAATTTAAATTGAGAAAGAATACATAGGAAGTACTTCATTTTACGTGCTGCTTAGAAATTCAAATGTCAATCTATTAATTTCATAAGCATGAAAGTAAACCTTCATATTCCAACTTTGCAAGCATATACCAATTCCCTAATTTACAGCACATTCTTTTGCATAATTTTACATGTAGGTATCTTACTCTCACAACAGTATTTCATTTCTTGATGTTGTGCTTTTTTAATCTTTCTCCTACACTCAAAACCAAACTTGCAAATGTTTAGATCTTCTCAAAATTACTCATGATTTCTCACATGATTTATCAAAGGTCTGTGATATTTATAAAGCCCACAGTGGCTCGCTGAAGTGAAATGGAATGTAGAAATGTAAAGTTCTCCATACTTGTTTTCATAAATATTTGGTGGTTTTTTGAGTCTAAAAATATTCAGGGACTTACCCCTGGAATTATTGTGGGACCAACAAAGATCCCACTCCTTTACAGTTACTTCTCATAAATTGAACTTCTGATTAATGACTCAACATGCTGATGATAGTGTTTTATTGCTGCTGCATTTTTACGCACTTTGTGAATTATAGATGTAATTAGCATCCAGTGTTGCAAGCATAATAAAAATATACATATTATTATTGCTGTGCTTTTGATACTGTTTATTACATAGACTTCTGCATGAATGATTTTATTTCTCTATTATTAAAAGCCTCTTTAATTTGCACATGCAGAAGTCATTGCCCCAGCATGGTTCAGATGTAATTTCCATTTTAGGGCTATAATTCAGTGGAGTTGTTTGCTGTAGCAGTGAGCATCCATACCTAAGGATAAGAAATGTAAAATTACTTACTGATTTCTGAAAATTACACTGCACAATTGAACCATCAAATTTTCAAGTCTTATTTGAATAAGGGAGAAATAATCCCAGTTTACATTCTGGTAATGAAAAGAGATGGATGGTTTTCACTATAGGCAACCTGCCATTTTTTTATTCTTCCAGGTGCTATTTTCTGTAACAGTTTTGAGTATTGTCTTTTGGGGTGCTGAATTCTACTTCTGCTTAGCTATTATTAATAGCTTTGTAAGACTGACATTTATACAGCTGCAAAAAGTCTGTTGAATAACATGTGATTTCTGTTATGGGCTGAGTAAATTTTGAGAGAGAAGAGTTTTTGTTCCGAGAAATAACTGTGTCCAAGTTTTCGACATAGCATTCATTGAAAGGAAGAGCAAATGACTTTTACTATGGAGCCCTACTCTGAACTTAGGGGACAAAGAGCTCACAAAATAAATGCATTTTGGAGATTACTAGTTAAGGGAGAGGGAAATTGCTAGACAAATAGCTGAGAGGTATTTACCAAACACATCTGTAAGATTAAAGAAATGCAGTAACAGAGAGGAGAGAGAATAAATAATTGAAGTCCTATGACTTTTACCCTTGTAGCACCATTTGTGACATGCTCTCTGGCTGTTAAAGTGAGAATTTAGAGGCCAGTGAGCAGCTCCACTATGAGAATTAGAGCCGTAGCCCAAAGGCAAGAGAAAAGGGGAAAGGAGCCCCAGGAATAAAACATCTACTTTCTAAGAGAAAAACAAAGTAAAAAGAACATTAACTAAAGGGTTTATCTCTGTGTGGGGACATGAATTAACCTCCCTTGTGCCACTCAGGGAGACTTTTTAGTGCTCACAGTGCAATTCAAACTTGTCAGACAGCCATACAATCTTTCTCAGAAGTCACTAAAGTATCTTTTCAATATTTTTATATCAAAATATCAAAATCAGTAGCTCAGGCAACTACTGTACTTTTACACAAGTGTGCAAGAAGAGGTGCTTCAAAATGGATACCTCAGGAAACAATTTTATTAGTGAGTTTATCTGAATCTGCATGAATATAGAATAATAAGTTGTGTACTGTCTCAATTATTGCAGCGATAAGGAGTAGAGAAGTTTAAAATGTATTTTAAAGAGCTGGGAGTTAATATTTACTGTTGAAATTACACAGCTGTAACACGAGGCCAGCTCGAGGAGAAGCAAGATGATGAATGGGTGTTACTATATTTTATCCCTGTAAAAGAAGACCAATGAGTTTTTTTGCCAGGGTCTAGCATAGAGAAGCTTATCCCATAATCAAAGGATTATTACTTAGAACAAATAGAAAAACTGATTGGTTGCCAGAAAGTCAGATATAATTTCCAAATAGTTCCTTTTTTATTTCTTATAGGACAGACTGTAGTAACTGTGTAGAACAGTTTCAAATAAATTCTATAGGAAAATAAACAATGGTCTGATAGTGACCAGCCTTGCAGACAAATACATGTTAGACTGTTTCTCACATAGAGGGCTAGAAGAAAAGGATTGTTTCCTTTTGCTTGAAGTTTTGAATTTTAGCAGGTTTATTTTAATTTGAAACCAATTTTTGTGGTATTGAACTACAAATACTTTTCTTCATGCAGTTCACAAGCAGTTTAAGGAGAAACCTTGTCAGATTAAGAGAAGTAGCAAGTGGTCTCTTAGGAATGCATAATAGATAATATTGCCCAAGTACCTGGTCTGTGTGTTGTCATATATTTGTATGGGTAATAAAACAATATATGCATACAGTTTTCCATTTACAGAACAGATGTTGATTGGAGGAGAGTACACACATATGTATGTCCCATTCCTTGTCATTTAAAATAACTTTTCTATTATATTATCTAAAACAACCATTTCTTTGCTTCTCCTTATTTTATGATCTTTCACATGCAGTGATGTTCCATTTTTTTGGATTATACGTTTTCTGTTCTTTGATAAGGTTTTTGCTTAAATGGTATTTGAAAAATTAAACACAAGATGTAGGAATAAAATAAAACTCATGTTAAATGTATTAAAAATTGCCCTTTTTTAACCACATAACAGAGAGCTCAGATAAAAGTGTAGATCATTTCTTAATACAGGTCTCAGAAATAATACAGAAGGAGTTGATTTAGTATGCTGTTCAGAGATGCACAGATCACCGTTCTGATTACCGCGTTCTGAGCCACTCTCCTCAGGTCACTGAAAGAATCACTAGTATAAAGGGTCATAGATATCTTATAGGATTTTTCACATCTAGAGGTTGAATTATATCGGAATTATAATTGCATGCTGGGTTAAAGTCAGCAACGTGGCAAGGAAGTGTTGAAAGTTCATAAACAAGGTAGCATCTTTTAATCTATCCTACCTGACAAATATTGTCCTAGCCCTCATCTGGCTATATTTTTTAAGGAATGAAGTCAACAATAAGGAAGATTTATGGGTCAGAAAATGAGTAAAATAAGAATCCAGCCTAAGTACAGCTCTCTATATACACAGTCATGCATGTTAAATCCACTGTCTGCAATGAAGAGCCTTACTAAACATGAGATTCCATATTTCCCAGCCAAGTTTCCATCAGCTTACCCAGACTGACTTCCAAGGTAGCTCAGGGTTTTATGGCATGACTCAGCAGGACACTGCTGTGAGGTCACATTTGGGAACACTGAGCTTTTTATATAAATCACAATTTTATAAACTGAAATTTCCTAATAGACTCTGAGACCAAGAGCAAACCTCAGTAAGGAGCTCACTCTAAAAGATACTGAAGAATGGGAGGAGCACTTTTTGTTTTTATAGAACACAGTAGTGATATTAAATCAGTTCAGATTGATGAGCCACCAGATGTAATTGAATGTATCAATGGAGAAAGTGCTTTCTACACTTACTTCCTTGTAAATGCAGTGAGGGACAAAGAAGGGGCAGGAAAGAATAAAGAAAGATATTTTATCTGAACCTTTGCCAGCTGTGGAGGAAGCAGAATTCAGTGGAAGGGTATAAAAAACTGATTCAGAGAAGGTAGCAGTGAAGTGCTTGGTAGTGACAAAGTAATACTGATCACTCAACCTAAAAGCAGGAAAGATATGGAAAAAAAGATCTATGAAAAATACCATCAATTACTTTTATATATATTTCTAAAATTTTCACTGATATATATTCTATATAATTTTAGAAATACATTTTATCATGAGTCTGAGGATTCAGAAGGTGTTTCATTATGATTCCCCTGACACACATTTCTGACAGCTAGCTAACTGACTCCAATCTGTAGACTAAGCTACCTAATTATTTTAGGTAAAAGTGGGTGAGATTTGGCATAGTTTGAAATGTTCCACAATACAGATTAAAAGTCTTATCCTTGTGTTCTTTCAGCCCACCAAATCAGTGTGAAGTCACCGTATGAAAGGAAATCTCCTTCCATAATATAATAATGTGTTATTCATGTTAACTTAATACTCACATGTTCCCCCCAGAAGACACCAAAACATAGTAAAATGACGAGACATTTATAGACAGTCTTTCTGTTCAAGTTAAATCCTACCAGCTTCAATACCTGTGTAACATAAATCAGAACATGGAACCCAGTATATATTTTTGAGGAAATTATGGTTGTATCAGGTATCATGAGAGAGCCTGTGTTGTGCGCATGAGTGTGTTTGCACACACATGTGCCATCACTGCTGGGCACCCAAGAGCTGGGTTGTTTTTTGTAAGCAACCAAAATTACACTCTAGATGGGAGCCTGATGATGATGTAACCAACTTGTAGACAGTGTGGACTAACACAGGACTGTGGAATAGTTCAGGGTGGAACAGCTTTGGGAGATCCCTGTACAAAACAGGATCAGCCGCCAGGTCAGACCAACCTGCTCATGTCTGTGTCCAGTTACCTGTTGATAATCTCCAGACTGAGTTTGCACAACCTGTCTGGAACACCTTCTCCAATGCCTGACTGTATTCATGGGGAAAAAGTTTTTCCCAAACTTTCTTTTCCATCTGTGTCTCTTGTCTCTCATTTTCCCTCCATTTTAAAGTTCTTCCTTCCTTATTAATGGCTCCTGACTTAATTTGTCCATGATAATGTACTCCATCTGGAGTGTTGGAAAAAAATGTTCTTGAACATTGACAATAGCAAGAAGAATTAATTGAATACCTTTAATGATAATTCTTTTAAATATTTAATCAGAAACTTGTTACATGACTTATCAAAATATAGTTCTTGATCACACACAGACTTTCCAAAGTGGGACTGTCATATAACAGAAAGCTAATGATACTTTTATAGTGATTAATCTATATTTTTAATTAAGGAAGTCATGTACAGGTTGTTTGGATGGCAGTCATATTGTGAAGTACTGAATTGTGTCAATTCTTGTTATTTTTTCATTAAAATCAAGAGAATGCAGAATTACTACTCAGTTACTATGACCCACTTTCTAATATTCATGCTGTGAAATTAATTGGGTGAAATACTACCTCTTTCAGTTTACCTGCTCTGGCCTACCTAATATACGGGGTGGGGTAAGGTTGATGGGATAAGCTCTTTCATCTGTTCATTTTAATTCTAGGACTTAAAAGGAGATTTCAAGTGAAAGATGAACGTACTCACAGGATTGAGCCTTTGTCTGTAAATGGAAATTTCTTTTATGGTTTTTCTGCCATGTCAGGTGCTTGTATGCTGTGTTGCAAATTTAATTATAGTAATTTTAATGGCTTTCTTAAAAAGTTAACTGTTAAATAATTATTTTGAGGTTCCATGTAGCTATGTTTAGTACATACTATGTTGCTACTGGTTCTATTTCCTGTGATAGTTCATGATCAGAGAAGAGATTGAGTCTCCATGTGAATATTTGTGCTAAATATGTGCATTATATGTGCTGTTACTCAATGTATCTAATGATTCAAATTCCAGTTTTATGCCTGTATATTTGGGGAGCAACAAACGATTGCTGGCAAAGTCTATTAGCAAGAAAAGAGCTGATAAGATGAAATGTTTTTACATATGCTTTTGGGGATGCATTCAGGTGTTCAAAATTACTGGTGTGGATAAAGCACCCGGGAAAATTCATAAAATTGCTGGGATGCATAATTTGTGTTTCTTGCTACAAATGTGAGATGTATATATAAGATGCCAGAGCAGATTAAGTGAACTGTCAAATGTGAATTAGTTCAGCCTTCCTTGGTTTTAATGACTTTTGAATAGCAAGCAAAGGAGATTATAATAGCAGAATAAGGAAAACATTAAAGTGCTTTACAAATGACAGTCAAAGCCTACTTGTATACATACAAATATACCTATGATAACTAAGAACCTCAAGTGCTCAATGGGGTCGGAAAAAAGCGCAATGGATTTAATGCATTTTGGAAGTATATATTACATGTATTAAAATATATATAAAACCCATTATTCTCACACTCAAGTGGAACTGGGTATTTTGTGTGTGTGTGTTGATGTTGTTAAGTCACCTCACTGAACAGGGAAGGTATGTGTCATCCTGGTCCAAGGCTTAATTATCTCAGTGGGCCAGTATACCATGTAGTGTGTAGTATGAGAGGTAAGGTATGGAGACAGAAGGGAAGAATGGACAGGTCTAGAGCTTTACTGATCTCAGAAGGGGAAAAGGAAATGAGATTGCAGAAAAAAATGTACTTTTTCTTCCGATTCTTCTTGCAAGAGAGGTAAGAAGGATGGGAAAGAGGACAAAAGAAAGGAGTAAAGATAGGAGTTGCAATATAGAAGTTTATATGTTCCCACGGAAGAATTTAGTACCTGCAGTACATGTAAGCTAATTAAATGGACTACTTTGCAGGGAACCAAACTCCCTTGCATATTGTCTATTACTTGCTTGCAGGTAGCAATCACTGTCTGGGAAGCCCAGGTACCTTCATTCTGGTGTTAGAGTCAGCCTGAGCAGTAAAAAAAATCTTCTTTTTTATCCCATAGCACTTTGTGTGAATAGATATCAATAGAAAGGCTCATGGCTATACCTGTAGAAGACAAAGGGAGTGAAATCAATTTTTTAGTAGATTTATGTTGTCAATATATTATGATGAAAGGGTCACTCATATTATATATGAGTATTTACAGCCTGCTGCAGAATGATGCAAAACGTTTTTAATAGCCAGGTATTGAAGCTGAAGTTATTCACAGTCTGAAATAGTAGAGTTGGAATACGATTGACATCAGTTGTAACTCTTCTGAAGAAATTGGCAAGGTATTAAAGGAGGAAAAATAAGTGACACAACCGATGGCTCTTCATTGAGTAATTATACCAGTTCTTTAAGGTGGTGATGTATTGCAGTTTGCACCAGTCATTTTTAGGCTCATTACTTCTGACATGGAGATTTCCTTTGTATGTATCTGGGGGTTATAAAATATTTTGGTGTTTTATGTGTGGGCTTTTTAGTTATCAAAAAATACACACAGTAAGGGTTACATTTGCTACGTATCCCTGTGTGCGCAGTACCAACCCTTCTATCCAAAAGTTACTTATTTTAGCTGTTTTTAGTTTTGTTGCAGAAGGCATCTGGACATAAGTGTAGAGTATTATAAAGGGGTAAAGGAAAGAGCTGAAAAATGAAGGCAGAATTCTGGTCTCCAAGCAGAGTCAAGTCAGCCAGGAAACAGAAGGTAGGAATAAAAGGCTGCTCTTGAGAGAGGAGGGAGGTCACCAGCAGAGTCACACGTGTCTGAGTTGTTGAACCTTTTCATTACTACTGAAAAAGAGGGTGTGTATGAGTAGGCAGAATTTATTGATGACACCAAGTTTTTCAAGGTAATAGGAACAAAGGCTGACTGTGATGAAGTGAAGAAAGATATTACCACATTAAGTAACTGCAGTAAAATAGCAGATGAAACGCAATCTAGATAAATATGAAGTGATGCACAGGGGAAATAAACAATTCCAACTTTACATATGTAATGATGGATTCTTAGCTGATTATTATCACATGGAAATGAGCAAATGAGATTTTGGAGTTATGATTGATAGTTCCATGAACATGTCAGTTCAGTGTTCAATAACAGTAAAAAAAAAGGAAATCAAATGGTAGGTGTTATTAGGAAAGGAACCTAGCATACAGCAAATAACATTGATATGCATATATAGAAGTCTCTAGTGTACTGACATTTTGAATACTGTGTGAAGTCAGTTTTAGTCCTGCCGTTTCTAAAGGATGTAGTGGAGCTGGAAAATGGAGAAAAAGCATGGGTATGATGGAATAGAAAGACTGATCTATCTGTTTAGGACTATTCTGCCCTTGAGAGAGATGGTTAAAAGTAGAAAATATGGAGATTTAGAAAATATGATTGTAGTGATGAAACTGAGTTTGGAATGATTGCCTAATGCCTTCTCAAATGCAAGAGCTGGAAACATTCAGTAATATTTAAGGAGAAAAAATTGTGGAAAAAAAATTAACAAAACCCCCCACACACAAACAAGTCACCTTGTTGTTTGATGTGACATTTAGTTAGCCTGAGAGACTCCTTACCACAAGATGCCATGTGAAAAATTGACTGGAAAAATTAATGGAAGAAAAAATGCTCTTCCATAGTAAATGCTGCTTTTAGCAGTGGAAGTCTGTGACCTGGTAATTGTTGGATATAAGGAAAGCACATTAAGGAAGGAGCACTATACCCTTGCCCAGTGATGCACTCTGATGGGCATTGAACATTGAGTATTGGAGGCAGGACCTAGATAGACCTGGATGATCCATTCATATATAAAATACAATTTTAGGCAAGACTTGTATAAAGCAACTTCCCTATTTAAGTATGCTACTGCTATTTCTTCTACCCACTGAACAGCTAAAGGTAAAGTTCTGGGCTTAGACTTTAGAAAGTGCCAGGTTTTTTGTTGATAATCGTGATTTTTGTTTTTCTGGTGCCAGGAACTAATATATATAAAATTTGTCGTAGAGATATTATAGTAATATCTCTACAACAGCAGTTATGCAGATTTCTGGGTTTGTCTTTGCTGGTGGTATATAGCTACCTGGTTACCTGAAATTTTCCCCTTTTAATCTCTTACAAATTGAATGCTTAGGAAAAAAATAAATCATTACAACAATTACTAGAAGGTCCAGGCTTAAATGTTAGTTCTTACCATAACCAAGGCACCAAAATAATTTTGTTGCTCTTCAGAAGCACAGCCTTTCTGAGATTTCAGAGCACTCAAACTTGCTCATGAAGTTACAAAAGTTTAACCTTCCCAGAGCTCACTCTACAGATTTCCCTTCCATGTGTTCATACAACCCATTCCCTTACTAGTTCTGTTTTGCATTTATATTAACACATGCACTTGCATTTGATTCAGTTCAACTGAAGTAAATGGATATTTCACTTTTGACTTCAATTGAAGCAGAAACGAGCCACAAGCAACAAACCCGATAATACCTGCTTTTCAACTTGGCAATCAACCATTTCCTTCTGTGAGTGCTAGTGTGGAACCTGTAGGTCTGTAGTTTGAAACTTAATAGTTTAAGAAGTCTTCTGAGCTAGTACAGACTGCTAAGAGCAGAATTAGAAAGCCAGTATATATTTTTTTCACATTTATATTTCTCCCTGCCCAAAACTTAAAAAGAAAACAACAACACAGAAATTGCTAGTTAAACTAAATGTTTCACTGTGTTCTTTTATGAAGCATTTGGTCAGCCTGGGAGACTCTTTACCACAAGATGCCATGTCAAAAATTGACTGGAAAAACTAAAGGAAGATAAAGTGCTTTTCCATACTAAACACTACTTTTAGCACTGAAATTTCATGACATGGTAATGCCTGGATATAGGGGAAGCATATTAAAAAAGAAGCACTATATCTTTGCTCAGTAATGCACCCTATGACTGGCAAGCAACATGCTTTTAAGATACACTTCTTGTGTTCCTTAGTAGTTCTAGAGTGTATGCAACCATTTGACAAGCAAATGTATGTGTTAGACTGTAGTGTCATCTTTATGGGAACACAATAGTGAATTTGAAAGCAGATGAACCAAAAAGTTATTCAGGAGATCACAGGATAACAGAAATATTTTTTTGTTTTCTTCATGTTGTGCATACTAAGACAAGCAGGAAAATCTGAGCAATAACATGAATTGGTAATATCTTTTAACTCCTATACAGAGTTTCTGACAACTGAAATATAGACATTAAGGGCCCTTTTCCCCATCCAAGGTATTCATTTCAAGACTAGGCCATTTTTGCTTAGCTCCACGGCATGGCCCAGAAGCAGCATGAGCCCCCTCACTACAGTTGGTCAGGATGTACCTGAAGGAGTCCTTTATACTATGTTATATAATGTGAATAGTCTCTTATAGCTCTGTCATTCTTTTAATGAAGATTTTAATGTACATCTTCTAATAGTACTCTATTCTTGAAAGATACCTGTGCATTGAATCCTCTCTGGGTGCACTGACGTCACAATCAGTGGTGATTCCACATGTAGTTCCTGCCCAGGTGAGGTCCTTAAGCCAGAGGTTTGCAGAGAAGGTTCTCACAGAGGTTAGAGGTGTACTGGTCTCTGAACAGCAAATGCTCTGTCATGAAACAAACCCATGTTGCCGTGATCTTAACTGAGCTGTCTTGGCAAGTTGAACTGACTTTCATTAACTTTCTGCCTGGGCACTGTTCAGGTGTTTTTAGAAGTGTGGTTCCAGAGTCAAACCCAAAAATATAAAGAGCTTCATTTCTTCCCCACTTGGAAGAAAAGAACAAGAAGTTTCAGTCACATCAGTTCTACTTAGTATAGGTCCCTAAAATTTTTACTGGACTATAACTTTGACTGACCTTCATACCAGAAAGGTAGGGCTGCATGGTACTTTCTGGCAGGTGTGTTGTGAAGATAAATACATAAAGCAGTAGTGAGATGCCATAGGCACTGCGCTTATCTTGGGCCCGTATCCTGTGGTTACTCTATGTTACCCTGGAGTGGGTTCTTGGTGGAAGTCTGTGTAGCATCCTCTTCAAGGTAAAGAAGGAAAAATAAGTAAGTAGATACTGGCTTTATACGTCTGTAACAAAATTAGTCTATAAACAAGGCAGATTTCTGTAAATCCAGTGGTAAAGGTACCATTTGCTTACTGGCTTGCTGAGACACCTTGAATTTATTTTTGTGTATCTTGTTTAAGAAGTGTTTCCTCAATAGATTTCTATGTGTTGCATTTTTACTTTTCAAATACGTAACTTAGAACACAGGTTAAAATTGTTCCTTCTGTAAAAGCAAGCTAACAAAAAACCCTCAGAGCAACAAATAGACAAGATTAAACTGAGGTTTGTATTCAAAAGATATATTTTCCTTCTAATCATTAAATATCAGTGCATCTCAGATACATTTCTCACTTCTCTGTCATAAAATCAATGGGCAAGGAACACAAATCAATTTTAGACTCAGAAAATAAGTTGTCAGGACTTCAAGAATTAGTTTATCATTAACTGCAATGTATTTTAGAAAGAAGAGCAGTGTTTATGACCCACAATTTTATGTCTTTTTAAAAAGGGCTATAATGTCTTTCAGAATGTCACATATCATTCTGAAGCAAGTTCTCAGCTGGTATTTTGTGAAAGGCAATTTTAAAACATCACTGCATTTTAGGACTTTGTGTGGCTAGTGTTTGACTCTCGCTCTTTTACTTCTTTTTTAGGTTTTATATTATAGGATAAGAATTACAAAACATCATATTAGATAGTTATTAACTGCACTACTATCAGATGTTAGTATAATCTAATAATTCCACAGTGGTTGTAATCCAGAGTCTTCTGAAGGTATTGCAACCTATTGAGTAGACCTTTTGTAATACTGAGCATATTTTAAAATAGAAATTTAAGAGCCTTATTGTTTTCAAGTAAAATTACAGACACTCCCCACAACTCTGAGCATATTATTAGCATATACTAGCTGCATAATGGTTTCAAGAATGATGTTCAGGACTGATAGGAGACTGCTACCCTGAGAAATCATTTAGTGCATTATGTGTCAATGGGACAATGCTCTGAGGTTTTGACAATCAAAGTACAGTTTAGGGTTTTACAAACTAGATATCCTGAAAAAAAGGCATGGCTGAGCTGGTAACACTGTCCAGAGAACAGTCCCTGCAGTGCTCCATCCTTTGGAGAGTAAAGCAGTTTGGTAGCACCAACAAAAGTTGCACCATGTTAAAGGATCTCAGTGTATGTTTAATTCACTAACGTGGGCACACAAGAATCACGAATCCTTGAAAGATTTTATGAATTTTTTGTATCATTTTCTGATTCTTAAAAGCAAAAATCTGAAGCTCAGAAATACGTGAAGTGCATTAAGAAACTAGATAGCGCGTCTTCGAGATCAGTGTTAATGTTTGCTTATGTAATCTCTTAAAGCTCTTACCTGAGCACCATCTCTGCGCTAGTGTGTGAAGGTGCCCCTGGATTTCTGGCAGTCATTTTCTGAGCACAGTCATTACCACAGAGAGTGGGGAACCACTCACATGCTTGCTAATCTGTAGAGGTGCAAAATGCTACTTCGTAGCATCTTAGATTTCTTATTAAAGACAGGATATGATGGGATGTGTCTGTGTCATCGGCCATGCTACCAGCAATGGGACAATCAGGGAAAGGCAACATTGCACCAGAAAAACCTCCCCTGCCTTCTTAAGAAAATTAGTCCCATAAAACCAGAGGCAGCAAAACCATAAGGTAATGTTTAATTATAAAGCTATTATTTCTTTTGGCTAAAAGTAAAATAATTTAGTGAGTAGTTTTCTGATTTAAAAGTTTTAAATAAACATTGTAGATTTCAAATATATTTATACAGTTTCAGTATGATTCATCCTAATGTCAACAATGCCACTTACTTTACAGTTTTGATCAATTTTATGGTATTTAACATTTTTATATGAATTTTATGAAAATTAATTAAATAAAACTTGTTTATTAACAATAATGTTAATGATTAATAGAATATTGTAGCATTAGTATATCAGGGCTATCAATATATGTCATGTTATCATATGATGGTGCAGCTGGCAAGAGTTTTTATAGAGGCCCTAAAGTAAAGAGTACCAGTTTTAAAGTTTCTGAATCATTCTGTTTGAAGTGTTTTTACTGAAGGAGAGCTGGAAAGGTACCAGAGAATATTTGGGATCTTTCTCTGCTCTTTGTAATCAGAACTCCCTTTCTGCGTAAGATTTGTTTCTGCAGCCCTGTAGTCAGAAGAAATAGTACTGAACATTTCCTTGATGCTCAGATAATGTTTCCCAGAGGAAATATTAGTAAATTCTCCTGTGAAAATCACTCAGTGCTGAGTATTCTTTCCCTGGCCTCTGTATAACCTGCTTGCACAGATAAATTATGTTCATTTAATATTCCTATGTTATTTTCTGTTATTCTGCAAAGTTGAATAGTAATACTCCTGAATGATAACTATGTGAGAATAACCATAATAGTAACTGAAAAACTTGGATACTACAGTCATTAACTATTTTTGCATACCTAGAAAAAGTCTTAATATGTAATATGGAAAATACACTGTATTAACCTCAGCAAAATGTTCAGTGGAAAACCAGTTTATATAAATGTAGTGACCAAATGAACTATTTATTGATGTTCCTCCTTAAGCCTCCTTATAGTGACATTTAAACTTAATTTTCTTAGGGAAGAGAAATGAATCTCTGAACTAGACAAAATCAGATTGATATCTTTGACATATAGTGCAGTACAGGGAGTACAAAGATCAAAAGTTACCCATATGCTGTAACTTTCAAGTCTATTACAAGTATTTATCTTTGGCCTGCAAAGACTAAAAAGGAATTGATTTCACACTTATCAATTCACTGCTTATTTTTCAGCTCAACAGAAAGCTTTTTAATGAGTGAAAGGAAATCAATTGATAGAAGTTGCCTCTCTAGTCTGTGTAGAAATTATCTAGCCATGGAGGTTAATCCAAGAAAATATAGCTGGACCTTTAAAATTAGGGTGATCTTACTTCATGAATTAATCTGACATAATGAGTTTATTTCATAATAGCTATGTATGATCACAGACTAAACTAAGCATGTTCCAAGTTCAAGTTCAAAGCCTGAAAATATGCCATTAAAGCAAACCAGCAAACTTGTAGACTTCAGGAACTGCATCATGATACTAAAGAAATTAAATTAATGACTCCTGGAACTTGATCAAGCTGTGAAATGATCAGTACATAGGTATTATCATATAATTCTTAGAGAGAGGAATTGCACAGTCTGTGGTTGCTTCTCAACACTTCTGGATCAATGTGCCATTTTGGACAGGTGTTTTAATCTTGCTGTGCACAGGTTTTTCCATCTATGTAATGGAGGAAAAACAGTCCCATTCATGTGAACTGCTCATAGACTTGTGAAATTTTCTTATTTTGAGAAATATCAAACTGAGGATAATAATAGTTTTTTTCCAATAACATATTTTTCAGAAGTTCAAGACTTCACTTTCAAAAACAGTTATTGAGCAGAATTATTTTTCATTGTATATAATTAGTAAGATTTTCAGCACTCTTCCATACTTGGGTGATTTTCATTCTCATCAGAGAGTGTATACTGTAACCGTGATTCAAATTTCTGTTAGTCATCACACATAGTTTAAATCTGGATAGAGTTTCTATATATGCATGTTTGCATTTTGTGAATTTATATTATATACACCATATGCATATATATGTAAATATAAGTATGCAAAGAAGGATTTGTATTGTTAAACACAGACATGTATGTATTTTCAACTGTATTCAGTGTTATTTAAGATGTTGTGGTGCATCACTGCAGTGTTCAGGAAAGAAAAAGATGCTGTTTTAATCCAATGAGAGGTAATAATATGAATTGATGAAGCAATGTACAAGCAGACTGTGCAGTACCTGTATCTGAATTATTGAGCTTGAAATCTGATCAAAGATGGGAATTATTGAAAACTAGTGTTTTAGAAGTGGAAATTCTTCTTTGACAAGGCAAGACAAGACTGCAATAACCTTGACTTAGACATGGAATCAGAGTGATTAGAGTCAGTGCAAATTTCAGACCCATTCTCTGACAATAAATAAATGGAGATGTCGAGTCTCATTTCGATCACCTTCAGTAATGACCTTGAATGCATGCAAATGTGGAATTTGCTCAATGGGGACTCTGTGACAACTCTGCGATTCAACTGTGAAATTAGAGTAGCTTGTACTTAAACTGGAATTTCACACCTGCAGAACTAGCAGTCTTTGAGATACAACAGGAAGGAATGAAACCCTGTAAAAAGCCATGTTTTCTTGTGATTATTCGAAATCATATATTTTTCTTCAGTTATAACTAAATAGGCTAAAAAACAATTCAAATGCAGCTGAGGCAACCTGAGGCCAAGTGACTTGTGGATTTTGTTTGGAAGTTATTCTTACTCTATTTTTAAAACATTTTTCATTGTTGAAACAAATATTGCAGTCTTTGTAGATGCTATATGAATAAGAATTTAGTGAAGCACCAAAAGTGTTCTTGTTCTTAAAAAGTAAAAAACTTCAAGAAAGTATATGTTGTGCATTAATATAATTGTTAGAATTACTGAAGTCAAGAATAATAGATATATACTTGATTTCACAGTGTGGTCACTTTTTTTTTCCCTTGTCCTTGCTTGAGAGAGAATATTTTTTTAGAGTTCAAAGAAATATGCATTAGTTGAAGAGTGTCATAGTGCCAATCCCACCCTTACACAAATACTTTCCAAAGAATCCATTGAATATTATCAGTGCTTTCACAGCCAGGAATCTCAAATAGAATTTCATTTTATGAAGTGAGGGTTTTTTTGTCAGGCAGGATTGTCAGTTCCTGATTACGTCATCATCATGGCTAGGCTTCGCAAATGAAGATTTGGGAAGGGCTCTCCCCACACTTGCTACAAGCGCGCTGGTGGCTAAAAAGGCCAATGAGAGACAGGCAAGTCCAGTCGCAAAAGGCACAGTGGAAAGTCTCCTCTGGCAATATTGGCGAGGCACGGTTTTTTCTGCCTTGTCTTTTCTCCTCGTGACTGATCCTGCATGCACTCTCAAAGGCAGCAGCAGCGTTATAGATGGTGTGCCTCCATGCCTCCCAATTGGAGGCCAGAGTGGACCATTGATGGTGGTCAATATGGCCAGGGCTGAGGTGTTGTTTGAGGGAGTCCTTGTATCTCCTCTTTGGGGCTCCTCTCTTGCGGCAGCCGGTGGCAAGCTCACCATACAGTACAATCTTAGGGAGGCGGTGATCCTCCATCCTGGAGACGTGCCCTGCCTAGCGCAGCTGCGTTCTCAGCAGCATGGCCTCAATGCTGGGGACCTCTGCCTGCTCCAGAACAGACACATTAGTCACGTGGTCTGTCCAATGGATATTTAGAATTGTACGGAGGCAGCGCTGATGGAAGCGCTCGAGGAGTCGCAGGTGGTGGCGATAGATGACCCAGGATTCACATGCATAATCCTGATTACGTACATCCTCTAGAATTGCATCAGGACAGTGTTATTTCCTATCATGGCCACTAAGTGAAAAGAGAGAACTGTTATATCCAAGTTCCACTGAACACATTGCCTGGGTCCTACCCATCAAGTTTTCTTACAAGGAAACTAAATTAATATGCATAAAATTTGTGAATTATCAAAAAATTTAATGGAAAAGTGGAATAATTTTTAATAGGATGCATGTTATTTTCTCAAATATTTTATTACTAGATATTTCAACTGTGTCCAACACATTAACCTAAGTCATGTGCACAGTTTTCTTCCATATGGATGGTGATTGATGTTTTGTGTATTTTCTGTGAACAAGTTTTGTTGTTCAAACACTTCTAATGAAATGAAATGTTTCTATATACTTTCAAATTATGGCTGTGTTAAAACTATGCATGATACTATGCAAGGCAGAAGAATCTCCATTGCATCCCAAAATGTATCCTTGTAGGCAACTGAGTGAAAATGCTGTATGGAGTTTGTGTGACAAGGTTTTGGTGATGGGGTGACTACAGAAGCTTCCTCCATGTCCAGCAGAGCCAAAGCCAGCCTGCTCCAAGGTGGACATGCTGCTGGCCAATGCTGAGCCCATCAGTAACAGTGGTAGCATCTCTGGAATAACATTTTTAAGAGGGGATAAAAATTTAGCTGGAGAGAGGACTGAGAATATGTGAGAGGAGCAGCCCCAAGGCCAATGAAGAAGGAGGGGGAGAAGGTGCTCCAGGAGCAGAGATTCCCCTGCAGCCCGTGGTGAAGACCATCTTGAGGCAAGATGTGCCCCTGCAGCCTGTGGAGGTCCATGGTGCAGCAGGTGGATGTCCAAAGGAGGCTGTGACCCCATGACAAGTGTAGACTGGAGCTGGCTCCTGACAGGACATGTGGACCCACGGAGAGAGGAGCCCATGCTGGAGCAGAGTTACTGGCAGGAGCTGTGATCCCATAAGGAACCCATGCTGGAGCAGCCTATTTCTGAAGGACTGCACCCTGTGGAAGGGCCCACAGTAGTTCATGAAGGACTGTCTCCTATAAAAGAGGGACCCACACTGGATCTGGAGAGAGTGTGAGGAGTCCTCTTCCTACAGAGGAAGCAGTAGCTCAAGAAGTGGAGATCATGTGTGATGAGACCCATTCCCCCACACCACTGAGGGGGAGGAGGTAGAGACTGAGGGATAAAGTTAAACATGGGAAGAAAGGAGGAATGGGGGAAGGTGTTTTAAGATTGGTTTTATTTCCTATCATCACATTCTGCACTGATTGGGAATCAGTTCAGTTAAGTTTCTCAAGTCATGTCTGGTTTGCAGTGATGGTAACTGGTGAGTGATCTCTCCTTGTCCTTACCTTGACACACAAGCCTTTGGTTTTATTTTCTTTCTCCTGTTCAGCTGAAGAGTGGAGTGATAGAACCACTTTAGTGGGCACCTGTTGTCCTCCTGTGTCTGTGCTCTGGTATTGAGGGAGCAATGCCTCTGTTTTAGAAGGCCCTTTTTGTCTACTGTGCTGGTTAGAACATCTTTCCAATCTTTGTACTTCAGCCTTGCTCCTTTTTAAAAGGGTTGAATTGAGGACATGTCCAGTCTGTGTCTGTTCCTGCCATCATTAGTACTTCAAACATTTGTCACTCCTCTGAGATAAGATCTCATGTATTGAAACTGTTCAAACAGAAGAAACTAAAATATTTTTCAGGATTTTCTTGGTCTTGATATTGGACTGTGATAGGGAGAGAAGACAAGCAACACCACAGCTTTCTCCTTAATGAATCAAATGCTGAGTCACTGAGCCACTGGGTGAAGTCAGCACTTATTTGTTTGCTTTTTTTACAATTACCAAAGAGAAGGGGGGGGAGGGGGAAGTAAAATTTCCATGTGATCTTCTACTGTCAAGTACTACTAAACCCCACTAAAATACATTTTAATGCATTCAAAATTTATCATATTTTATCAATTTTTATGTCCTAAACCAGTAATTGTAAGATATGCCCGCTATTGTTCAGCTAGTCCTTCCTGGGTTCATTCTCTGACAGGGGTACCTCTTAGCTGGAAAACAATCTCTGAGAGGTTTTTTTCATCTTTGTCTTCAACACTCCAGGGCAATATCACACTCTGATATTTGGGTATTTCTGTTGTATTTTGTTCTGTATTGAGTTCACTATGACTAAGCCTGTGTTTACAGGTGCATTTTGTATTAGGTTCCTGCCTCTACAGTTAATCAACATATAATTTATTGAGTTTATTTTTAAACTACCTTGTTTATTCTTCTTACCGTAGCCAGGTCTAAAAAAGTATCATGAGCTGGTGATTCAGTGGTGAAGGGATCGTCAGCCATCACATGCAGAGAGGCCTACTCCCAAAGGCAGTATTTGTTCCCTAAGCTGTATCTTCAGTGTGAATCAATTACCAATAAGATCTACTCCCTAATTTTCACCAGAGCTCTCTACCGATACCCAGAGCCAATGCTAGTGGTCTTATCACTATCCCAAAAACCTTTGGTGTTTGTTTAGGAGATTTCTTTCATTCTAAAAAGCTAAAGCAAATGTTAAATGCTGGCAGAGTGGCTATGCTTAAATTTGATTCAACCATCATGGAAATTGTCTTTTCAATAGTTATTGCACTTCTAAGGGGCACAAATTATGAAAATGAAAAAAGAAAGGTTGTAAAATGCATCATCTCTCTGCAATTAGAGATCAGAGATCTCCAATTTAGCTTCCTGGAAAATTTTTCCAGATGACATGTGATAAAAACATAATCATTTGCATTTCACTAAAACCTTTTAGCATACTGTTTGTTTTAACAGACAGCATTTTAATTAATAGTTAAATATGTAACTATAGCGAGGCGAATGTGTTCTGTTTTGGTGTAGTTGCACAGAATCCATAGGCCACAGTTTAGAAAGTGCCTGAGGCAGATGCTTATCTTTAGACTGATGAGGTCTGTTAACTTTGATAAAACTAAACTTAAGCTCTAAGTGCTTTGCTGGATTGGGGCCATAAACTGTAATTGATTTGGATTTTTATCTTTAATCTTTTGTTCATTTGTTAAAATTTTTGATGAATTTTGTTCTTTTACACAGAACTATCTTGGTTTAATGCTACTGGTTTCCTAATGTAATTATCATCCAGGCTTCATTAATCATGTTTAAAGTAGTTTCAGATATTCATGCATAATTTCTGCATGTTAATTTAACTTGGTTATTGGAATTTATTTAATGTCCTTAAATATCACAGGATACACATCTGTATGTGTGTCCTGGTTAATGGACTGATCTGATTATCAAATGTTAAGTACACTCTTGTTTGTATAAGGCTTAACTATAATGACCAGAGAGTCACTTTTGGCAGTGACTGCATTGTAAGTGCACACACTTTCTGCAAAAGGCAGGTCTACTGAAACTTGCTGTTCAGAAAGTTTCCAAATTCACTACAGATAAAGACTGTTCAGTTTTTCCTGTGAACATTAGTTTACATCAGAATCAGTTTCAGCAGTGATATTAGTGAGAAACCAGTGAAAAGCAGATCAGACAGAAGCTGGCATTTGAAAATATAATATAATGAAGGATAGAGAATATATTGTTTGTACATATGGTTGTTTTTGTAAACACTAAGATTTGATATTGCTGTCTTCAGTTTTCACATTTGCTTTATAATCATTCTATTGTTCCCTTCAGCTGGAATGTCAAAGTTTTCAGGCAAGGATCACATCAGATATATGTGTGCTTTTATAGTATTTATCATAATGATTCTAATTAATGCCTACAACGCCTGCCCTTAAACAAATAATTATAATCACATAAGGAAATGAATATGCTTTACCAGTCTTAGGAGACAAGAGCATCCTGACAATTACTGCTGCTTCAAATACATCATAATAGGCACTGATCTTTTCCCAATAAGCTAATTAATTATTA
>VXBX01001802.1:360399-396511 GCA_013400415.1 Scytalopus superciliaris
ATTAAATATTTTAATTATTAATTATTGCAAATTATTAATAATGTCAGTTTTGTGGTACATGTATAATCAGAAACAACTTAAAATCCATTAACAACAATAATAATAATATACCTTGAAATAAATTTTCATTATTTCATAGGTTTGGGGTAGAAATTTTCAAGAGTATTTTTACACAGTTTGCTTCTCTGACTTTACCTCTGTTGCTTTTGGTCATATAATACAGTTCTGTTATTTTTCTGTCTAACCTATTCCTTCTAAATTTTTCATTAGCCCTTTTATTCCTCTACCAGTACACTTGGCCGTGCTCCATTTCCTTGCCAGTTCACACTGTTACAGATTAATGTGATAACTGCAGTTAATGATGAGTGATTAAAAACATCTTTCTAGGTACTGAAAATATTCTTCTAAATTGTCCTTTCAATGCCCTTTAAACATTAATTTGTTAGATCCTGCATATTTCATGTGCTTCAGTTAGAGAGAGAGAGAGAGAGAGGTGAGGAGAAAAGTGGGCAAAATACCAAAAGATATTGTGAAATTTAAGCACAGGGATCTGTGGATAGACTTCTTGCAGTTTTGAGTATTCCCTGTTTCATGAGTTATCTTTAGAAAACTTCCTTATTTAAATTATTTCTTTTTGCAAGATGATTTAATGGGGAAACTGTACAGCATTGTGATAGACAAGTACTTCTACTCAGATAAGAGTATATTCATTTAGTAATGCTTCTAGCATTTTGTTTTCAAGCATTCTAATTCTAAATACGAAGAGTGGGATTTAACCCATGTTATGTTTGTCCACTTCTATATAAAATGCCAAAGTAGAAGAGACGTATTGTTGCTTATAGTTCTCTTGAATTACGACTAGGTCTGGGTGAATGGTTCATCCCATCAAATCTGAACCTAGCTAATAAAAACAATATCGTTTTTGTTCAGCAAATGCTAGTGCCCTGGTATGTATTAGATGCAGACTTAACTCTGCTGAACTGTTCACCTCCTCTTAATCATTAATCAATTTAGTGACAGCTTAAATGTATGAGCAACTTTTTTATGACACTTGGATCATGCCTTTAATAGCAAGGATTAAATGCTTCAGTGTGATGCTTTCTGGGAAATGTGCTGTTCTGTATCTTCTATCTTCCTTTTATTTTATGCATTTAAGGGTGTATAGTCAACCCTGAGTAATAGGATATTTAACTGTCAGTCCTCATAAGTCAACATTAAAGACACTATATGTCCAGTTTATTGCTAGATAATTTGCTGATGGATGAAAGCTGTTGTTGGGTACATGGGGAGAAACTACCAAGAGAAAGTATATAGTGTATAAAACCTTAAATTTCCTTTGGTGTCAATTTCTGCTGGTTTCCGGTGAGGACATAAATGGTTGGTCAACTTCACTGTTAAAGATAGCACTACCTTATTAATTGCAGGAGTTATTTGAAAAATACATATAACTTTGCACAGCTGAAATATGACATTTCTTTTTAAAAAAAGATAGTCCTTTTGCTTTCTGCAACAAGTGTTCCCCCTTTGTGTGTGCACATGTGCCTGTGTACGTGAGGGGGAGAGAGACTGTGGTGGCAAACAGTCTTAGACTTTGAAAAAAAGTCTAAGAACTTTTTCAAAGATCAATAGGAGTGTCATCCTCAAAAGAAAACAAACTTGAGCAGGCGCATTAGATACAGCTATGGCTATGTAAGTTTGTATTGAACTTAATATTGGTTCTGTAACTAAAGGATAAAACCAAAGCAATAAATAGAGAAAAATAAGTCTTGATACGGGGGAAATACTAATTTATCATTATTTTTAATAAAGATTATGTGAATTGGATGATGTTTTGAATATTAAAGAAGGATCTCAATTTCCAACAGAGCATATTCAGCATTCACTCTAGCGATAGCTGGGAAATGCTGCAGCCTGGAAAGGTCTCCAAATAAAACATTGATTTTATTTGAAAATAAGATCATAACATTATCTCTTCTATATTTTAAATAGAGGGAAAACCCTTATCATTTAGATCCTTCTCTTCCAGCCAGGTCAAGTCAAGTGGACTCAAGTGAACATTGAATGTGTATTGCAGAGCTAAATTCTATTGCATATAGCAAGATAAAAGTTAAAAATTACTAAAACCTCTCAGGTGCTTGTCAAATAGTTTTATTGTTCTGTTCATTATATAGAAAACACATAACAATGCAACAGAAATACATTGTTTGCATTTGTTCAGGCTCATCTATACAATTAATTTTTGACATAGCTACCCATGAGTGACAATCCCAACTGCACACTCATAAAATCTTTGTGCCAAACCATGTCATCAACTACTCTTTCTGAAATTCCCATATAAAACCAATAGCTGTTCTAAAGGATAGAAATGGGGCAAATTGAAGGGCAATTAAAACAACTGATAGTATTCACTTTTCATGAGTTTTGGGTAAAGGCTGAATTTACTGCTTAGCTTTGAAGACAGCAATTAGTTTTATACTGGTCTTTCCCAGTTTGCTCATTCCAAAAATATCTGAGTGATTTAGAAATACCATTGAAGTTATGTTCACATGACTCCAACTAGGTAAAAGAGATATATTATCTTGATTTATAAATGAGGAACTAAAATGCAGAGAGGATTAGATAAGAAGTATCTACTTTGTGTCTCCCACTAGGGATTAATTTGGTCTGATTTTTGTGCCTTTTGGAGCATTAAGAGCTGTGATTTCATTGTCTTCAGTTGCAGCTGTGAGCACAGGTGTGCATAGGTAGGTGTAGAACTGTGTGTGAGCAATGGGCAAGTGTATGTATATCTGTTTGTGCAGATATACAGTGCCATCGACCCTATCCATTACTAAAAGTTGTCGGAGCAGCAAAGATGCTGCAGCAGTGTGAAGGTTGTCAGTTATCTCATTGAAGTTACTGACACAATTGTAAAATGTGAAAAACTAATTTTAAGAAATTATGTTAACATATATTAAAATACCATATCCGGAAATGTGCACAGATATATAAAATTAATAGTACTTCTTTCTCCAACAAGAAAAGGAAAGGAAAAAAGATATTTTTAATTCTTAGCCTCTAAAGGAAACAGCATTTACTGCTGACAATAAGCTAAAAAACCTAAATATCTGAGTTCAGTTCTAGAGAACAGGTTGTCTTTTTTTTTAACATATATTGTTTTCACGGTCTATCTGTGAAGAGATCACTCCTATGATGGTATCAGTATTAGCATTTACTTTCATAGGATTTTGGTTAGAAAAAATATGTGATATATTACTTTTTCCTCCATTCTTTAAGTTCATACTCACAAAAGGAGGAAAGAGGCAAAACGAAACACATTAAGCATGGTGTTGCCAAGGCAACAAGTACTTGAGCCTCCAAGGTGAAGTGTGACCGAAATGCCTATGATGCCACTGCATAGGGACATGTGGTGTCCTACACTTAGAACTAAAATCACCTCTATTTAAAATGAAATTAAATTTAAAACTCTACTTTTAATATCTGTGACTATTAAGGCAGTTTAGTTTCCAGCCAGTAGCACCACAGAAAGAGCAATTGATTTCAGATATACTGGCAGGTATTATACTCACCTGTGGACGGATACTGAATCTCAGTTTTAAGGTATTCTGAGGAAGAGAGAAGGCTTTTGTGTTTCCTTTTGGCTTGAGAAGATTTAGGGACAAACATTGATATAAAGTAGGAAAATGGCACTGAGAATTCAGGAAATGTGTGTAAATCTTTGGCTTACGTAATACTTGGAATCATGGAAACATTTAGGTTGGGAAAGAACTTTAAGATCGGAGTCCAACCGTAGACTGTGAAAATATCAGAGTTTCCAAGCAAATGTGGTCTTGTCCAATTTCCCTCTACAAGGACATTTTCTGAGCACATGGGTTTATACAGCTTTTAATGCAATGTTCAGCCAGTGCTGCTTCAACTGATTTACAGAATCACTGCTACAGCCACTATGGGCTGTGTGAGGGTTCCCTGTCTACCCTGAAGCATGGTTACATCAGAGTTGGTATTTGTTTTTTTTTATTCCCTCTTCACTTGGAAACTGTAATAACATTTATTATTAATATAAATAGTTAAAGCTGAAAGTATCACTCACATCCAATGCTGTCTATCCAAAGCTTTAAAAAATCATGAGATAGCCTGATAAAAAATGCCATTTATTTTCCTTTTCAATTATTTAAATTCTTTGTATTTGAGCTTCAATTTTTTTCAGTCTCTTCAGACAAATTAATAAATAAAGATTGAGAGCTTGACAGAATCAGGTGATTCCAGAACCTGAGGATTCAAAGCTAAAATGAAATGCTATGCAGTTTCAGCTCCCTTCCTGACTTCAGCAAAATGGGCTAGTTTTATTCTTGTTGTTCGCTGGGGTAGTTCTTGAATGGACCTTGTTCCATCACAAGAGATCCAGGTGTCAGTGTTTCAAAAAGCACCTAAGAAGCGACAGTGAGTAGTGGAATCAGTCTCAGAGCAAAAGGTTATAAAGATCTAGTCTGAATGCAGCCCTGAGCAAATCTCAGGAAAAAGCTAACAAACACATATAAAATACCTGACCTCTCAATTTAATCTAATTTTATCAAATTAAAGGCATGGAGAGCTCTATGTGTGACTTTTCTTAAACTCTCTTCACGTAGATTAAGCCTTAACAACTGTTTTATTCAAAGTTACAATGTGAAGAAGCTGTTCCTTTTTGAAGAATTCCTTCTCCAAATTGACTAATATATATCCTTTGATAGCAATTGATGTTTTAGAACAGTACTTAAAGAAAATGAGAGTTTGAGGAAGCAAATCTTAGCTACACAGTGTGGTTTACTTGCAGACCTGCATTCACTATCCACTGCTACAGGGTAGCTGTGAGAGTGTAACTTTAATTTTGTGTGTAGGATATTTTGAGTAAGAGAATTTATCTAATGTTTGTTCTACAGAAGAAGGAATAGAGACAGGAAAAAATCCAAACTAACATTAATTTAGGAACCATAATTGATAAGTAACAATCAGAACTGGCTTGGGATTCATTTTGCTATGAAGGTTATTTAATCAATGTTTTCTGACATCTAGAAAACTAGAATCAAAACCCTTCAATAGAAAGAAATCTGTGATGCTGGGTAAAAAGGAAACCTCAACAGAAAATAGAATAAATAAATAAAAAGGCTTATTCTATTGCTTACAAAGCACATGTAGACTGATAACCACAAATTAAGCCACAGATTCTTTGCAATCAGTGACATATTATGAGTAGAATTCAGTTTGGCATGGCTAGATATGCTAAGAGAAGGAGAGTCTTCATAGTGAGAGACATCTTTATAGACAACCACATTGATACTACACTTTGGATTTTGAACAAAACCAGTGTTTAGAATTATTTTGAGGTATGAACAAATGTGTACATGTGTTCTGATGTACTTCTATACGTATATTGGTAGACATAGGGTTATATAGTTTCTATACATAAATCCAATTCCAGCATCATTTATTCTAGAGGACGGTGTATTTGCTTGTTTTAAGCTCCAATATTATTTTACTCTGGATGCTTTTTATCTTAGGAAATATTATTTGGTGTTAGTGCTTTGTGGTGGAGAATACTCAGTATGGATGGACAAAAGGTTCCTTACTGGAGCTAACATATGGCTTGCCTTGTTCTGCAGAACAAGCTCGCTCTTTCATCCATGTAATTTTCTAGTGGCCATGCAGTTATTTGGTATAAACGATACTATTTGCTCAAAAATTGAAAGTTGAATCTCATCAACACTATGATAATATGCCAATATGAGCATTTTTCTTTCTAGGAGATGATACTGTGCTTATGCCTTGCTAGACTAGATAGAATTTAATTTAACAGAATTACTATTTTTTGTTATAAACTCGACAGTTATTTTCTAATGAGAACCATTTTGGCTGTTCTCTGGAAAACTGTGTACAATCCTTTGAATTTTTAAACTGAGCTTTGTTGCAAAACCTGGAAACTTTCTGCTGAACAGTTCATAAAAAAATATCTCAAGAGAAAGTTTATTAACTTAAAAAAACTCATTCTTGTAAGCTGAGTGAGATCACTCTGCATGGAATAAGCATAGAGTCAAAATTCTCTCTCTGTCTTTCAAATTCAGGTTCAAATATGTCTCTAAACAATTGTCATATTTTAATTCTTTTGTAAATTTTATATTTGTTAACTTTCAGAGAGATATCGAGACAGCCATAGACAAGGGCTTTTTTTCTTAATTGTCATCAGCTAAAGCAGCCAAAGTAAGGTACCTGAATTGTACATGTAGTCTGTTGCACTGAATGTCCATTTCCTCTGAAAAATCAAATACAAGTCTTGTTTTGTGTTCAATAGTGAATCTTAGCCAATGCATTCCTTCTGTGTGGCATACCAAAGAAGATAGGAATGGGGAAATTCCATGTGTTTGTGTTTAGCAAATATGCTGATCCCCAAGCCAGGAACTCCTTAGATACCTTTACTAAGGATTCTGATTTTTCCCCCTCCCTGTCTGCCCTGATTGTCCAGATTAGGATTCTTTGAGGTCACACTGTATGAATCAAGGATTTCTACAAAACCAGAGGAATTTGTTCAAACCATGAACCTCACCTCCACATAGGGCTTGAATAAGGATGGGCAACACCAGGCACACTGATTTGGTGTCTGAAGAGTCATGTTGTCCTGTGGTTCTCAGCTCTGGCATTTGATGTTGCTTTCTGGTCAACTGCTCTCCTCTCAAGTTAAGTGTAACCCTAAGATTAGCTCACTTGGTTAGAGCGTGGTGACAAGAACTCCAAGGTCATGAGTTTGATCCCTGTATGGGCAATTTGTTTAAGAGTTGATCTTGTTGATTTTTGTGTCCCTTCCAGCTCAGAATATTCTGTGAAATCTGTGGAAGTCCTCAGGAGAGGGGGCTGCAGTGGGACATATACATACTGTTCCTAGAACAGTCAGCATCACTCCACTGTCCCATCCCCTGAGCAGTGAGAGAGTAAGGAAATCCTATGGGAAGAGGAGACCTCAGTGATTAAACTCCCATTCTTGGAAACTGAGGAGACAAAGGGGTCAACTACCCTACCTTAATGGCATTCCTTCCTGCCTCTGCTTTGTTCCTAGTTAGCACATAAGGAAAAAGGATAATTTGCCCCAAATTCAAGTGGATTGCAATAGTCAAGCAGGTGCTCCCACTTCTCTTGAGATGAAATTACTTAAAGAAGCAGTTTTCCCTGATAATTTGTTTACCAGTCTTCAGCCTACACTGTAAACCCAAGTTTGTTATTTAGCTCCCTGTTGTACTAATCTGTTAGCATTAAAAACAGGATATATTTTCATCTTTCCTAATATTGATCTCTGGCCAGTTTCCCATGCAAAGTGGAAAATTTGGTTTTAGCTTTACCAGATATAATAGTCCTGGTTATATGTGAAATATATACATAAACCTGAGCAAAAATACTTTTAAATAGGTCTTTCACTAGCAATTAAAAACAAAAAACCATTCCCCACTACATAAATAAATAAAAATCAAACAAGCACAGGTGGCAGTAAAGCTTATTTTCACATTGGAGTAATTGACAATTTGTGGAAATTTCCCCCCCCCAGCCCCCAAGCCTTGAAGACAAGCAATTCCTTAGCGTATTGCAGTAGCATGGAGTACAGATGTAAGGGAAAGCTGGGTGTCACTCAGTAAGGAATCCTGTTGGTATGATTGACACATAAAGCAAATTTTTTTGCCATTCTGATGTGTGCTCTCTTGCAGAGGGATATCTCTGAGACAAACCATTGGAGTAAGCCCTTTCTGTTGTCATTTGGTGAGATTTTTATTTTAATGAAAGCAATCGGTCTTGTGTGCAAATACTAACCTTTGCTGTTTGATATGCGCAGAAATCCAATCAGATGCTTAATTAGATCTTAACATGAGTCCCAAACAGCTGGCTAATTCCCTTGTTTCTGATTAAAGAGATTACAAAAATAAAATTTAACATTGCATTTACATACAGCTCTAAAAGGAAACACTTAACCATAAGTTTTAGTCATTTAGGAAATTCATGTCTGTTCAATGATAGGGATCAAAGATTTTAGCATGATGAATTGTGGAGTGACAAGACATTTATAAAGAAGAAGAACTAGCAGCAAATGGAATTTGTCAAATGTTCTGCTTGTTGATTATAGCAGGATTTAACTTGAAGGTATGAGTCCATAGATATATGCAGGAAGTATTTTGTTTCATACCTCTTCTTTGTGAGAACACAGAAATTGTTTGTTCACTAAACCATCACTTCCCATGAGCTCAGAGGATTATTTTTCAAACAGGGCTGTTCTGAGCATAGGCAGTAATTTGTTTAAAGTTGATTTATTAACTGTCACAAAATAAGGTAGAATTTCATTTGTTTTCTATCTAGTTTAATCTTCAAGTGGTTTATTTTTTAATAATTTTAAATTCAATTTTTAATCAGAAGTATAGTTATTCCAGTGTCAGAGAGTGTTTGACATTTACCTATGTCTTCAGCAAAGATAGTATAAAACTTCTCTGCCACAGTAACAGATAAGCTCCTTTTAGCTGAAATTCTTGTGTCAATATGTGCACCAGAGGTGAAGCCGATGTGGATAACTACTAATGTCATTTAGGCCTAATTGAGATTCATTTAAACACATTAAAAGAGCTATTGTTATAAATAGAGAATTCATATGGAAACCTCTCTGTGATATTTAAGTAAGAAACGTGTCACTTAAGTGGAAACAGGAAATCAAGGGTTCAATGGAAAGTGGTAAGTGGCTAAGTGAACGGAATGTGTGACTGGCTGACACTTAGGTTTGAGGGAATACCTCTCTTTTTTGGATTAAAGACTGAGAATTTGGAGAGGTTCTGTGACTATTCACACTTTAAAAAAAATCAAATAGGACAAATTCAAGTCTGCTAAGAGAACTGGAGTATATTATGAAGGAGAGGCTATTCAAAGTATGCAAGTTTTTCTTATTCAGCAGACTGCAGAGTGACAGATATTGCATCCACTTTTTACAGAGGTCTGTGTTGTACTTCAGTCTAGTCTGTTAGTGTAAGGGAAAACCTGGGCGACAACTGCATGACAGTTCTAAGCAGAAAAGGCTGGGTGAAAAAGAACAACTCCCCCATCTTTATCTGTTGACTTTTTTACAAGCACATTAATAAATGAGCATATTAAGAAGATCATAACTGACATTTTGTTTAGAGGCTGCTGAGACTTTGAAGAGACCTCTTGCAACACTTAACAAAACATTGAATAGTCATGGGATGTGAGCTGCAAGTGCTGTGTTGTATCATAACAAAAACTTAGATACAGAAGATAAAAATTGAGAATAAATTACCAGATTTCACTGGCAATCCCCTGTGTCCCTGCACCCCCAATAAACAAACATACTAACTAAACAGAGATAGCCACTTCAGGGGTTCCAAATTATCCCATGCAAGAACAAGGTACCAGGTCAGGCTAAAGGGTCAGTTTGGTTTTGTTCTGACCAGCAGCTTAAGGAAGAAGGACTGTTGTAAGACGGTATTTCCCCTCACGTGCAGGTTAGGGAATCTCAGGTGAACACTTGTACTGAATAATGGTGTTTAATAGTCCTTAAAGGCTTTTACTTGCGCTAAGTGATCAGATCACATTGGACTGCATTAATGTCAAGAGTCCACTTCTCTCTGACCAAGTTATTTTTGATATTCCACACTTGAAGGGTTTGATATTTAATATCAGATTTACTTATTTGACATTATCTGATGTGACATAGAATTTTGATTTAGTACTGTGCTGCAGCAGTGCTTGTAATCAAATGGAAGTACACTTCACAGTTTCACAGTACAGCTGGATCCCAGGAAAATGGCTGGGTGTTCCCAGCATTGGGAAGGAATATGTGGGTTCAAACCATCGGAACAATCTTCTAAGTTTGGTTTGTTAGTTGTTCCCTTTTCTAGTCTGTTGGGCTGAGCTGTGTGTAAACCTTCACCTCACCAGCTGATGAAGCCTGAAAGCTGCTCTCCAGACCCCTCTGTGTCGAGGTAAGCTCAGCTTGAGTTGCATCAGCAGTTCACAGGCATTCCCCACATCCCATTGTGAGTTTCATGAGTACAAAGCCTTTGTCTGTCTTCTCAGAGTCATCCTCCACTGCAGGGCTTCATTCATCAGTCACAATTTATATTTTTGATGTTCACAAGCTTTTGTGGCAATGAGGGCTGTAACTTAAGCATTCATTGTATGAAAAAGAGTTTATTTTTGTCACTTATTAGGAACTAAAGGTTGAAACACATAAAATATGGAGGAGATTATTTCAAAAGTAATCAACAACATCAAATAAAATGGTCAGCCCTCAGAATCAAAACCACCTGAAAAATCCTAGGCTACCTTATACCTCCCCATGCAAACTCTGCTGCCTGTCTCTCATCAATTTTGTTGCTCTTTGTTGCATTATTTATATTTGTGTTTTATAATACCATTTGATTTGTTTGTGGTACCAAGGATGTGGACTCATTGTTTTCTGGGTGGCGTAATAATGCTAAGCACTGGCCTTGGAGCCCCAGTCACCTGCTGAATTTTGTTCCATTGCCTGTGAGAACCGAGAGAGAAACCAAGAGGGATGCCCAGCAAACTGTTTTGTGCAAAATCCCTCCCTGGCTGATCCCTATAATGCTGTAAAAACAATGAACTGTCACTGTGCACATCTCATGATACCTTGTTCTGCTTCCTAATTCTTATGTGCATCACTTCATAGCCAAGACCATTTCCATTTCACTGTAACACAATCTTTCCCCTTGCAGCTCAGCCCACTTAGTACCCTAAACAGAAATACTAAAGGAGAGCAGAAAGTGGAGGCTTTACTGCCTTTATTTGTAAACAAGCAAACAAATAAGCAGGTACAGAAGCTAATGTAACCTGTCTGTTAGGAATGAGAGAAACCTGCTCCAGATAATCATGAATTTATGTGTTCTTCATATCATCAATTATTAGAGAATCTTCTCCCAGACGAAACTTGTTAAATACCTTCTCAGTGATCAATGGAAAGAGTGTTTAAGCTGTTTAAAGATTTATGCAACAGAGTGGAGGTTTAGAATTACCAGTGAGAGACCAGTCCAACTGAGAGCTTTCAGTTCCAGCTCTGACCATGAAATGCTTCTTGAACTCTGCTGTTGGCTACCAGGCATGTTCTTGTTTCAGGATAGAATAAAATGAGAGTGGGAGGGAGATAGATAATATTCTCTAGAGACCTCTGAAGTGTGCAGGCCATGTAGTGTCTGTAAATGCTGAGAAGTTTAATAGGTCTGTTGGACTCTGCTAATCACTTGCATTATTTTCTTTACTGATTTTATAAGGTTCTGTTTCTTCTTTTTGTCATATTCAATACACAGCTGCAAGGCATGCTACAGGAACCTGGTGACTCCTGGCTGAGCTCTAGATTTTCCTTGACTCATTCTCTTGTGACTTTGCTAGATTTTTTCTAATTTATTTTGTCTGTTTAAATGATTTACTCTCGCCCCTCTGTCCCCACATACATGCTATCTTGACTACTGTTTTGAAGGGCCAGCTTGTGCAAGATCAAAAAAAGCCTTTTCTAGAAAAGGTTCACTCAAGCATTTGTGTTTGCGAGGTTCACTCAAGCTTTGGTTCATTTTAGAACCTGTTGCAAGATGAAGATTGAGAAGTATTATCTTTGTGAAATAAGTGCAGTATTTTAGGCTAACTGTATAAATTAACACAAGCATATTAGCTTAATGGAACTGCAGTGTTTCAATAAAATCAAAGTGGTTTAATCTTGTTCTATCCTGTAATAAAATGCTCACAAGCAGATTGTGAAACTTAGTATTGGAGCAGAGATCAAGAATTAGTGGGATTCAGGTAATAGATGAACATTCCAATTGACCAAACTCTGAAAACAAGAGTTTTTCTTATCTTTATCTGACTTCTGGCTATTACAGTGAATCTTAAGTAGGAAAGAAAAATAATTTCTGATTCATACTTGTGGTACATTTCCTCACAGTCATAATTTAAAATCATATTTAATCGGTGCTTATGTGTAGCAAGAGTGTTAATTGTGTTAGGACTCCTAAATTCACCCAGAGAATTCACCTTCATTGTTGGATTTTTCTGCCTAGAATATTTTTTCTAGGCTGAAGGTTTAATAATCAAAAAAGAAATGCTCCAGTAACTATCCACTACGGAAGAAGGATTTTCAAATGTCCTTAAAGCTTCACTTTTTGCTTTCTTGCATTGCTGATTTAGATGATGGAGCATTGTTGATCAGTTCTGTAGTTTTATTCCATTACTGGGAATATCTTTTAATATGTTTCTGTGCACACAAGCTGCCATAGTGAATGTTAATTGTTAGTAGTAGACAACAGCTAAGAGTGACTATGGAGCTGTCATTTCTGTGGAAAACTATAAAGTCACTAATTGTAGAGAGCCCTGAATGCTTATTTAACACAATCTTCAACTACATTCCTTACGATGAAGCATTTTTCTCCATATTGCTTCATTTAAAACTGGATCTAAATATCCTAACTTGATAAAAATCATTCTAGTGGGTTCTTTTGTGAGGAAACTCATCAACACAGGTCAGGCCATGGCTGATCTGTAGGGTAATACTGGTTGCATAAGCATTTCTATTATGAGTTCATTTTTTGCACAATTCTTAAAAGTCAAAAAAGGATCTGTTCTAATACTGTCCCATTGGAAGTAGGGCAACATTGCGCATGTATAGGGCTTATTAGTTACTTTTTCATGTTCCATTAAAACTACATAGTTATATATTTTATATGCAAAGGCACGTATGCCTCAAGATCAGGTTTATAAGATTTATAAGACAGGGAAATTTCTTTGCTGCACTGTCAACTAAGTTAACTGCTTATATGTCTGCTCTACTAGAATTATCCTGTTTTAAAAACACTTAAATTTCAATCTTGGAGATTTTATTTCTGTAAATGAAATAACTTCCAAATTCTTAGTGTTTCAGTGGTGTGTTCTGCATTGTAGTGTTTACATGGTAGTAAAAAATTCTTTGTTTTGAAAGAGAAAACATTATCATTTCCTGAAGTATCTGAGAATTGGTAAATTGAATTCATGTTTCTATGCAACTGAGCAAATTCTTCAATAATCACCCCGAAACGAGTCCAAACAAAGAAATTAAATAAAATAATTTGAATTTAGCACATGAAATTCTAATCCCATTATAAGTTAGCCCTGGAACTGACTTCAAAAGGGCTGTAATGTTACCTAGATCTTCAGCTCCAACAGACTCTGGGTGTGAGCCTTCCCCAGAGGAAAATGAAGACAGTACTGTGAGCTGGGAGTACACCAGTGTTCACAAGCATGGAATCTTTCTTGATCAATGTGGGTATCTTTGTGTGCTTATGCTGAGGTTACCACCAACTGTGCTGCAATTACTATGTCCAAAAAAGTCCACTGTATTGAGTAACTCTGTCTCAGGTTCTGCAGGAAAGATGTTTTCTTCCTATCAGCTTCAAAAGCATTCATGTTTTTTGAGGGCACATTCAGGTAATCTCAGAGTCTCCAGTTAAATGAATTAATAGTTTATATTAAAAGCCTTCTGATAATATATTTTGATATTTAATTGTTTTTATGACATGAAACTAACTTAGATCCAAGCTTGCAGAGGCTGAACCACAGAATGGGTCAGGTTGGAAGGAACCACAGTGGGTCATCAGGTGCAACCTTCCTGCTCAAGCAGGGTCATCCCAGAGCATGTTGCATAGGATTAAGTCCTGTCAATCCTTGAATAACCCCAGTGAGGGAGACCCCACACCCTCTCTGGAAATCTCTTCCGGTGCTAGTCACCTGCACAGTGAAGAAGTTCTTCTGCATACTCAAGCCATTGAATGGGTGAATAAGAAAAAATGAAGCCATACTTCCTAATACTATTACTGAAAACATATGAGAAGAGGTGGTGTCTTCATTTGTTTTCCTGGGGATACTGTACTGGGTTTAGGGACCACTGTTCCTCGTTCCTTGGTGATCTTCACCATTTTAGAGATTTGAAGTGGGACCTGAATATAGTAAGAAGTAAAGGTGGACAAACTTTTAAAACTGTTACATATACATATGGTAGCCATCCTGTAATTCTGGTAACTTAGTTTAGAATAATTACATTGACTGTATTTTAATTTTAAAATTGCAGCAGTATACCACAGATGCTGCAACAGGGCAGTGACACAGCCCATTATTTTATGGGCCTATATATTTACTTACTTAGTTTTTGAGACTACATGAAATTGAAAGGATGAAAACATATGGCACATAATTACACTTAATTGTGGAATTTAGCTTGAAATGGAAACTGCTGAATTCATAATCTGTTTCCTCTGAAGGCCATTGTTTAGGTCCCTGTCAGATAAGGGTTGCATCTAGAAGATACGGAGGCAAATCTCATGTAGCATATCATCATATCAGAGAGCTGACAAGTAGCCAAGAAGGCTGGAATGCTGCCAGACAGGCTATATTTTATTTCTGTATCATTTATACTGCTTGCTGTGATGCATGGTACTATCTTTTCATCTTTCTTCCTATATTTAAAGGAGTTCATTGAGAGGGGAGAAATCATGGTATTGCTGCTTTGGAGAGTGTGTTTTATGATTACTACAGAGGATAATATTTAAAATGCTTCTGTTTACAAAGGGCTCTTCCCTCCTCCTGCCCCCAAAAGATTCAGAGCAGGCTTACCAAAAGGCTTGGGTAGAGTTGTGAAGTCTCAAGTCTGAATGATGTCCTCACTCTGCAGTTCTAGCAATTTTCACTACAGCCTTCACTGGCCCTGAGGCAAAGTCTCAGATTATCTTTATTCTCTCTCTCCTTTGTTATGTTTGGCTTGTGTTGTTTATAGCTTTCCCTCAGTTACCAGTCTGACTTACAGAATCTCCAGCATCGACCTACCCAATATTAAAATTTTTATTCTTGCATAAGATTGTATATTTTCCTGCAGTCATTTCCATAATGAAAAGAGTATTACTACTACTAATTTGGCAGTATGTATTTTGTGTAATAGCAGGGACTGGCATGAAATGGGAGTGGGCGAGTCTGTTTACTCAGCTCAACCTAATCTGCCTTCTAGTGATGACCCTTCTGTCTAGGGGGTCATGTAAACTCTAAGGCAATGTCTATACCGATCCTTTGTGTGTGTGTGAATTTCAATGACATTTTACATTAAGGCTTGAATAAATACCAACAGGATGTTTTGCCAAGGGCTTGGTCAGCAGCCTTCAAAACTGATGGAATTAAATTAGAAAGAACAAGGGAAATGTCTTCATGTGCAAGAAAGAAATATGAAAGATTCAGAAGAGCTGAGCAGTGTTTGTAGTATCACTTGGAGTACAGGTTTTTTGAGTGTACAAATCAGGATTGAAGAAAAGCCCCACAGTTTTGTACAAAACATCTATTTTTGAAACTTTGTGCCTGTAAGAGATGTAAGGGAGATGTGTATCACTTTAAAACCAGTAACACATTAGCAAATTATAAAAATTATGAAATAGTTACCAAACTAACATTTTCATTCAGAAATATTTCATAAATGACTCACTTGTTCTATGGATGCTAGGAAGTAAGATAACTACATTTAATACTTTGGAAAGTAATACTATCTTAGAAATTAAAACACTGTAATATGAGGGTTTCAGGTAGTAAAAAACACTAGGGAAAGTAACATTACGGAATTTGGCTTTTATTGCATTTAACTAATTAATAACTTCCCTGGATTGAGTTTCTAGTCTAGAAGGTGAAGAAAATAAACACATCTAAGTCTTCCTTATTAGCTGATGTTTGTGAAGTAGTTGATGAATGAGGGGATGTAAATGTTAAGTGCTATTATCACAGTGAGTAATCTTGTGATACTTGAATCGCAGGAGAATCTAAGCCTTCAGACTTTTCTTGTTAATGAAATATCAGTGAAAAATATGACATTACTGAAATAATTAGGACATCTTTAGGACTTAAAGGATCTGGAGGGGTATGGACTCATTGACCCTATAGTCAAAGATGAAATATTTGTTTTTCTTTTTCTTGTTAAAGACACAGGCATAAAACTCACTATCAAAAAATATGATATACATAACAAGACTTACCACAACATCCATCTCCTAAACACTAATCTAGCCCTACATACAACCTGGTAAACTTTGTTCCTTACATTTTATGATGATAGTGTCACCTTTTTCATATTCTTACAATTGTACTGCACCACTCAGACCTTTATAAAAGTATTCTACAAAGACATGAGAAAGTTTCAAAAGCCGTAACTGAGCAGTTTGGATGGTGCAATACCATAAAGTAGCAGGCCGTCTCCTCTTTTTGTCTTGTATTTTCCTTGGGGTAATCATGTGCAGGAAGGATGCAAGAAAGCTTGCAAAGGTTTACTTCCTTTAATCCTGAGAAAAATACCTTCCATGAAGCTTTTCCATCATATTCAGAATTCTTTCCAGTTTTACTTTCCTGCAGGGGCATTCAGTTGATGTACCCATCAAAGAGAAATGTTTGTTTTTTTGGTTTTTTTTTTTTTTGTCTTAGGGTCCACTGTTTAAATATTCCAGAAGTCTGACTTGAATAGTTATTTCCAGATTACTAAAAACATGGTTATACTGCTTCCTAGTGGGAAATAAAAGAATATCTTGTTCTCATTTGATGAAACTTTATCATTATGCTTGTGTAGTTTTCTTTTATCCTTTGGATTTGGTGCACTACCAGAGTATTTGGATCTTTTCTCTTTTCTATTACATAGTTTTATATCAGTGTAGATTGAGTTCAGTGAATTTGTCCTAGTAGATAGCAGTATGTGTAAGAGAATATAAAAGCAGAATGCCTTGCTGTTTTATAAAGGATCTTAACTGAAGGCTGCAGCATGCTGTTTACAATCCAAGACAATAACTCACCTGGGCTAGTGGCCATAATCTCCCCTGAAGATGGGCAAGCAAAATATTCTTTTCCCTTACCTTAGCTGTGGCTTAACTCTGTTGGATAGCATCACACACTTCTAAAAATATGTTTTCTAAGAAGGGAGAGAAAATACAAGTAACCCAGAATACGTGGAGGTCCATTAAAAACAGTTTGACAGAGAGAAATGTCTGTCAATGAGAGAGATGATTGCTTTTTGAAGCATTCATTGGGAAAGAAGTGACACTCTGCACTGACCTCCCCAGGAGAACAAAGCTGTGAGTACCTTCAATGCATTAGTGGGATTTGTCTGGTCGTACAGATGTTGGATTGAGACTCAGGAGATCTGCAGACAGCCCTTGCTTTTGCCATCAATTTCTTGCAAACAGTTGAGAATGCACCACCCAGAACCACTGTTCAGCACTGGCAAAATGGCAGTGTTGTTTTTCCATATCTCCCTATTTTGACTGCTCAGGGACAGATTCAGTGGAATTGTTTATGTTCAACCACTGCTTGTATATTCCCACTAATCTTTAGTGTAATTATGGAAGCAATAAGATGCTACTGAATGTGTGAGTAGTGGGTCTGCACTTCAGAGCAGAACAGGCATGTGCAGTATGTTTAAAAGAACACATGGATACCCAGATCTGGTAACAGAACTCAATAGCTGAAAAGTAAAAATTCTGCCTCATGTCCTTGCAAGGTGCATACTTTTTTCTCTCTTCACGTTATTTTTTTTTTCCACCTAGATTCCCAAGTCCACTCCAAATCAAAGTGAGAGAAATTTTAGCAGAATCCATGTTCATGTTTGGTTTTATTTGAAGTAGTTTCAGTTCTCTAAAACTCCTTTCCACTGTCATCTGGTCTTCTTCCAAGTCTCCCCGACTCATGAACCTACCTACTATTGTAATATCTCTATTTACATGGTAAGAAAGAGAATTGGTAGTATCTCAGAATAACTACGACCCCTTCTTATAAGAAGGGGCTGCACTTTTGGATTATACATAATTCACAATCACATTTTTGTTAGACATGCTTATTTGTTGATTCATTGTAATAAAACAGCTGATAAAATCCAATATACAAATAAACAAAATAGAATATGTTCTTAATACACAAATATTTTCCCTATAATATCTGCTGCTCTTAATAGTGGTTATGTGTGTGACTCCCCTGTGCATTAAAATGAAAATATATCCCTTTGTGTTGAGACAGAGATATACACAGAAGCAGCGTTACCTAATATTTAGAATTTCATTATTGAAAATTAATTCAGCCTAGCAGCCATCTAATTTCTGGCATTTGGTTACTCAGTCCATAATAACTGAGTGCATAGGCATTTGTGGGAATTTTATACATTTATATTACAAAAACCTTGAAAGTAGTCTATACTGCGTGATTTTAGTCAATAGGTACAAAAATGCTGCACTCTTTACTTTCATGATAAAGCCATTCACAGCAAATTTTAACACACGTAAAAATTGTCAAACCTAAAGCATGCTGATGTTTTCAAAAGTCATTCTCTTGGAAACTTTGCTGGAGTGGTTAAGATATAAAATAAGTCACCACTCTGTTCTTTAGATTTCTGGAAAAAATTATGTCCCTGGAAGGGATTTCAGAGAGGACCTGCACTCAAGGCATGTCAGCCTGCTGTGTTAGTGTGAACTACTATTGCTCACGTGCCCACCTGAGCAAAATATTGCTGCCTGCAGAGCTGTGGCTTCTGCCCCCCATTGTGTTCTGGTGTTGTGTGCCTGCCCCACCACTGCTCGTGGCTTTAAGCCATTGTTTTTCATGAGCAGCACTAGAGAACCCAACCACTTGAATTCCCCTGTCAGAGCCTAACATATGAGGTTTTCCAGGGGATTTGAGTTTTTATTGTGTTTATTTATAGCGACTGTTCTAGAAGTTTAAGTGGTCCTGAAATTTTTTACAAAGCTGAAGGCTGTAGGCAGTTTCTGTAACTACCAGTGACAAGGTGTTTCCTTTCAAAATAAAACAGCAAAGCTCCTGTAAATTACTAGCAGGATCATTTCTTTCTTTTAAGTAAGAAATGGCTATCAGTTTTCAATGGTAAATTACAGCTGAAGTTATTTCCATGTTCAGAAAGGCAAAATAAAAATAATATGAACTAACTCAAACACTGACTGATTCCACTGTGCTTAATCAGCTTAAATAGTATTTTACTATACAAGAGGTCTTATTTAATTTAATGAAACTAAAAGCTGTTTCTGTTTATGCTTGTTATTAGTGAGGATGACATTTTTACCCATGATTGAAGTGTTAACTGTGCTCAGAAGTAATTCCATCTACTCAGGAACTTGCCCTAATCTCAATGAAAATACATAAAAATGCAGGAAAGCCAGGAAAAGCTAGTGATTTTGCTATACTCTCTGATTAACCAGGGACAGCATTATGCACAGACTTTATTAATTGTGTTCTTTAAAATCAACAGATGTGAAATTGTGTTTCTTTAACTAAATTCTACAGCAATCATTGAAAAAAAAAAAAGATGTAGGTTAACATGTCACTCATCAAAATACACTGATGCTTAAAAAGACCATAGAAAAGTCTATGCCAGGACCCATCTCTTTTGATGCCTCAAGTCCAAAATTGCTGACAACAAATACATACACAATATAAGCACAAGGAAAGCCCACCTCCCAAAAACACTCCAAAGGGATTTACTAGTGTCTTTACTACTGTTAAGAGTGGATGGGTGTTGTCCATTAATTTGTCTAAATATTTTTGAATTGTAAACTTTAAGCATCTTCTCTGTTTTGTGTCAGTCTATGCAATGGCTTCTTTGGCTTTTGAGAAGAAGTACTCTAGAGGATATGTCTGTCACTTGCTGCCACCTACTTTCACTGCTCTTTGTCTCTTGTGCTATAGCTAGAGAGTAGTTTTCCTATCCTTGAGTGACTTCTTCATAACTTATTTTTTCTAATCCAATCAACATGCTAGAGCTGGTATTTCCAGCAATGAAGGAGGATGTTGTGCTCAGCCAAGCGTGAAGGTTCTTGAACTTAGCAGATGTATATATGTAAGTAAAAACAGACAATCAACATGTATCTGGTGATACATAGGGTCATATTTTGGTTCATCTGTGGAATGCTCACACTCAAAAAGAAAATCTACTAGTAGCTTTGTTCTTTTTCAAATATATGTTTGGGGGTTTTTTCTTTTAATGCCACTTGAGTAATCGTGATACAGTAAAAATCTGGAAACTGCTTCAAAGAGACTGGAGTCTGAGCTGAAAAATGAGGACGTTTGTTCTCATCTGGTAAAAAAGAGCCTATGGTTTCTGAAACAGCTGGAAGCAATGTGAGATGCTGTGAAATTACCTTCACCACACTGTTTGTGCAATGCTCTCGGCTGGTGAAGAAAGGGTTGAAAGAGAGCAGTGAGATGGATTCCTGGGTATATACATAAAGACATTTATACATAAGATGAGACATAGGAAAACAGAAAAATGATTGAAAAATTGAGCTATCCAAAATCTACTGGAATATGAAGACTTTTGAGTCTCCCTGCCTTGTAGTACTTTTATGCTAGCTTGACTGATTTCAGTTGATAAACAGCTAATAACCCGAGATGAATAAATATAAGAAATTAATTATGTTATATATTTGTAATTGAAATTTTGAGGTTTATGACTTGAGATGAGAAAATAATGTTTGTCTCTTGTTCTGCTTTTAAAGTATATGGGGGATAAACTTGCACTGCCTTGTGAACCTGAGCAATATCAGACTCAAGGATTGCATAGCTCAGGAGTGAACAGCAATGAAAGGAAATTCCTTTTAGCTCCCTGTGGCATCCTTTTTTGCTGAAATACCCCTGTGCAGTGCCAAGGCACCTGTGAGGACAAGGCAAACTATCATGAATCTTCTAAGGTACAGTAATTTGATTTTCCATTTTTTATCATACATTTTGGAGCTCATTTCCTGTTTCTGGATGTTTGGGCTCCTGAGAGGGAGCTGGGGAAGGAGGATGACAGGAGCAACAGACTCCTGGGAATGGCAGGATATTGCCACTGCATTGCCATGGGACAGGGGAATTGGCTGGCCAGGCATTCTCACCTCAGCAAATTCTTGCTTAATTCCAGTTAAATATGCCATTTTAAGAATGAGACAAAACTGGAACAAAAAAGCCAGTGAGTGGCATAGATGGAGTCAGATTTTTTTTCCTCTCTCTCCCCCCCTTTCCTTTTCCTCCCTCCCCTTACTCATCTTTTATCTGTAGTTTACATGTATGTATGTTGATTCTTAGGAGATGGTACAATTTCATCCTCCCAAAGCAGCAATCCTCAGCCTATCATTCAGCATGAAGCCTGAAATATTATATATATGATATTACAAGCCTGAAATAATGTAGCGTGAATTACATATTTGATTACAACTGGTAGCTAGGCTGCTGCCCAAGCCATTCCTGATGCACATTCCTCCCTTGGCAGTGACAGAATCAGCTCTGAGTGAGGCAGACAAGATCCAAGCAGCTGCTCTTCCTTCCCTGGAGGAGCAGCTTAGCAGCCTTCCACGACCATTTGTTGCCTTAGTTTGTCACATTTCTGTGTACATTCAGAGATGTCCTAAGGGCTGCATGACTGAAACTTCTAAAGTGTAACTTTAGGAGTATGAAGAAATATAATGTGGCTAGGAGAAGGCTCAGGATAGGAGATAATGCTGTGCACACTACTTGTTTTGTGATGTTACCCAGCATATCTTGGCTGTAATGGGTGGATCACTGTTCTTCTGCAAAGCCTTTGGCTGCTGCAGCCGGTGCTTAACTATGCAAGAATCAAAGGCAGAGTTGCAGTAGAGCCTCAGTGAAATTTGTTGTCCCATCTGAAACATATTGTTAGTGCTGTAAGCAGTAAATCACACATGACACAGCTCTGTGCACCTTCTCAGAGAGCTAACACATTTTTTTCACTTACACAGTGGAAGCTGCTCCACTGGAGTGATGCAGTGGGATTTGTCACAGACACAGTGGGATACAGGCATCTGTAAGCCTTGTTGGGAACAAAATGGTACCTTACTAGTTTTTTAGTGGCAATACAGCTGAACTGCACCTTGCTTTTATTAATTTGTTTAGGTGTATTTTCTTGTTTGGTGAGCCAGTTTATGTGTTAATATCTTAATTTTATAGAATCATAGAATGGCCTGGCTTGGAAGGGATCTTAAAGATCATAGCATTCCAACCCCCTCTGCCATGGGCAGGGATACCTTTCTACTGCACCATGTTGCTCAGAACCCCATCCAACCCGGCCTTGAACACTTTCAGGGATGGGGCATCCACAGCTTCTCTGGGTGACCTATTTCAGTGCCTCACCACTCTGACAGTAAAGAATTTCTTCCTAATATCTCATCTAAACCTGTTCTTTTCCCATTTGAAACCATTCCCCCTTGTCCTATCACTACATACTCTTGTAAAAAGTCCCTCTCATTCTTTCTTGTAGGCTCCCTTCAGGTACTGGATGGTCACAATTAGGTCGCCCTGATTTAACTTCTGTTAAACTCTTTTGTTTTTGAAGTTTTTTAAGAAGAAGAACAGGTCTTTTAAATCCATTTGTTCATTTCTGTGTTTGAATGTTTTGTGTCCTAATATTGTTTCTGTGTGCCCTACTGGTAGATTCCTTGACAAGCCTGAAAGGCAAATCTCTTTTTCTGGTCTGTACTTCAGCCTACATTCTACATGGAGTTCTTTCGAGTGACACTTCCGGCTTTTCTTTTTCAGGGAATGAAAAGTGTGTGTGTAGATTGTTACGTATGGAGATGATTTTTTGTGTAACCACTGACAACTGTCATAGGAAGAACAAAATGTCAAAGTTGTGGATTCAATCCCTGTATGGTCCGTTCAGTTAGGAGTTGGATTTGAAGATCCTTGTGCGTTCTTTCAAACTCAGAATATTCTGTGATTCCTTGAATATTTCAACTTCTGTCTCTGAAAATGCAGAGGAGTTTCAGTGCAGCCTTTTCAGCTCAGCTCCGGCCTTGTTCTGCCATCTAGTGTTTAACGTAGCTCGTTTCAACTTTAGCAAAGTGACTGAAGTATATTTTTAGGGCAGAAGAAAACATTTAAAAAGAAGGTGGAAACCCACCATTCTTAGTGTGAATATACTAAAATATACTAAAAAGAGGAGAAGACTCAATACAAGTGGCGTTTTGTGCATTCTAATTAGAATTGATCTTGTGGAAAGTAAATGAACTGGTTGGCATATAGGCTAACATTTTTCACTGGCAGAGCTGTAAAAGTTTTACAGTCATCCTACAATTTTGGATTCTCCTTTGTTTATTTAAGAGATGACCTATTTTAGGAGTGAATCCAGCTGTTCCTTACAGTGTATCTGTTACTATAATAGTCACCAAACATTTTGGATAATTAGCTCTCAGACTTTTTTTTTTCTTTTTTTTTTTGGTGTGGCTGTTTGAAATCTGAGTAAGTAATTAATTATATAGGCTTTTAAAACTAGAAAATAATTTGTTCTATTTCAGACCTTACAAGATGTTCTTTATCAGGCAGATTTCTTAAGCCTCTGGATGGCATGGAAACTTACTTAACTGGGAGGTGTAGTACAACACAGCTTTCTGTGTTATTGGGGCCCCAGTTAAACTCTGGAACAAAATACATATCAGTTAAATGCATTTTTTAATTGTATTTTGTTTACAACTTAGTTCGTCTTCTGGTTAGTAACATTTCTGGTTAGGAAGGTGATTCTTTATGACATCTTCAAATCTTGAACAGTCACTATTTTCCACCAGTAAGTTCTACTTGATTGGCTGGTTACTCTTAAATGTTGGGTGTTTTCAGTTGTTTTCTTGAAGGGCTGTTTGCTTGTTTACAAACTTGGGCTAAATTTTAACAAGTAATGCTATGACTGAGAAAACATGCACACACAAAAAAAATTTCAAAAATGTATAACAGTGAGCTCTGGAAGAGGAAGTCCGTATCATTTTGATACATGTCTGAGGACAGTGGGAAGATGGGAAGAAGAAGGGTGCCTTCACTTTTGCAGTGATAATACATTTGGATATGGCAAACTGAAGGAAAGGCATGTGATATATCTGGGAAACTGTGCCATTCTAGGTCTTGAATGAAGACCATTTGCAGATGGCAAGTAAATCACATGCAAGAAATCATGGTCAAACTTTAGACCGCAAGAATAGAAGAAATGGGAGTAGTTGGGACTAGTGTTATCCCAACTGTGCTGAGAGGCAAAGAACATGATGGGAGAAAAACCAGGTTTAAAGGAGATAGAGAGAAATTCCTGGGGGGAGAGGAGAAAACGAATATAAAGCTGTAAAAATACATAATTTCGACATTTTATGCTTAATAAAGAACAGATTTCTTGCTCCATTCCATACTCTTTCACTTCAGTGGAGTTACACTACTTTGCAATTACTGGAAGACTTTTTCTTTGGCCCTAAGTAACTCATCTCCTATTTCAAAATCTAAAATTGTCACTTCATATGTTACAATCTTGTAAACACTTACAGATGAAATAAAAGTTCATAAAATAATTCCATAAAATGCCTGAAGACTGAATAGTTTGATGTGCATAATGGATGTATGTTCCACAGTTCCCCTGGTCTTCCCTGTCCCGTTCTAATACTATCTCTAATCAGTCTCTGGGCACTGTCCGCTAAAAGCATAAAGGAGATGAAAGGGGACAAAAACCCCATTATTATTAGTGTAAGTTTGTTGATAGTTCTGACAAATATATGAATTAAAATATCCTTTTGGCACGTTGAGCAATACACTATAGCACAAATCTCCAGGAAAAGGATGGATCAGGAAATTGTACATCATATCTCTTCAGTGATACCAAGCTTTCACATTTCCTTCAGATCTAGATCCTTTCTGGTCTTTGTGGGAACTTGAAAAATTAGGGATATAAGAAAATGTAACTGTCCTTTCCTTTCGAAAGGTATTTTAAAAAAAAAAAAAATCATTAAAAAGGTCGTGAAGGTCTTCCTAACATTTCTCAGCACTTCTAAAATGTCACTAGTGATACTTGATGTTCTCTCCTATTTTGAAGAGAAGGAAGAAAAATCGTGTTTGCCTACTTTTTTTTATTATTTTTTAACATTCTGAGTGGTAAGTTCATGTTTCCTACACTCTCTTTGTTCAAGCATACCACAAGTTTCCATCTTTCTTTTCCTTTGGTACGTGGAACGTTTATCCTTAAAGAGATTCAGGTACAGTCCCAACAGCCATTAGAGAATGCAGAAGTGCAGTAGTTTGCCTTTGCACTGTAATCCACAGACTTTCCATGTATGTTGTATAGCTAGGAAGTAAAAAAAAAAATGCTGCTTTGTTTTGCTTTCTGTCAAATATTGCTCATAACCTTAACAGGTAACTTCATCTTTGTAGAACACGGTCTTTGCTCCTTTTTACACCTTGAAGTGTGAAATCTATTTATGTTATGAAACATTCCATCTTCAATCTTTTTATTTTCTGGTATGAAGCAACTATATAAAAATCAAGAAGAGAGTGCTCAGTTTTGGTGTGTTTGCAGGTTATCTAAGAAAATTTCCTACTGCTGATACAAAAGGCCCTTATCCTGTAAGCCAAGTCTTTGTAAACATATTCTTTCAATCATTAAAGTCCATGGATTTTATCATGGTTCAGACATCCAAAAATATCCCATGAAGTCTGAATTCTGTAACACTCAGCATCCAATCTTGTCTTTATTCCTTTCACAATAACTTCTCAGCAGCCAGTCATATTCATAGCCTTCACAAATAAATAGGATTATTTGGGGTTTTTAAGTCAAAATCAACATACCTATTCAGAACTGTCAAGTATGTATGCATTATTTATTCAGTAGTAAAAACTCTGATGGATAAGTATGTTCAACTGTGTATTGAGATGGCACAACACAGCTCTGATACTTTTCTAGTTGGCTGCAGACAATTTTTACATTTAATGTGGAAATTTGCATCTCAAAAAGAGGAGCTAATCTGTTTGCCATGCAACAATCTCAAATCCTTTTTGGTTACACTCATGCACACCCTATTGCTTTGTCATTTTGAATCAAAATTTTTAACGTATGTATCTTGATAGTTGTCCACATTCACGCAAAAATAGAAATGAAAAATTATTGCATAACTGCAACTAATGGGGAAGAGGAAAAAGATACTGGAAAAACCTAATTTTCAATTTCCTTCTTAGAAAAGGCTTAAGGATGATTTTATATTCATTTCAATAATGGCAAAATGACAGACTTTCATGCTCTTTTCTGGAAAAGAGGAACATTTTTGCTGCAAGAGAGGGCTGACACGCCCCTCAGTAAGAGTGCCCTTCTACCCTTTCGTTGGCATTGTGGTCCGGAGCAAAACACGTGCTTAAGCAACCACACAGTCTGTTTTTTGCAGAAAACTTTGAGCAGCCATGACGTAACTCTAGAGAGATACGAGATAAAAGAACGGAGGGAATATTATGCCTTTTAGTTCAGAACAAAGCAGTTTATCATGAAGCAGCAGAAAAAAAGGAGCTATGCCAAGAAGCAAAGCTTGTCTTACCCAGACTTCTTTCTCCCTCTTCATCCAAGACTTGTCTTCAAGTGACTGCAGATGAGGAAATATGTTGACTTTTTTTGGCTATTTTTTCTCTCCTTATTGTCCCTTTAGTGCCTCAATTTGAATTTGACCACTCATTTTCTGTGCTACACCAGCCTTTCTCCCAACAGTGCTCAGAACATTCAAAGAACAGAACTAAAGCTGCCCAGTCATCAGGTTGTGTTAACTGATTCCCTCAAAATGAATAATTTATTTACTGCTGTGAACCACCCAAGTTACCTCTTAGCTCTAGTAAAACACATATCTACTGTTTCTTAAATGTTTGCACCTCAAATTAAGCTGATAATTCTGTAAGGAGAGAGGAGCAGCAGCATAAATCAGAGGTTGTCCATGCTTATTCGGCAAGGGAATGAATATGAAAGGGATGAGGGGGAAGGCTGCCCAAGGAGAAGGAGCAAACACACCGGGAGAGGGTGTGATAGGAAGGAAAATGACAAGGGAAAAAAAAAGAAAATAAGGCATAGTTAATTTTTTTCTATTTCTTGCTTAGAAATGACTCTTTAGGAAGATAAAAGACAATGCAGCAGAAAAGACTGATAAGGAATTTGTACGAGTTCCTTGCCCTATTCTTGTCAATAGTAACTAAAGAGCTTTATTTTCCCCCAGCACATTAGTTTTACAAAAATGTAAATCCAGAGTGCAAATAATTTTATTGTTTTTCAGTTCTTGCAATGATTTCATCATCATCACATTCCAAGTGTAATTGAAATGTACAATTTTACCTTGCATACTGTATGCACATATACATATATATATATATACCAATGGGTATATAACCCGTTAGGCTGTAGCTGTGAAGGAAGTCCTCTGACACTTTTACAAGCTCAAGTGTCTCTTTGGCTGATTCAAAGCACTTGAATACATTATTAATTCCAAGTTGCAGTTACAAAACTGTAAATGGTAAATAAACATAGCTCTGACTGCATTATTTGGCTCTTGTTAAAAACATATTTTTAAAATCAATTTGCCATCATTGGATTCTATTTTGCATTCTTCAATATGGGCAAGAAAATCCAATTAGATCTATATTATTTCCAGAATGAAACAAAACCATTTATTTATTTATTTATTTGACCCTCCAATGTATCAGAAATGCATCTACTCAGCATTCAATCTCCATTACTCTATAAACAGCTAAAGTTTCATAATTTATAGCATCAGTGCTACTGATATGTTGTTCAATTGTCAGAAACATTTGTGATGTTAATTAAGAAAAAGCTTTTGACAAAACAGGCAACATTTACACTTAGATACTCTTAAAGCATGCAATTAGCTAAATAACAAAAAAGTTGTAACTTGTTTTACTAGAAATGCTATTGCCTTCATCAGTAAGTTCATGAAGACAAAATATGTTCCTCTTGACAGAAACAAGGGGGGTCTCCCATTGTTAACAAGCTTTTTCTGGAATACTAGATTAGCAGACACATGAATCAGTCAATAAAGATAAAAATTAAATCTTGCACAGATTAAATATCGTAGTTTGTTTGCTGATATTTCTTTTGCTATTATTTTTTCTCTGAAACTCTTCTACTGTCAACAAGCTTTTCACAGATCAGTAGTCAGAAATGAGATTTCAATGTTCAACCGTAACACTGCTGCTAGACATTACATATTATGTGTGAAGGTCAGGTTGCTGTTGACTCATAGTATCTACTTGGATATGCAGCAAGCAGAATGTTTCTTTTTCTTCTGCTTGGGGGATGCTTCATTCTCCTCTCACCTGGCTGTTGTTGCCTAAAGGAATCATTTTGTTTCAGTGAACTAAGGTCTAATGTATTTCAAGATGCTTTACTTGAAGTACTCAGGCTCTGGTCAAATGCAATAAAAATGAGAAGGTTCTGTAAAGTTGTCTCTGCTCACAGTGTCTTTATGGGTGGGTCCCTTGCACGTGGTCTTGGTTCCAGTTCCCTTGTCAGCTCTCACTGAGATCCAGCTCCCACAGTCCCCCAAAAGCTGTCCCCTGCTGCCCAGAAGGTGCTTAGGCAGCTCTCGGCTCTTCTACCTGGTGATAACCACTCATTTTTTACTTACTTGGAATTTCTCTCCTTGAACTGAAACTAGTTCTTTGTTAAAGGTTCTAGACCTATTTTTTAGGAAGAAAGAAGAGAACTAATCAATCTTTGATATGTTTCTTTTAAGACAGGCAATCAGTTAATAGCAGACACAGAAATCTGAAATTTCAAAAACAACAGTTTTGGAATACTGTATATTCCTTTGGAATCTGCATCCCACTGACTTTTAGTAACTACTGAAGGGAGACCTCATTGCAGTTACAGCTTCCTCATGAGGGGAAGCAGATGGGCAGATACAAATGTCTTCTCTGGTGACCAGTGAGAGGACCTGGAAATGGCATGAAGCTGTGTCAGGAAGGGTTTAGGGAAAAGTTGGATGCTGGAACAGGCTCCCCAGAAAAGTGGTCACAGCACCAAGCCTGAGTTCAGGAAGTGTTTGGACCAATGCTCTCAGGAACATGGTGTGATTCTTGGGGCTTTCCAGTGCAGTGCCAGGAGTTGTGGGTCCCTTTGTCTCCCTTCCAGCTCAGGATATTTGATTCTATAAACATGCAATTCAGGATAATGCAGGTATTTCGACTACATCTTGACTGTGGCTGGTACAGTTTTAGGTAACAAGCAGAAACTTGAAGGGTTGTCCCAGTTGCTAGCTGCTTCTGTGCCACCCTAGACGGCTTCCTGCCAACTCAGTCTAGGCAGGCATCCTCTGAGCACAGATGCAGCATTCCCCTGTTCCAAAGGCAAGGGGAGATGGAGGGTGAATAGGAAATACTTCCTACTGGTTTTGTGACACTCATAAACAAGTAATATACATAAAAATTAATACTAATAAGATATACAAGTGTGTTAGCATCTAGGTAAGTTCTTCTCATTTACTTGTTGATGTGGCAGAAATGCTCTTGGAGATTGTAGACAAAGAACTTACTTATAAAGCAATGCAAGAGAAGGGTACAGAGACCAAAATGAGATCCAGAGAAATACCCAGACAAACTGAGAGGAAATGTTTCTATCTGTTTTTTATGAAGTTGTTTCTGAAATACTGTACTGGAAGAAACAATTTATTTTAAACGTTTCTTTAAACTGTGACTTACTTCTGGGATGGAAAATTAATCCCACAAAATTCTGGAGTAAACCCATTTGTATTTTTTACCCTGACTTACTTAGTTCTTGTTTACTGTACCAGCAAGAAGGTTTGTTGGCTGACCCTACCCTTCCTCTCCCATTTTGCTCTTGTACAGATGGCACTGATGGAAAGCTCCCTTCTCTTATCCATGCTGCTGATTGTCATCAGCCCCAATAGGCTGGAGCCCCATGGTGGGTGGAGAGAATGGCAGCTGGACAGAGGGTTATTACTTAATTTACTTCCTTATTTCATAGTCAATTTTTGTGCTTTGATGTCTATTTTGGATGATTGTGCACATTCCAGCATCTCTAGATGGTCACAGCACTTCACATCTGATGGCTTTGTCTTGTGTCATTCACTCCTTCCACAAGTTTGCTACGAATCGCATAGGTGCCTCATCGAAGTGATTAAAGCGACTCTTAAAGAACACTATTGATTGAAAGCATTTAGGGATTTGGCTCACGCTTTAAAACACATCAGTCTTAAAACAAAGGAAAGGGGTCTTGAAATAGAGGCATGATGCTAGGTGCATTTATTTTTTAAATGATGATGGAGAATGTGAACCAGGAATTTGGGGAGGTTGCCAAATCCAATTGGGAAAAACGCTGTGGGGAGAAGGGAAGGATATTAAAAGGCAGGGAGGGAGGCAGAGCAAAAGCCATAAATTTTTCATCATGAGGGATCATTCTAGTATAGCTGACTCAGGGCTTCTCAACAATGTAGGCAAAAATAAATTTCCCTCTCTCAGCTGCTGTGGAGAAGACGTTTGACAGAGTTCTGGCTGAAGAGCAAAAAGAAAATTTTTAGCTTTATGCTGGCCATACTAATAGCCATTAGGTAGGCAAAAGGTGTAAGGCGAGCACCTCGTCTCGTGGGTGGAAAATTGAAAATGAGAGATGCATCCTGCCATGTATCTGCCACTGCCGCTGGCCCTAACCTCCCCTTTGACTGGCAGCTGGACTATTTTTCCAGGACTTTTGCATAAGCTAACAACTCAGAAGGCCCATGTCTTCTTTCTAGGGAGTGGAAGGGTTGCCTGGGCAAGCTTTTCCTATCCCTTGCAATGTTGTTTTGGTATGAGTAAGTAAAGTAAGTAATCATACTTTATGTAAATAATTTTGTCAATATAAAATTTGCATTCAGAGGCCCATGTAAGTAACTGTCAAATTATGGTGAATCCTTCTATATTCTGCCCAGAACTACTTCTTTGTCATGTTGTTCATGTACCTCTTAAGTGGCCTGACACAGTTACCTCAAGCTGTGATCATGGCTCCTGTCACCCATTGTGTTCCCTGGATATGTAAGAGTTAATGGGACAAAAGGCAGGAGCAGAAAGTATAGAAACAGCAGACAGCTGTAAGAAATCACAGAAAATTTATAAATCCCATGGTTAAAGAGCTGTAGCTTCCTTTTAGGTTCATCCTTGGCTATTGCTGGAGGCTAATGCATAATTCAGAATCTACTGATTTCAACCATTTTGTGGAGATTTGGGGGCAAAATGCTGATGATATTCCTTATCCTTGTTTTCCGAATCAGGTTTGCTTGAAAATCATTATTCTCATGGTTCAGTTTTAGAACAGAAAGAAGATTAAATGCTTTAATATGTTGTAGTAACTCCTTCATATAGGCCTTGTGTTAAGATAATTAAAATATCATTCAATATAACAAAAAGTATTAAGTGTTGCTCTGCCAGGGTATTACTGCAAAGATGATCTTTGTGTTAACAGACAAGAAAAACAAGAGATCTGAAATTTTTACATTGATTTTAGTTGTAAAGTTGCTATACATGCACATTCACCATGAAGCAAAGTCAGCAGAAGACTGAGGTACCATATAAATCTTGTACGAGCTGCAAAGCAGAAAAGAAGGCAGTAGGGCTAATGCAGTGGCCTCTCGCCCCCTCCTGCCTTCCAAGAGGTGTGTTAAATACAGTTATTTTATTTGAGTTCTGGATATCAAAAATAAAAAAATATCCACTAGAGAAGGTGGTAGGTTTTGAACATTAATTGTTGGGTTGTAGTATCTTTGGATATAATAACATTGTCTATGGGCAAGCTATATTAAAAAACATCTTGAGGAACAGTCCTGCATTTAATTTGTTCTTTTTAAAGTGCAGTAACTCTTGAAGTTAAAATGTTTTAATGCATATTGATTTCCAGAGGGGGAAAAAAAAAAAGAAAATGCTATTTTAGAAGCTTTTTGAGACCTCCAGCCTTTGGAAGGTCTGTTGAACATGAAGCTTTTTTCACTCACCTTTGTAAAGGAATATGGCTGCTGATCTAAATTTATCAGGACATGAAACACTGATCATGACCCATGAAATGTTTTATCCAACTGAAAGTACTTTGTATACCCAGAATGACTTTTATTTGTTTCTCAAAGGGACTGTTTGTAGACTTTTTTTAATAGTCCTTGGGCTGAGTAATGTGTTAGTAAAAGGGACCTGCAAGTAACAGCTTGTGTTTCTGCATTAATCAGTGACAGATAGAAACCAAAAAGCACTTCTGCTTGCTCTGTTTGAAAACCTGATTTTCAGAATATGTCAGATGCTAGGGATGTGTTATAAGAACAAATCAGATAATGCTTTTATACACTTAACACATCCCTTTGTCACTTACACAATTACTAACACAGTTATCAGTGCAACTGTCACAGACCACGCTAGATTTACCTTTGTACTAAGTTGCAGTGATGAAATTCAAAATTACTATGACTGTCATCTTAATTCTTGATTACAACAAGCTTGATCCTGACCATTGACTTGCTAAGCATGATCTTAGAATCCCATCTTTTTTCTTTTCTTTTGCATTAAAGTGCAGATAAGTTTTCTAAGACTTATCCTTTTCTTCTCATATAGCTCATGAATTTATGAAGCTTATGGGTGGTAGTCTTTAGCATTTTTCACCTAAAGCTGTGAGGAAATCAAGGAGATGTCTGGGATGCTGGTGTTTAGGATCCTTTCTACACAATGACTGCGGTATTGGATATTGCCTACAATTTTTCCTTGGAGCATTTTACACCAAATATCTTCACCCCAAAATTTCTGCAGCTACAACTCTAATTCTGCTCTGCAGAAGCAACCTGAAGACAGGGCAGCCCCACTGTAAAGTTCTGATCGCACCAAAACAATAAAAACTTTGAGTGAACAAGCCATCAAGGCTGGTCAAGACTCAAACTGCTCACACTAATTTACCTGTATCTCAATTGCATAGATCCAGAAAGTTATTTCAGAGATTTTAGTTTTCCTGTATACATGCATCTGTGTGTATGTTGCATATGAAGGACTTTCACATTTCTCTGGGTTATTTTTCATGGTTAAAACATTTTTGGTGCACTGATGATTTTCTGCTCTGTATGAATCATTTATCAGAATTAAGAGAAATATCAAGTACCTTGTCAGTGCCTTCATGATTGTGGTAAATGGTACCTTTCTAGATAGATAAGGTGAAGGTTTAATTAGCTAGAAGAAACTATATAGTATATATACTATATGCTATATAAACAGATATTACTAGAGGTACTGATTTTATGGCTGTATTTATGGCTGCTAAAAAAAAGGAATATAAAAGCAGTCACCTTAATATATTGTTTTCATTTATCCTCAGTTTAGATGTTATGGTAACTGCTGCTAAAGCCTCACGATCTGTAACTTTCTGGTGTGGAGATCAGTTCTGCTACATGGTGCTCCTTCATGAATGAAGTCACAGGAGCTTGTCAGGGCAGGGGCCGTGTCAGTGCTGCTGTTCTTTGTGAACACGTGAGCCTAATGCTTTGTGATACATGTAGGTGGTTTGGGGTTTAAAGTCGGGGCCTTATTGACCTCTAACCACTAAAGCCTCAATTTACCTGGGTCATCTAACTGTGGTATTGCTTCACATCTCAATCAAGTCAAAGTAAATTGACACTGTTGGCAAAAGCAATGGTTGTGTTCTCCCTGGCACTCTCTGCGAGGCATCCCTTCTGCTTCCCTTGAGCCAGCATTAATGTTTGTGAAGCTACATGGTCAGTCAACTCCAGAATTGATCAGACCAGCCCTGATAAACAAACCCTAAAAAAAGAAAGAAAAAAAAAAAAAAGAAATTGCTTTTCAAATCAGCCTTCATAAGCCTTATGAAATAGCTCTGTGACTGTATTAATATTAGTGAGATTATAATTTGTTATGCCTTTGATGATAGAGAAGTCATAGTGCTTTAAAAATTGCAGAAGTTATTTTCCTTTAACACCTTGCTGTGAAGCAAGGGTCACTCAAGTAATTTACATTCAGTATGTATGAGCATATGTTAGAAGGCATATAATATATGTACACAAACACAAGCCTACACATTCCAACACTAAAAAAGCACAGAACCAGATTTAAGGGATGTTTTAGATGGAATTCTGAGGTAGAAGTCCAAGAAATACAAGACTCTTCTTAGAAAACTGGGCTAGAAGAAATATGGTATAATCATTTGAGGATGCTTGCAAATGCTTTAGGGCCTTATCAGTCAACACAGCTTCACTTTATAGGATGCTCATTAATCATTGTTTGCCTTGAGCAGGTAGAAGCTGTAGCCAAAAAGCTGTGCATAGGAGAAAAGAGGGAGTTGCTAGAAAAAAATCAAAGCTTGAAGACTTCATTCATCCAAATATTTATCAGTGACACTGTGGCCCCAAGTCATTCACAGTCTCCATAAATGATCCTATACATTGAAAGAATTCAAACATCTTGTAAATTTAATATTTTTTTTTTTTTTTTTTAATCTTTTGGTGAGACAGTCCAGGGATACCAACCAGTTAAACTCTGGAACCCCCTGAGGCCTCCTGGACTGATTTCATCCAAGTAAATGTAGTAAAATGTTTAGTTTGTGCCAGCACTAGGAAAAGGGTCATGGGACAGGGTGAGCTGAAATGTGTTAGCTAATCACAACCTCCCTTCAGCCCCTTTTTCTAAACTAAATAAAACCTCAGTGGGTGAAGAATAAAGCAATCACACCAAATCCATCAGGTCCTGCAGATGTATCAGTGACACCTTGCTGTCAGCAGTATCAGAGACCACTGATAACATTAACATGAACACCTGACCTTTGTCCACAGCTGATGGAAATCTTTGATCAAGGGTAAAAATGTTGTACTAAACTGACTCAAGTCTGAAATCAAACTGAAATGGCAAATCAGATCCCCCTCCCTTCAAAAAACAAAAACAACCACTTAGAGGTCTCTGAGGTTGCCCTAAAGACAATGTCATGTAACTGTGTTAAATATAACTTGCCTTCTGTTTGGAGGCATTCTAAAGGAATTAAAATGTTCATATTTTTATATGAGCATATTTTCACAGGGAAAATTCAAGTACTGTTCAATTTTTAACTCTTTTAAAGTATCCTGATACTGTGTTAAATTGATTTTGAAGTTCTTTATTCTTCTCTTTAGCTTCATTAAAATCTATTTTCTCCTTCTCTGATGTTTGTTTAAATGTTTAATTCAGGCTTAGTAATTGTCATCTTGGTTGATAAGGAAAGCACTTGTCTCTTCAATATGTATTGAAAAAATATGAATAAATGTATTGTTCTTTAAAAGTATTTTAATTACTATGTTTTTAAAAAAAAGTGAGCTGTTTGATAGTGAAATATGAAGCATCCAAGTGATACTATTTATGTCATATCCAATGCAAGTAGTAACAGTGATAGCTGAGGTAAGCCTGGGTTTTTCAATAACAAACAGATAAAAAATCTAAAATATATTTTGAATAGTTTGGAAAAAAAAGAAACTAACTTCGAAAGGGATCTGCAATTACATATGATATTTATTTTCTTTTCTTATTTTCCAAATGAAAACTTGACTAATATTCCAGGGCTGCACAATTTGCAGTGCATGAGCCTGATTTACTAGAGTTAATTGCCTAGGTTTACTTGTCAAGTATAGCTATTTACAGAATATATTCAGTGTTCATCATGATAAACTACTCACATTATGAATTTAATAAATCATTACATTCCAGGAATTAAAATATCACTGCAAAATCATAACAATAAATTCAAAGGAACTTGTACTTTATCGCAGATTCCACAAGAGGGCAACATGTACCAGGCATTTAACTACAAAGGTATTAAAATCCTTTCATTAGTCAACAGACTTGGATGAAGTTCGTTGATATTGTATTTAGCATTCTTCTGTATTAATTTGTACTGTTATCTAAACCTTGCACATTGATTGGTGTTAATAGAAACCAATGTGATTTTGTATGGTACTGAATATGGGCGTTGTTATGTGTACTTATAATTCATTACAATTAAGGCTTAATATGCATTTAATTTATCACTTGGACTGTCTTAACAAAAGCATTTTTCTGTTAGAAATGCCTTCATGACTAAAGGAAGAGTGCAACGTTAGAAGGTCACATGTTAGCAGAGCTAACACTTTCACTCATGTTGGAGTAGATTAATGACAAAACTGTGAGGTTTCTTGAAGGAAAAAAACACCCAACACCACATTATACAGCTAAAGGATAGAACCTTTGCAGAGTTTATTAAAAAAAAGGAAAAAAAAAAAGGAAAAAA
>VXBX01001802.1:396520-434468 GCA_013400415.1 Scytalopus superciliaris
AAAAAACAAAAAAGAAAAAACCTTGTAAAAATTTAAAAAAAAAAAAAATAAAAAAAAAAAAAAAAAAAAAAAAAAAAAAAAACAAAACAAACCAAAAAGCAATTCAAATAATACCAGTGGAAGTGCAATTTTTGTCTGAAGAGCTCTTTTGCATTTGCTCAGTGTGTCAGGGGCCTGCATTTCTTATGCACACTGGACAGGACTTTTCTCCGCAAGTAATCACAGTGAAATCAATTACACTTATAATAGAATAAGGGTGCTCCAACCTGATCCAAAACAATTAAATCAGTCCTGTGAGACACTGACATCTGATCAATGGCATTGCCATAAAATTCAGCATCTCATAGGTTTCTTCAGACTCTCAGAGCTCGTATTTAAAGGGTGACCGTTTTTATTTCTCCTCTACAATGAATGAGCAAGTTAAGCTTCTCAATTTTTTGTGCAAACATTTTTACACAGTCTAACGTTTGGTTTAGAGGAATTGATACACTGGTGTTTCAGTGTCAAAACCGGCAGCATTGTTTCACATTGTGGTCATAAAAAGTGACCAACACAGTAGGATGTTCAAACTCTGGGAAATACTTTCTTTAATGTATGTGAAATACTTCATTTTTCACAGACTTGTCCACTGAGCCTGACTGTATGATGATGAACTATTTCTTGTAACTTAGAATGTCTGACACTGTATCAGCACTTAGGAACAGAGACAGGCATTATTGCCTTCACAGAGCACTCCAACTGACTTCTTCCTTCTTTATGGTAGTCTCACTGAAATGGGCAAAAATTTGCTGGAAAAATTATTTCTGTCTATTCAAAGGCTTGAGAAACAGCAGACAATACATCTTTTTATGTTTTATTTTGCTTCTAGTATGCTTAAGAGAACAAAAATAATAGCCTATATACCATTCAGTACAGGAACTCAATGCTTCAAGTCAACTATGTGATAAAAGAGCAAATGTATGTGAGAGTGAATACCATCAGAGTACAGGAGATGCAGTGCATACCCAAGTAAGCCCATATATATTAAAAATACAACCACAGCAGCTATTTGTATGTGAATTAACGTGTGATGAGCTCTCTGTTGTCACAAATGATTGACTCCTCAAACCCAAGCCAGATAAAGACTGGCAGGTTTATGTCTCAGCTACACAGCCCTGACTGCAATGTAGACATGACTAGCTCTAGCATACCTGTTTTGTTGTATTTATCATTGTTGTCTAAAAGTCTTGGTGTGATCTTTTTTCTTTTCCTATGTAAGTGTTATTTTTGGTTTGCTTTCTCCTAAAGTTGTGTGAATCAGAGACATTACGGGTTGTCTCAAGTAGCCCATACCTGCTTTCGCAGTCTCCTGGATCACAAGACAATAGTCTGGGTGTTGAAACTCTGTTTTGAGCAAAAGTTAGTGTTTTGCCTTTAGGTCTTCCAGATGCATCTCAGATGAATAAAATATTCCTCTGCTTGCATGCTCTTTCCAGTGTGGACAAGTTCTTGATGCTATTGCTTATCACTGCATATCAATATTTCTTTTATGAAAAAAAAAATATCAAAAGTATATTTTGTCTTTATAATTTTACTAAAAATTGGAATATAGTCACCAGAATTCTGAATAGTCCTCTGAATCCAGCTCCCTCTCCTTGGTATCACAGCCTTTTTTGACTTTTGTTTCTGTGATAATTGCTCTTTGTGCAGTGTTGGATTAAGTATAAATGAGTTTCACTTGTGTTTTCTTGCTAAGATGTTCCTCCAGATTCAAAAGTTGTCCTCTGCTTCTAATGAAATCAAGCTTTGCTTCCAAACTCTTACCACTGATGCCCTTGATCAGCTCTAAAAAAATTTCTAACACCACATTTGAAGCTAGATGATATGGAAAAACTTTGTTTGTTTTATTCTGACTTGGAAAGTTTTGAAGTCAGTATTAGTAAAATTTGAACCAACAGAGAAAGTGTTTCTTTTAGTCCCTGTGAGATCAATTTTTACCTCATTTTTCCACACACAGTTCTTTACATTCCATGTGCCATCTTGAATAAGCATGGACTGAAATTAAAAACCCTCTCCCTTTGTTTGACCCTGGAAAAGCTGCACATCCAGAAAGCTGCTGGTGTTCCTGGGTAAAGAATGTCTGCTGATATCACTGATGCCACTGTTTATTCCCCATTGACAGTCTGTCACGATATGTAGTTCATGGAGAAATATCTTATAGTAAGTGCCTGGATGTATTTCATATCCTGCTGTAGTATTTATTTCATTCTGGGCAGGGGAAGACGGGGACAGAGTGGAGCACTGCTCCTGTATCCTGCAGTATGGTTGCAGCTCTAAGTGCATCACTAACCCTTTCAAGGATATGAATAGCCTGCAATACATATTGCTGCACTAGGAAATTATATGATCCTTTTATTTTTCTTATCTGGGAAACCTTTCCTGATGGCAGGTCAAGGGTGTCCCAAGAGGAATGCAATCTCCTCTGGAAATTTCAAAGAACATGATGATTATCTGCAACTGACTGAGGACATCTGTGCTGGCATACTGACACCCTACCTAATTGATTATCCCAGATTTGCACAGCCCCATTGAAACCCAGGGCCCCAGCTGAACAGATGCCATGGCTAACACCCCCTCACATTTCATCAAAAAGTTCCACAAGTGGTTTGTTGTCTGTCAGAGTAGAGACTGTGTACAGATACTGATTGTACTTTCTAAGCTTTTTATAGTTGGGAAAATCCTTATGCAATCTCAGCCAGTAACCTGGGGGCATAACTAACTGTTTAATAGCAATACCTGTGGCAAAACTGTCCTTACCCCTGGCTGTGAGGTGGCAATTTTAAGATGCAACTTTGTCCTGTAACTCAGAAAGTGTTGTGGGTTCTGAGGGAAGGTCCTTTGGCTCCTCCCCCAGGGACTTTATTTCTTTAATACTCTGAAAGAAATAATGCATTAAGTAAAACCTAATACTGCATGATGATATCTGTATTTTTCAGTGAGACGGTCGCTCTGACTTTGACCTCACTGTAGGGATAATTCTCCCTTCTAGTCTCTGCAGTTGACCACATGCTTTGATTTTATATAAACATTTAAAGAAAATTCTCATAGCCTCTAGTGAGCTCAGTCCTCCTCTATTGCTGACAGGTGTTTATCATCTCTCCTGCAAGTAGTGAAAATGCCATCAGTCCTTAATATAACATATGGGATGCTTTTCAACGTATTTTCCACAGCAATCTATTCAGCAGATGAAAATCAAGTGTGAGTGTGTATTACAGTACATTTCTTAAAGTTTGCTCTTACATAAGTGGGAAGTCCACTGTAATAAATTTTCTGTCTTTAATTTCAGTAGCAGGTTGAGTTTTATGGAAAGGAATAGCACTTAATCAGTTGTAAGTTTATGGTTCTTGCAGATAGAGATTATGTAGTTTTGAACATTACAGAAAATGTCTGCTAAAAGCAAACAAAAAACATGAAGTGAAAAATTGCAACTGTTTTTCCCCAGCTTATGTAACTCACTTTGAATTTTGTTGACTTAACAAAGGACTGAATTACTTTTGGCTTGTCTTAATATCACTTCTTCATATGAAGCTTAGCTGTAACACCTTTCAGGGTACTTTCTGTGAAAATGATTGGATGGATATCCACAGCATAGCAGTTCTTACTTTATACTGCACTGCAGGCTAAACTGAGTTTTACAGCAGCTTAATGTACTCTGACTTTCTGTCTTGTTTATCAGAACTAGGGTGTCTTTCAGGTGATACAAAGCCTGGTTGAAGTCTCTAGTTAAAGTGGGGGTTTGTGGATTATTTCTGTATTTGCAAGCAGGTCACCGCAGTGCAGGTATGGTCGTTCATTGATCTCAGCTACTGAGCTGTCTGTGCTTGTTTCCACCTGTAGACTGTATTATTATTTGCCAAAATCTATCCCACTCTCTCCATCTCAATAATGGGTAGGAGCTAAAATGAATACAAGTTTCAGGTTTTTTTCTTTCTGTTGATGTGCTGTTAGAAGAGGTCTGCCCACTTTGGCTGTTTGATAAGTAATAGTCTGAGGTCAATCTGCTTTCAAATTCGAAATTTGTGCATAGAAATATCCACAAAGGCCAAAGATTCTTCTTACAACTCGCTTAACATTTCACTTTGATGGAAATATCTGTTCCATTTAGTTTTTCTGGAACAGATTAAATTACAGCTTGGCAGACATGATCTTGGATTTTCTCCTTGCTAATGCAGTAATTCGTCTTGCAGCATATATGCTAGAACACTTCCTAAGCTGAGCAATGCTCAGTTGATGGTTTCGTTCCGCACATTTATTTCGGTTTAGACTTTCTCATCGATTAGGAGATTTTTTATGTTCAGCAATTATGTTTGACATTGGTGTGTGCTCATATAAAGGAGCTCAGAAGAACAAGAATGAAAGTTGCCTTCAAAAGATGGCCACCCGGGAGCTTCTGACCTTCCTCTGTTGTATTGCAAGAGAATGGGAAGCAAACTCCCACTTGTACAACAGAAAATAAAAAGTTGGAGCATGACTTCGTGCTAAGCTACTTTGGAAAATGCAGAAAATACTCTCCTGAGTATTTTACTGTACTGTTTCTGCTTCAAAATGTCATCTAACCAATTGCTCACATAACTCAAATGTTGGAGTTTTTTGTCCAGAAAACAAACAATGGTTTTCTGTGCTTACAGAATTATCTAGTTGCAGCATTTTGGATTACAATAAGTTTAGGTTAGCTTTGAGTTTTCTAGTATAATCCTCCTCTACCTGAAGGTTCTACTTGTTGATCTTAATGCTGTGGAAACACACACTTTGACACCAGCTGATGTCCCTACTCCAAAAGCAGGTGGGTGTTATCTCTCAGGTTTTCTCATGATTTGTCCGGGAAGAAGCAAACAGATACAACAAATAATTTTATTTCATTTTCAGTTCTTAATGCATTGAAATGCTGAGGGACTGGGAATTGGCTAAGGACAGAGAAATTCTCCATAAGCTTGTGGGATTCTCCTCCTCAAGAGAATCAGACTTTCCATACCTGAAATCCACGTCAGTGCAGGGAGAATCAAAGTAATTCCCTTCTCACAGGTGTGTCATAAGTATGTTGCAAAAGTGATATGGTGCTTTGATACTATAGTAAGGGGAGCCATAGAAGTCAGGAAAATAGGTAAGTTAAGTTCTAAGAGTTTTAAAGGAGAGTTAAAGGAATGATCCCAGGAATAGCCTCCATCTGCTTTGTGCTGCACTTACACATCACTGCTGGAGAAGGTGTAGCTTCCAATGCCTGGGTACACAGTGCAGCCAAGGGGAGAGGGGCTGCCAGAGGATTCTCATAAATAGGCATTGTCCCCAAACATGGGGACATGAGCACGCATACAAAATACACTCTGGATGAGTGTGGTAAAGACTGTTTTATTTGGTGAAGGTATGTGGAGGACAGAAAAGAGACAAAAGGCTATTTCATCAACATTACTTTAGCTGCCTGGTGCAGGGGTTAGGAAACAATCATCATTAGTCAGCCCTCCAAGTAAGTTCAGCTCAGTGAAACAGAAGCAAAATAGTGTATAATACCATATATAAACATAATAAGATCTACCAGTAACATGTATTTTTTGTCTCTTGTCTATATTGCTATCACACAAAAAGGGAACAATTGCAACATTCATATCAACTGTTGAAAGTGTGAATTGTTACCTGCCTTTGTTGCCTGTTCTGGGAAGGGTGAAATAGTCTGCCTGTTCTGACCTACTGTTAAACAACCGTGGTTCTCTAAACAGTCAGAATGGAAAACCTGAAGCATCCTGCAAATGTTGGCCTTAAATTACAAAATGGACAAAAGCCACTTTAGCTGCAACCAAAATGTATGAGTTGACTTCTGCATTTTAGGAGAAGCTGCCTTCCCTCACCTACTGGTCAGGGAACAGGAAGAGCTATCAGAAGGGAGAGATGCTTTGTAAGGGAGGAGCCTGCTATGGAACAGATCATTCACATTAAGAAGTTTTTCATCTGTTTGCAAAGCTTGAGAATGTTTCATGGGATCATAGAACGGTTTAGGTTGGAAGAAATCTTAAAGATCACTTAGTCCCAACTCATCTGCCATAGGCAGGGACAACTTCCAATAGATCAGGTTGCTCAAAACACTGTCCAGCCAGGCCCTGAACACATTCAGGAATGGGGCATCCATGGCTTCTCTGGGAAACCTGTTCCAGTGCCTCACCACCCTGACAGCAAAGAATTTCTTCCTTATATCCAGTCAAAACCTACCTTCCTTTAGTCAGAAGCCATTCCCCCTCATTCTGTCACTGCATGCCCTTGTAAAAAGTCCCTCTTCATCTTTCTTGTAGACTCCCTTCAGGTACTGGAAGGCCACAATTAGGTCACCTGAAAGCCTTCTCTTTTCCCAGCTGAACAATCCCAATTCTCTTAGCCTTTCTTCATAGGAGAGGTGCTCCATTTCCGTGATCATCTTGGTGGCTTCCTCTGGACTCACTCCAATAGGTCCATGTCCTTCCTGTGCTGGGAGCCCCAGAGCAGTCAATTCCACTGATATAAAATAGATGCCAGATATTTTATTTGAAATTACTAAATACAGTACTTACATTTACATAAATGTGGATACATATTGGACTGAATTTCCCTTGAATAAGGTACTGACATCTAGCTAAATTGATAGTCTGGGTAAAATGAAATATTTTAAGAATTTTTTTTAAATTAATATTCACAGAATGAAATATTTAAAACTGTTTGTTCAATTATATGTATGAAAACAAGTTTAAAAGTAAACTGGTTTAATTAATGATTGCTAACTAATAATGTATTGAGCTTTCCTCAAACCACTGGTCAGTGAAAAAGCCACTTCAGCAATATTGAACAAAGGATTATCCCCAGGTCTACTGTAAATTGCATTAAGATATCAGAAAGAGTTCACCCAGGCAGCAAAGGTTGCTGCATCCTTGACTGTAATCAGTAGAAAGGAAGCAGTAGCTAAGATTATATTTGAATTTAGTCGGTTTGCAGCAGGAAAAATCCTGTTAGTCATGCATTGATTTGGAATATTCAAGTGCAGCCTGTGTTGGTTTGGTGGAGAAGTAATCCTGATTTAAATGTTAAGCTTCTGAGGGCTAGCTTAATTTAAAGAAGATAAACCTTGGGATTGTATAAGGTATTTACTACAAAGAACATGCACTATATTTGAGATACTGCTTAGCAGTTTAAAGAGCCAGAGGAATGTGAAGTTCTGAAGGCCACAGAAATGCTAGAGTTCAATAACACATTTTACATATTCTCTTCGTATATATGTAAAAATTAAAAGAAATTGTTCCTTTGGACTAAGTCAGGCTTTCAACAGCAATGAAGACAAGTCTGTCTATCAACAATGTTAACTTACGGTCACAGATCTAGTTTGTTTTGTGGCATACCTGGAGCAGCACTGAGAGTGCCTGCTCTGGGGAATACAGCACTGCTCCGGGACACAAGTGTGCTCATTTCTAGTCTAACAGGCAAAGTTTGGTTTTCCCTTCATACTTCTGTTTCTTTCCTTTGTCTTGCTTAACTGTTTATGCACTATCATGGCTAGGATGACTACCCGTTTCTATAATTTGTGGCTCCATCCTCTTTTTGTCTTCCTTTCAGGTATTTACAAATTTTGACAGATTCTGCCCTCAGCCTGCTCTTCTCCAGGTTGAACAGTCCCAGATCTCTCAGTCTTTCCTTATAGAAAGGAAGCTTCAATGCTTTAATTATCCTAGCAGCCCTTTTTTGGACTCTCTTCAGTATGTCCATGTCTCTTTCGTACTGGACAGTCCAGAACTGGACCCAGGGCTCCCGGTGTGACCTCACCAGTGCTGGGCAGAGGGGCAGTATCACCTCCATCTACTTGCTGGCAACTCTGCTCCTAATGCAGCCCACGTGCCATTGGCTTCTTTGCAGAAAGGGGAAATTTATGGCTCATGTTCAACGTGGTATCCACCAGGACCCGCAGGTCCTTTTCTGCAAAGCCATAAAACAGCATATTTTGAGAAATTTTGAGCAGATCATTAGCTGATGTATATTAGTGGAGGTCAGTGGAATTCCTGGTTAATGTCAGTATGTAATGATGAAGTCTGTAATTGCCTTGAAATCACTATGTTCTTCAACCAGAAGTGGAAATCTTTACTTTGAATATTACTTATGCAGTTATGAAGTTTAATATACATTTCACTTACAAAAGAAAAAAATTATAATTTGGTTAAAAATAAGTTTAAAAGTACTTCAAACACTGATTTGACATTTTTGAAACTAAATAAGTTAATTCTCCTTCTGTAAAAAGAACTTACTTCACAACTTGATTCCATCAGATTTAAGTAGAATTATGTAGACATAAAAAAATAATCAAAATTTTGTAATTTGGAAAAAAATTACTTGATTTGCATGAAAAAGTTCATGCCATCTGATATTTTCCTGGTGTCATTACCAGGAGAATGGAATGAAACGTATTCCTATTGTTCTATTTAGAAGTACAATATTCAGTGGACCATAAGAAACTGTTGAAAAATTAAAAGAATACTTAGGAAGTTGGAAGCATTCAAAGTGCCACAAAAAGGGTAAATTCAGTAACCAAACAAGAAATTTTACTTATGTCAATCAAGCCCTTTTGAATTGCTATGTTGGTAGTATTATTATAATTCTATATTGTATCAGAGCAAATGGTCTGTATTCCTGTCGAATTTTAAATGCACGCTTCTTTTTCAAAGGAAAAAAATTAAAATTGGGAATAACTTATGATCCTTGCAAATGAAATTCAAGGGAGGATAGTGCTTTAGCTAAGGGAGCACTTTAAATTCTGTATTCTGTATTTCTTAAAAATTTTGGATGGACACAGCTGAATATCTGTCTTTGAAATCACCTTTTGTGATATACAAGTTGCCCTCGTGATATGGTAAAACATTCTCAATACATACAAAAATTTATATATATCTAGAATCTTACTGCTGATTTGGCATTAATGTACTCTATCTTTCTTAATAAAAAGAAATGGGCAGAAAGGAGTTAAGAATTTTTATTTCTCCTTATACGGTTTCATATTTCATAGTCTAGTCCAGCAGACTTAATGAAATTCAGAATGCTGACCAGATATCATAGAGAAACTCAACTGGGACATTAAAATGAACAATAACAAACATAAACATAGAGTCTCCTTCAGGTTCTAATTAGAACACACCCATTACTTTCCATTTGCTTTTATTCTCAAGGAACACAGGAAAAATACTACACAATAATGTAAAATATGAATTAATAGCAAGCTATCTAATTCTAGCAACCACTAAAAATATCTTTATACACAATATATTGATTATACCATTCTACCTTGTCCAACTAGGTGATCCGAAAAAAAGGAATTAGCGAAAAAGATAAACTACATTGTAAATCTCTAGTTTCATTTCATGTGTGGGAAGTTTTTGCAAAGACTTAGTATTTTTTTGAACATAGGAAACAGAGCAGAAAAATAAATCTACTATTAATCCAGGGAATATACAGACCATTATATGAGAGTCAAGACAGAAAAATGTGTTTATTTTGAGATTAGTGGTCTTCCCAAACATATAGACAGTTTTATGTCTTAAATTTTCTATGATGCTCTTTAAAAACTCAGTCCTTAATGCCAAAAATAAATAAATAAACATTAAAATAATTATTCAAGCTAGTGCAAGAGTATTGTAACACAAACTTGAACATTGTGCCTTGAACATTGCACTTCTTTTTTTAAGTGAAAATTAGAGGTAGTGGTTAGAAAAATGCTTAAAGACTAGGATGTCACAAAGTGCGCGCTGGAAAAGTGTGACAGAAACATTGTAAATGGGCGGTCCTGAGGGGGTTGCAGGGGACAGAACGAGAGATCGCTCCAGTGCTTGAGGTAGGAAGGTGCAAGGAAGTAAATCTATTTAACGCATGCCTCGTTTATATAGGATCGAGGAGGGAGGTTCTGGAACGGGGTGTGACCTGGGAAGGTTTTGGGGAAGGGGCTGGGAAGGTCCTGCCAAACAAGGTATAAACCTCCAAAACTGGGAAGACAGGGGCAGGGGTATGCCATATAGGGAGATGCTACCCTGCTGCAAGCAGGGACCAATCAGGGGTGGGTTACAAACTATGAGGGATGGAAAATTTTATGAGGGGTGGTGAATTCTGTGAGGGAGACATGGTGAAACAAAGAGAAAGACATGTAACACGATAAAATCCTCAAACGGGGTACAGACTTTAAATTGCAAACAGTCCTTAAACATAGCAATGGTCCATATAAATGCAGCAAGCAGTTTTCCAGAGCTCAGGCAATCACAGATCTGGGCTGGTTAAGCTGTCCTTCCACAGCTGGTATCTCTCTCCTCCAACATAAATGCTTCTGTGCTATCAAAAATAAGAAAGAGGAAGGTGAAATTCTTTAATTTGTTTGTACTTACCATTGAACTCTCCCTTCAGTCGTCTCCTCAACTTGTTTTCTTTGTTCTTATGCTCTGTTCTGCTGGTATTTATTAGCTCCTTTCTTCAAATGCCCTACATCATCAACTTCTCTTGCCTTTCTTTTTTCTTTTCGTGTTAGTGTTGCATCTGTGGTCTGATTTAAAAGTTAGGTGCTGAATTTTGGAGTGAGCTTTCTGTTTCCATTGCCCAGATGGACATTATAGCAGTTGCTTTGTGTAAAAGCCTGAAGACCTTTACCTGATATTTCCTCTCTGCTCCCTGGCCACAGGGGCAGCTAAAGCAGCTGATGGCTCTTCATCAGGATCATGCTGGACAGGGCAGGGGGGAATGTGTCATGCAGGAGGCTGGTGTCAGGGATCACTCAGGTTTCATACCAACTTCTCCACTTGAAATTCTTCCTCAAATAGCCTAAGAACATTGACCTTCCCATAGTGTTATAATGCTCTTGACTCAGTATTGCACAGAAGGTTGGGAAGCCTGAGAGACTGCTCAGGTAGATTCATCAGTGTAGATGTCTGTGTGGGAGAAAAGGTTGCTTCCCTTTTTTCCTCCAAAATACAAGGGCTAGTAAAATCTTTGGCCTGTGATACTTACTTTCTGTTAGTCTTTTACTTTTAAGGATGTGCTATTTATATTCTATTGAAACATTGCTAAGTGAGCCTAGAATATGAAATAGAGGATAACTTTATTATTTCACATAAAGCTGTGGAAGTAAACATGTATTTGTTGCATTACTCTGTATGCCAAGGCTCATTAGCAGTTGCTAATTTTGCTTGAGTCTGTGAATGAAGTTGAGTTGTTGCTTTATAAAGAAGCAATTAACTGTTAGATATTTATCGTAAGTATTAAATAGACCAGAAAACTTTCTCACTGCCATTATTTAAGGAAAAGAGAACCAACATTTACAGAAACTATATGTTTGACATGTTTATGGAGAAAATAAAACATGAAAATGGTATTCAGGTACAAAATTTTCAAGCTAAGCCTTAGGTCATATAGTTGTTAACTACATATTGATCTTCCAAGAAAGGATTTTAAAACAGAGCAGACTACATGAGGTTAAGAGTCCTGGTTAAGTACAAAGACCTCGTTAAGGTCATGCATTCTTGGTGCAGTAACTAAAACATACTTTCAGATAGAAAGCAGAAAATAGATGTTACAAAATATTAATCTATACTATTTTACTTGTGCATTTCACTAACTTGATAAATTTGTGAAAGTTCACTTTCCTTCTTGGTTGTGAAACACTAATTGATAAATAGTTTTTAATGTTTTTTTTCTCATCTTTCTTAAATTGAAGGCAATATATCTGTATTGCCTGAGATAACTGGGCTTGAACTATTTCAACTCCCCCATGAAAGCAAAACTCAGGTGTCAGCCAGTCCCTACCTTGTAAATGAATTTTCATGGCAAGAGAGGCAGAATGTGAACCAACATATGAAGAGTGAAGATAATCTAGGAGTTTGAGCTGCAATACAGGCTGGAGTCTCAAGGTAATATGACATTTCAGATACAATTCTGCATCGCTTTTTTTTCTGTCCTTAAAGGAGAGGAAGAAAACTGGACTCTGGCACCAGGGAAATGCATAACACATTCATTCAGAAAGCCTAATGTGAAGAATCAATTCTAATCCATAAGTGCTTGTCACAAGTAGCTCTTTCATGCATGAATAATAATATTGAACTCAATGAATACACTGGTGATTGGTTTCTCCAAGACAGCTAAGTCCTAACTTTTTTTTTCTGATTTGTGATTCCTGGTCAAGATAATGCAGTGTTGCTAAAGAACACAACTAAAATATTCTAGAAAGAATGGATAATCATGGGTCAAGCCTCTGAATAGAAAAGAAATAGTTGCTCATATATTTATAGTCTTCTGTAGCTCTTGGTCATCTGCATAGGCCCTGATATTATTACACTATTTCCATTCCTATTCCAGCATAAAAATAGTTAACTGCCCTGACCAGTAAATGTGTTGCCTCATACTTGTAAGCTTCTTTGGCAATTCCAGTACTTATTTAGGGAGGACTGATTTTTATCTATAGCTTGAATTGCTTCCTTAAAAAGCACGGTCTCTTCTTAAGCCAAAAATAATACGATTGAATAGTGGTGCTTCTGCTGTCCCAGCATTCCCTGGGACCTAAATCAGAGTATGACATGAGTGTGGCTGGCACAGCTACTGATACTGCAGTTATGAAAGTACATTTTTCAGAAATGTACACTGGCCTGCAATGTACATTGTCATACTTCTCTATATTAACATTGATTTTAAGTTACAGTCATTTCTTTTATTGCAATTTTCACAGGGAAATCATGTACCAGCTGCTAATATGCTATTTGTCTCCCAGATGCTTGGGCAGCTGAATCTAATATTAGTATTTCACTGACCTTATAAATTTTATCTTTGGGTTTATTTGTGTTTTAGAATGGATTTATTTATTTATTTATTCTCCAATATTTAAGCTTTAAATCTTGTTTGATGTGTTAGAGGACAAATAACCTCTATTGAAACTGATGGGACTGTCCCTTTCAATTATAAAGACAAAGGAATCAATGGGACTCATTTCACACATTGAATGAGGTTGGTATTATTTAACACTACAATGAGGGACAATAATTGATGATAAATTACAAATGAAGTCCTATTGGATTATGCATTACTTTACTCATAGTGGTGTGAAGGATTAATTAAATTGAGTAGAAAGCTGCAAAACATGAAGTTTTCTCAACTGTGCCTCATCTATCAAACCATAGGATGAGCATGTAAAGCACACTTTTGCTTTTACTTTCTTGAGCAGAGAAAAATCGAATAATGCATTTTATCTATTTTTATACATGCATTTAGATGGATGTCTTTAATTGTTCATTTTGGCAATGCAGAGAAAAGGAAACATGAAATTAGGAGAGAAGTAATAGGAAAGATAGATAGATAGATAGATAGATAGATAGATAGATAGATAGATAGATAGATAGATATCATATCCTGCACACAAAAACTACCACTATGGAAGTTTGTTAAACTATGTATTTTTATTTTTACTGTACACAAAGATATATGAAATTAGCTCATATTCCTCCTCAGTCACTTTCCTGCACTAGAACTGTCAGTTCTTTTCATAAGAAAGAATTAATAAATAAATATTCATTGACATTAATCCTGGGGGGAAAAAAAAAATCCCCAAATGATGGACCAAAACAACACATTCCAGCAGTAAATGGATTTTTTTATTTATTCATTAGAATTTATGTATTTAACTAGGTGAAAAAAAAGAAGCCTGATATCCATTTCTTAAGGATCCATTTTATACTCTTTGGCTTTCTTCCCACTATTAGTCTCCTTATGTGCTCTGTAACTTCTCCTGGCACCTCTTGCCCTATCAGATGAGTTCAGTTTCTCCAGCCAGCTGGTTATAAAGATGCAAAGAGACATCTGTAGCCCATCCTGGTCTCTGAGAATATTGATAGCTACATCAGCCAGGACTGTTGTTCCAAATGAGTCTGGAGTGATGCTCAAGTTAATATTGCTGCATCTTTAGGCAAATGCTAAATTGTTTTACTTCAATATGCTGCTCAGTTTTTGTAGGAAGATTCCCTGGTTTTGCCTCTGAGCTGGCTGCTCTATTTCACTAGGTATTTTCTTTGCAATTGTAAATGTCAGAGGCTGTAGAGCATCAGTCTCATTGCATACTACAATATCACGAGGTGCTCCCATACTCACCATGTGGCCCTTACAGCTACTTTGTGATGTCCTACCTCTTTTGCAGAGAGGTAACACTAGGAAGAGGACAATTTATTGCAGATAACATCTCTCCTGCAATAGTGTACAGGGTTTTTTGCTGTTGAATCTGACTCAGGCTGACCAACAAAAAGGAAATTCTCTGACCAATATCGGCCAATTTAAGAATTCATTTGGACAAATTGCTAGATACTCTTTTATTCTATGAAATACGATCTTGTGAAATGTTATACCAGTGGAATTGCCCACAGTTTAAAAATTAAAACCCTAATCAAAACCACACACCTTTTTGCATGAGCAAAGATTTGCAAGGAAGTCTTTGTCATGCTGGGAGGCATTATGTATTTTCTCTTCCCACTAGGACAAAAAATATAAATATGCAACCAGAAAATGTTTCCGAGGGATAAAATTATACCTTTGACTGACATTGTGAGGTGTTTATAACATTGGAAAGTAGTATTTAAAGGTTTTCTGTAACCTGCTTTGAAGACTGCAGTTCCTTTTTTCTTTTAATATTTCTTATGTAGTGATGACAGTCCAGCAAACTGTCAGTCACAACCAGCTCATGCACATCCTCCTGTCAGTATGAGTGTGGAGCCTTGTGGAGATCTAATGGGGCAAGAGAACGGAAATCAAAAGGCAAAGTCATCCCTGTGTGACTTTGAAAAGTCACTTAGCCTTTTTGAACAGAAGCTGTCACAAGTGGACTCAACTGCACTCTCCTTTGTTATGTCCAGGAAAAGATCTGTGTATGTTAATCAACACTTCCACCTCTTGCACTTTCATGTCTTGAAATTCCCATCAGCTCTTAGACGATATTAACAACATCAGAATTTTAAACTTTTAAAATTCTTCTTATTTTAAAGAAGAGTTTTCAAATCTCTTGTAGAGAGTAAGCTTTCAGAGGAATGCTTAAAAGCTTCTAGAGTATGCATTTTAAAGTCATAACCAGGAAACCAGAAAAAATATTAGCACACAAAATCTGAACTGTAGTTGTTTGTTATTTGGGAGGTCTTGTTTTTTAGTGTCATATTTTTGTGGACTAATTATAATTAGTTATATTTATTCTGAATGACAAGCAAACATCATACAAAAATTGTGGAATTATTTCATAAGGAACACAGAAAGAGTTTGGCTTCTGCATGCTGTAAAATAATTTTTATAACTTGAAAATCCCTGAAAAGAAAAATCAAAATCTGTTATGCCACTTAAATGAGAATAAGCTTAAGAAAGGTTAATTGCACAGTTTTGACTCCAGGCCATCTATCATCATGTTGACATAATGTTTTCTTCACTGGCAGGAACAATGATAGGGCGTAGCAGCAATGACATAAATTGAATAGTCACTTTTTCATGTAGATGGATGCACTTGCAAAAATAATGCACTGGGATTCCCAAGTTGTGACAACGTAGGAAGTTGTGATTAGAAAAAATGATGAGGAAGGACTTGAAATGTTAACATATATTTCACTGACGAAATGCAGAACAAATTGTATTTAATAACTGCCTTTTAAAATTATTTGTAATTAGTGAGGCATTTTGGCAGGTGTGCTTTCCTTTTCATCTTTGAAATTTTACCTTAATTTTTTTGACAGATTAGTCTCATAATGATTACAAAAGAAAAGGCAAAGCACCTAGGTCATCTAATCTACAATTAACTCTGTTAATTTCCTGGAAGAATAAAAAAGATTGATGCAAAGTGTTACACAGTACCTGATTCAACAGAATTATTGCTAAACCTAGCAGTAGAACTTGAAGGCATATTTATTTTGCTTAAGGTAAAACACTGTAAAATAAAAGTATTTTCTGATCATATGTTAGCACGTGCAATAAGGTGAGAAGTCAAATCCAGCTTCACGACATGCCTTTAGCCTCTGAGAATGTAGTACAAGTGAGAGACATTTATCCTCTAATTATACAACTAAACGTGATCCAAAAAAAAAAAAAAAAGAAAAGTGAATTTTCTACAAGAAACTGTTCTTCACTGTTGAGGAAATCATCTGTGATGTTCTCTTTAACTTCAGTCATTCTGTGTTTGTAGACTAATTTCCATGTTGTAGTGGTGGAAGCAATGGAGAGAATGCTTATCCAAAATTCTGGATACGAACGTAATTTGGAATCCACAATTGCAAATGCAAAATAAATAGCATAGAAGAAAACCATAATCACGTTTATGTTAAAGAGTGGCTAGGCTCTTTCTGAGTGTCAGTTGCCTCTTCTCCCATCTCCTTGGAAAGTACAGAGGTAAGGACATGATCAGGGAGCCACCCCATTCATGTTCCATTCCTGATGTGCAGTTCTGCTCAGTGAATGCAAACCAACAGTCCCCTTCTGGTTATGCTGAAATAGCTGCAGGTATTTATCACACAGAGGAAAGCATATTCTCATTTAAGCATATTCTTAAAACATTTGGAGTTTTTTTAATTTAAAACCCGCACATTGAATTGTACCAGTTTATTCTTTGGCAATGCCCACTGATGTAACATCCCCAAGTAGAAGTCTACTATAACCAGAAGGTCCTAGAAAGCTGCAGTGGTTTAAGTATACCTTGATTTCAGTGTGATGCTTTGCCTAACATGGGATTTATAGCAATGAAATGCTCAGGTACCAAAGCAAGGAGTATTTGTGTGGCTAATTTTATATTGCAGAAAAGTTGTGCAGTTTGTCAGAGACAAATCATGGTTTCAAAAGGAAACCGTGATTCAACTCCGTTTTCTGTTGAAGGCAGCATCAAAAATCCCTGCTGCTTTTGGCAAATCAGTTAAATCTGCACTGATTGCCTCTGAAAATCCTATTTTAGGTGCTTGAGCCACAGCTTAGCAGTTCTGTTCAAATTCGTCATTGCCAGCACCTCGTGTTCCAACTCCATTTGCAAGAGTGTTGTGTTAAACACTGTATCTTAATTTTATGCATGTGGGTTATTTATGTGTGTGATGCTGTATCTTTTTGTCGTTCTAATCTTCCTGCTCTCTGTGAGAGGAACGAACAGACCCCAGTTTTTCACTGCCATGTCCTCATAAATCCTTTGTGAAAGTAGCACTGTGGTGTAACACTGAGGGCTTTGTCAGCCTCTAAGATCTCTTTTAAGTTGTCATCCTGTGGATATGGGAGATTGGATCTTCTAATAGGAACAGCCGAAGCATGCTGTAAAATTCACCCTTTCCAATTATTTTCCTTATTAACCACAAACAGTTTTGTCTCCACCACAATGTTCAAACCCAGCTCCATTTCTGTTTTTCTAAAGTATTACTTTTCTCAACTCATTTGCTTTACACCATTCATCAATCCATTCCCTCTATTACTTTGCACACCCAATAAGAATAAAGCTCACCCAGAAGAAATGAATAGCATCTGTTGCGAGGTGTTGCTTGTCACTAGGGGGAAAAAACCCAAACTGCCAACAATTCTTTATGCCATAATTTTTTTGGCTTATGACAAGAGGGAACACCTTTAGGAAACACTAGCTATGGGCAGATATTTGGATGATAAACTAGGAAATTAAAGTAAGCTAACTAAAGAAACCCAAGACACTGCAGCTTTGTAAGTGTCTATTCCTAACTGACAAGCATGCATCCAGAGGTAAGTAGCAGTTTTGTTTTCAGTGCTGAATTCTTCCTAGATCTCCTCTAGATACTTTTGCCCCCTAGAAAATTGTTTCAAAAAATGAAAAGGTAATGTGTTTTTGCAAACATACATTGCCTTGAAGATTTGTGCCAAAAGTGAAGATTTGTTTGGCACTCCTGATTTTTTTTTTCAGTGTCCTTTTACATGCTCATCCAAGGCACAGAAACAATAGCAAGCAAAAATAATAAATATTTGGAGACACAGCTGAAATTTGGACATTAAATGCCTAGAAATATTTTACAAATGTAAGACATTAATAAAACAAAAATTTAAAAAAACCATTTGTTTAATAACTTGTAAACAATACCAATTTACACAATATTAAGCAAACTTTAAATGGGAAAAATCACTAGGCAAAACCTGACGTGCACCTGCACAAAGGGGCAGGGAGCCATAGATGAGATGAGATGCAAATGTTAAACAAAGATTCATCTCTACCAGTCTCTCAAACCATCACAACAACACTAACAAAATCCTAGCTGAAGGTCTGCTGCTTGTTGTTTTTTGATTTACTAGGCATTGCTGAATAGGGATTATGAATTCTGACCACAAATTTCAACATGCTTTTCTATTTTTCCTCCACCTCCCTGTGACACATTTTTTTTTATCAGTACTGGAACATATTCTAGTGAGCTTGAAGTACCTGACAGCTAAAAGGCAGGTTGAATAAAATGTTGCTGTGTGCCTGCGGGTCTACATTTCCCTGACTCCTTCTCTCTTCTTTTTTCCCTGTCCTCATTCCTCTCCTCCCCTCATTTCCCTGTCCTGTGAGCTGTTGCAGAATTCCATTTTTAATGCAATTCCATTTTTCATGTGCAATGTGTACGAGACTCTGTATGCACAGGGTCATCTTTGTAATCAGATTTTACTCTTCTAATAGCACACATCACAATGTTTTAATATTCTCAGCAAAGTATTTTACATACACAAAATTTGGAGGTCTTGTGCTGCCTAATACTTCATTCGTCTATTATCACATTCATGTTAGTGTATGTGATGTTAGTAAACCAGGCAATTGTGCCTCGACTTTGTTCTGGATTTTCTCTTTGATCACACCATGCTTTAAGGAGTCTTTCTGCCAGCAAACCAGAGTTGCCTATCTGACCTTAAAAAAGAATATTGTCCCTTCCCACTGCAGTAATTACTTCTTTTTCCTGCATGCCCAGAAGGATAGAGCTTAAAAACTGTATTTGTAGTGGATTATACTGACAGGCAGTAGCTCCCTACTTCATATGTTACAGTTTTGCTGGCTTGCAATTGCTTTTTTTTTTTCTCTTTGAGTGACTATAAGGTTGAGTTTGGGTTTCTCTTTGCTGTGGTGTGATATATTCACAACTTACAATGATGTGGATGTGGTAATTACAAGAATTTTCAGTTTATTCCTGTTCCATCAGGACCCTTCAGAATTTACATGGTGTGTCATGTATCTATACTGAGTAACTCTATGGATTCTTAATTACTGGGAGTTTCTACCTTTTCTGTAGAGAGGGAGAAAGGGAAGAGTGAGAGAGAAGGTGTCCATGGCACTAAAATATTATCAAGGTCAATGCATGGATAAGTGCAGAGACTCAGAAGCTGGGTGTAAATTTTTGGTCTGTACTGTCACTTGTTTGCTTTGACAGACCCCAAACCTGTGCAAGCAGCTTATGAAAGTTTAAGTGGAGGTATGTGGTTGTGATCTCCTTTCAGGCTCAATGTACCCAGCCTGGGGGAAGGAGAACACCCTCAGAGGTGTTAAGGAAGGGTCATTCCTCCTCCAGAGGTTCCTGATTCCCAAGTGCACATATGAGCATGGGGGTGGTAGAACAGGCAAAGCTCAGACCTGAAACTGACGAATGTAAGTGACTGACTGAAGCTGAGGAACCAAAAGGAGCTGTGGAGTTTCCCCTGTGTCAGCTTAGAAACAAAGGATGTGACAGTCATATGGCAAAGCAGTTGCTACCCTCATTTTTGTGTCCTCTTGAAGCTGAATAAGCAGTTACTGACCTGCTCACAATACCTTTTCATACTGAGACACTGGAGTGTGAACTGTGATGTCTGTGAGTTCAGTTTAGGCATCAGCCAGAAGAGATGGATGAAGATGATGGAAAATAAACTTCCCTGTGGTAACCCATCTTCCCTCATAAATACAATTCTGGGGTTTTTATCTTGTCCTAGGCTGACTAATGACTCGAAAAAGGCACTTCTGCTTTCTGTGGACAGATACTGCCTAGTTCCCTACATCCCTGAGCTATATGTTGTAACGTAATTTCTGGAGAGCACAAAGATTAATTTCAGTGCTAGTTACATTTCATAATAAACTCTTAGATTTTGACATTCTTGACTTCTGCGATGTATCAATCCAAAACCTCATTTGTCTTGTCGGAATTTATTGTATGTGGTAATCTAAGAGATCTTTTATCAACTGTGCTTTTATCACTTTACCATTGTCTTTATCATTTTATCTTCTCTATTCGGTAAATTGTATTAAAAACAGAAATTTCCTTCTGTAAGATAATTAGAGAAGATATTTTTAAGACTTTTATTTCCTTTTTTGTACATTAAGTCAGTTATACAGTAAGTACTTTGTGAGGTCTGAGATTTGTTTTCAGGACTGGCAGTATCAATCCACCTGAAGTTTCCACTTACATTCCACTGAGGACTATCTGTGGGCAGGTGTATGTTCTTATCCTCTGTCTTGTTTCTGGATAAATATTTTTAATTATTTATTACAGAACATACACTAAAAATATTGGTAAGGGTCATTTTTATTTATATATCTGCAAGTTTTGCTGTAAGAATTAATCTACTTAAGTCTTGCATATTGATAGTTTCATGGATAAGGGTTAAATTTTAAAACTCCTAATGAAATAAAATTTAAACATCAAAGGCACTATTTAATGTAATTATAATAGGAATGTGTTGCATTAATAGATTGTTTGCTGTAAACCTCACTAAATAAGAATTGGCAATTGCTTTAGGAACAATGAAGGCTGTAGCACATTCTCCTGCATTAAATTAGTTGGAGGAGGAGGATATCAGTAACAAGATATGTTGCCTGTAATTGTAGGTGGAACATAGAGAAAACTTCAGAAGGATGATCTAGTGAAATATGACTAAAAATTATATCAGAAAACTCCATCCTTAGCATGCACACTAATGAGAAAAAATCATTATAGAACTGTCTGACTTAAAGTAAGAGAAAACCACTTCAGCACATTTAGTAATTCTTTTTAAAATTTTAAGGCTGTCTATGATTCTTATAACGTACAGAAAAATGGATTAATCTAGCAAGTACTTAATTATTAAACATTATGTCATAAATTTCATCACACAAGTTTTACCTGCTTGAGATTCTTTTTTTTATTATTTTTCTAAAATGAGTATATATTACATTAACTTCTAGTAGTCTTTAGTAAAAGAAAACTGGGAGAACTAAAACTTTAAAATAAATTACTTTCTTATTTTCATACATGACTAAAGTTTGTCAAAGCAAGTTTATGGGTTTTTTGTTTTTGTTTTTTTTTTCCCTGAGGGAAGACCTACTATATTCTAGGACTTTTATATTAATGCTTCAACATTAGGTCAGGTTTTAATTGCATACATATTTTCTAGAATTTATAATTTCTGAGCAAAGCAGAACTGTTTCTTCTTCTCCAGTCCTGTTTTTTAAAAGTCTTTTTGAGACACTGACACTTCGTTTCCTCAAAAGTCTTTGACTAAATTCTGTATGAGACAATGGACAAACTTCCATTGACGTCCACATGGCTAAATTATGTCTAAGGATGAAGTGTTCTTTAAGGATGTATTTGAGACTGTCAGCTACATAACTAGCTCATATGTGTGGAGCTTCTCAGCTTAGCACCATCTGGATTGTAGATCCTCTGCTTTCAAAATGTTTGTCTAATATATTTTAAGCAAGAGAAGATTAGTTGAAGCTAAACAGAATTTCATTGAAAAGAAAAAATAACTTGAACCTTGTTCTATAAAGTCCAAAGTTTGACAGATCTTATTTTGGATTATTATCTTTGTAGTTCAAGGTTTATTATTACTGTATATCATTCAAATTTCCTCAATTTAGAGAAAAGGAGAGAGTGAGGAAAAAAAAAAAAGAATAATATCCATACTGAAGATGGTTGGATTGGTTTTGGCATTGAATGAGGTAGAAAAAACTTAAAATACTCTATCTGAGCATTTTGTGATACCTAAATCCTACTGCCTTATTAAAAAAAAAAAAAAAAAAAAAGTAATTGGAGTTTTACTTTGTGCCTGAGAGCCATAAGATACTGTCAAATCTCCACTGCAGATCTCTGACATCTGGTTTTGGTTTTGTGTTTATGGGGCTGGGAGCAGCCCCATGGTTAATTGCGGACTTGCTGCTCTGTTTCCATTATCCAGAAAGAGGTGGATGACCCAAACTCCGCTGTGTGTCTGGAAAAAAAAAAAATAGATGAATATAATCAGTCCAAAGTGATATTATTCAGCATATATGGCATTCTAATAAAATTAAAACTGGAGAGTTGCACTGTAGAGCATAAACTGCTATTAATTAGTGTTAGCTGTAGTAATATACCTTGTTCAATACATTCTGAGCATTAGAACCTAATACTAATGAAAACAATCATATGTTCAAGCCTTCAGCACTTTTATAATTCCTGGCTGGTAATTGTCCTCTGTCATAGTTGAGATAGGGTTGCAAAATCAGGAATAAAAATCAATTCAGTGTATTGCATTCAGTTTTTTTTCTCAGAACAAAATGTACTGTGAAGTCATATTCTCAGTGATTAAAAACTTTACTAGACATTTTTGAAACTTTTGGACTGTCATTTTTTACAACATACATTAGAGATATTTTAAAGGCTGCAATAAATTTGACGTAGTCTTGCTCCTGTCTAGTGAGTAGAGTATACATACCTGTGTATTCTGCTTTATTTGTCAAGACCCATGACAAAGCAGTTATGTTACAGTTTGGGTAAAAAATGTTGCTGTGGAAAGTTTCATGGTAAACAAAGGTACAAGCATTAGACTCTTGTAAATTACTTCAATTTTATATTGTCTTTAATTATAGATGATAATAATTGGAGCCATATAGACTGCTTCAGAAATAAGTTCAGGTGTAGAATGTCTAGCAAAATTTTACTTGAGAGAATTTCTATAAAAAGAGTATTAAACAATAATTTTTTGCTTATGGATTTCAGGCACATTAAATGCGCAAAAACAGGCAGGCTGTGAGCAGGTATTTCAATTCTGGTATTTCAGTTCGGGTGTTTAAATTGTAAAGAGAAAAAGGTCTTTTAGCTTTAATGGTTTTTAACCTTTTTGTAAATTAAAAAGAGGTGTTCAGACAGTGGCAAACACACTGCAACTGGTCTCCCCAGAGTGGAGATCACTTTTATATATGGGAGGAACTTGGTTTAGAAAGTCATTGTGATACCATATTTTTGGTTTCTCAAGCCTCACATTAGCTATCTTTCTTTTTTTTGGCAAAGACCATTTGGAATAGTTTATCAGCTTCACAGCTTGAGCAAAGTTTCTGGCAAAAATCTGACCAAAAATCAATCTTTTTTTTCCTCGTGATTTTTTTTCTTCTTCCTTTTTTATTTTCATATTGATTTAGAGTATTAAAACTTCTTCATTCATCCTTCTTACCATTTTACTTTTCAAATTCTGCCTTACTTACTTACTCTACAGTTCTCTTCCATGTGCTCAAAGGAATAGCACATTCTTGTGCTCTATTTTTTTATGAGGAGTTGGAGAAATTCTTGAGATTCAAGAAGAATAAAAGAAAATATGGATGTTCTGCTGCCAGAACCAGAAAGCTTGCATGGAGTACTATTTCAAGAGCAAAAACTGGGAGGTTGGTTTTGAAGGAACCATCTGCTGGCACTGAAACAGAGAATAAAAGATTTGGCTCTTGAAGCTATTCATATGTACACTAGAAAATTTAAAAACCATTACCTATCCCTTTCAGGAATGGTGAAAAATTTTGAAACTACTGGGAAATGTTGTCTATTTCCAAGCTCATATGTTCCTATTTGACAAATCATACCATTTGGCTGTGTATAAATTAGTCTTTTATTCTAATGAGTTGTGGTTTGCCAATAGAAATGAAATATGTTCTACAGTTGTAAAATGCTGATGCAGAACTTCACAAGTTAATTCGAGGCCAAATGTTTATCCATCAACGTATAGTGGTTCAAGTTCAAAAGCACATGCTTCTATCCCAGAACAAATTTTATCCAGAGGTTTTAATCAATACTTTCACAAATACTAATTAATGAATTGTTTCATGCTGCACAAGAAAAAAATATTCCCATGTACCAAAGGAGTATTTATAGATTTGGTGAATCTTCACCTTTGGAATTTGAACTACCAGACCCAAGTCAGTATTTGATAGTAAAGGATTTAAAAGATATGTCCCAAGCCTTTCACATCTCTTCATTATAGTGTGAAAAAAATGTTTCCTGGCAAATAGGAGTAATAATCTTTATAATGTTTACAATCACCTGTCATAACCTTCATTTCAATTGACTACGTACTTTGGGTCCAAATATTCTTAGATTCATTATTTAGATTGAACACACATAAAAAATTGTTACTTCTTTATGTTAAAATTCTGCTGTTTAAAATTAATCTGGCCATATTGGTACCATTTATAATTACTACTATTTGCTTTAACAACAGTTGATACAATGACATCTACAGTCTAAATTTTATTAAACAAAAGAAAAAAAGGTGTTTTAAGAGTCAGTTTTCAAAACTGATTACTTTCCAGACTTTCTTGGGAGTTAACTTTCAAAACCAATATGATGAGCTTGAGTTAGTCACAAAATAAAGTTCAGACATTTCCCTGTAGCTGTAAATTTATTAGACTGTTTCATTACTCTGTTAAGTACTTTGGTTATAACTCCTGCTGATTTCCAGAAAAAGTGAGTTCCATCTTCCTACTTCTTTCAGTTGTTTGGGATTTTCCCCTCTTTTTCTTTTGTACCATTTTCAAAACTATGACAATAGCAAGTTACAGTTCCTAACTTCTGATCTGTGTTGGATTGTATTACATAAAGAGCACAGTAAGCATGCTAGTATATGAAGTAATTGCTAACATCTCAGAATCATGAATTTAAAAAATATGTAATTCAAAACAAATCAAGCAGCAATGTGGATTACAAATATAAAGTTACTCGAGGGATTTCTGTGTACACACTGCACAGTGTTGTCGTGTGCTGGCACTTCAGATTCAGTAAGTGGACCTCACAGAGTGAAACTGCCAACATATGCTGTAAGCAGAGAATTATGTCATGTGGTGTGAAGGCTAATAGGCTAAATTCCAGATAAATGGTAATGGATCCACAGGTGGCGTTACAGTGCCTGCTACAAAGTGTAGCAGTTGTTAGAGGAGAAGCTATCATTTTACAAAACAAGATGTTAGGCATTTGCTTCATTCTGTTCTCCAAATCTATTTCCTTGCTGTAAGCAATTAGTAAATACAAATCCTAATACATATTGTGTGTACATATAAGGAAATATATGCATCCAAGAAAAAGACTTGAACTACTCCAAAAAGAGGAAAAGAGCAAATTGTTAAAGAATCCCTACAAAGAGCGAAGAGAATAGGGGTTTTAATTCAATTGAGGACTAACCTTTCTGTAAAAAGATGGTTCAAATGTGTCTGATAAACCACTCAACTTTATGTTAAATGAATTAATTATTCAGACAAACTGAATTTGCATAGCTGAAGGTATGCCACAGGACTTTCCCAAGCGGCCCAGTTACATGTATGCTATGGGATTGGGATTGGGATTGGGATTGGGATTGGGACTGGGATTGGGACTGGGATAGGGAAGGGAAGGNAATAAAAGCAAGGGTGAGCAAAGGGGAGAGCTTTGTGCTGTCCTTAAAGGGTTTTATGTCCCTTCCTTCCTTCTTTCCAGATGACATAGTCACATGTGTGGGATTGAAATTTGCCCTGAGGTTTGTGAACCAAATGCTTTTGATTTCTGGGGAGTTTGTTTGCATCAGAGTTGACTGTGGCTTTTCTTTGACTGATATTTTTCTTTTTTTAACTCAAATTAATGAAATCCCATTGCATAGCAAAAGCTAATTAGTTAGGTCTTGGAACATGGTGGGCTAAAATCCCCACTTTTAGAGGCAGTGGTTCACTCCAATCTGAATGTTAAAGATGTTCCTGTACAGTGAGGCTGAGATTCATTTATGTAGTGGACATTGAGTGTATATAAAATCCAAAAAAAAAGGTACCATAGAGCCAGCCCTCTGGGCTTGTATTAGATATTTTGAGCCAAATTGCATCAATCCACAGTGGAGAGAAAGAAATGTGGAGTGGGAGTCAGCCAGGAATGCTTTCAGCTACTTCTAGGGCCCCACAAAAAATCATATTCAGGCTATTTCCAATATAAGCTTCGATAACACCATCCCCTGCCCCCATGTCAGGATGGAGCCTGTGCAGGTTCACACCCTTCCCAAGCACTGCCACTCACACTTTGCACTTGCTCACCTCTTTCATGGCACTCTTGGTCTTTATTTTAGCTAATGTCAAGTCCTCAGTTTGAGGAGACAGGAGTCCTTTCTTTGGGAGGCACAGGCAGGCTGTCACACTGCAGACTTCTACAGGCTTCATTTTTTACAGACTGCAGTTTCCCTATTAACTCTGCAGTGCAAATGCACTGGATGCAAACCCAGTAGATTTCAGGGGCTGATTTTTACTCTGCAAAATCCTTCCACATTATACCATAACACAGGCAAATATATTTTGATTGTATGATAATCTGTAATAGTAATATAGTTTTTATGCTTAAAAAATTAGTCTTTTATCTGGAAAGCTAACAGTATTTCTGTGACTGCTGGTATGTTAAAAAATCTGTTTAAAATGAAAAAAAAGAGTGCTTTTTTAAAATTATTTTTACAGGCTATTGTAAATTTGAAACTATTGTTTTAACTGGCCTGTCTGAGAAAGTCATGTTAACAGCTTTCATCTTTAAAATAGCTCCAAATGCACCTAGAATAGCTGTCAACAGAGCAGAGATCTGTGAAATGTATCAGACAACTGGTCCACATGTAAGTGAGAAGTAAATGTGTTAACTTAGCTAACATGGAAAATCAAAAAATTGGGGGGGGAAGATAAGAAGAATAATACACTAGATTTACTAATTAGAGAAAAAAAGATTTTCTGTGGGAAGCAACACCTGCAGTCACTGAAGCCATTTTACAGCTTTCAGGTTACATTCATTTTAATAAACAGATTTATACTGAAATTCTGAAAAATGATAATCATCACTCCAGTCTTATGAGAAAGTACAATAATCAGTCTCTCATCTGCCTTTACTAAAGTTGAGGTTCTTTCATTTTATTTTGATTATTATTACTTTTCTGTTATACATAACATATACATCTTATCTGTAAAAGAAAAAAAAAGCCTGCTGGCAAATTGCATTACTATAGCTCTGCCTCTCAAAAATTCATCTTTTCTATAGCGTAATTTAGCTATGTTTCATCCTGGTACTAGTAAGGAGAATTTGGTTATTAGAGTCACAGTTTTTGTTAAAACTACATCTTACATTTAAATGTATAATTTGTTATTACCATAAAAAAAGCCCCACTTCTACCAATAATTGAAAGGTGCGTTTGCATTTTATGGGTGTTTCAGTTTTTTCAAAAGGAAATGGATCAGGATTATATGTCTCTAAACTGTGATTTTATAATCTTTAAAACAGCCACTTGGATGTTTCCAGTTGGTTCCCTGTTATTTCACATGTGCATTTTCAGTGATTCCCCAGAAGAATGCTTCTCTTTATGACAGTTAAAAATAATAACAACAACCCACATCTTAAGCAAGCCTTATGGTGCCATACAAAAAAAAATTCAATATTGGAAGCAATTACTAAGTACTATGAGGAAAGTATTGATTTTACTACTGAAGTTATTAATTTCAAGTAGCTCATATACTTAGGAACGTTTATTTTCCTGTGTCTTAGTTATTACAATATTGTTCTAAACACCATATTATACATTATACATTATACATTATACAAACACATTATACTGATGATTTTCTAGATCAGAGAGTGTGGAACTTAATAAAAACACACACCTTTGTTATTGGGCTAATTTCTATTATTTCTGTTATTCCATCTGTGTACAGTAGGACAACATGAAACATAAATTGAAATGCTGCCCTGAATCAGCTAAGAAAATATTTTTTAGTTTGAAATATAAACTAAAAATCCAGCACGGTGGCCTATGTTCCTAGCATTTCTGTATCCCAACCCAAAGAAAAATGTGTTAAATGTTTATTGAACTTCAATATAGAGTTTGCATGGGTTCTTAGATGGTCATTTTAGCCTCATGCTCTTTATGGCATATCAGCTAATAGTGAGACACTTATTTCTGTATGTCTATTAAAGAAAAGAATTTTTAATTCCATCAGCTCAGGGCTTAAATTAGAGTTTAAGGTAAATGTTTTCATTTAGTTTATTGATTCCGTTCCAATTTAGGAGATTACCCCATAGCTTTACTTCACCCGAAGAATCTCACTGGGGAGATTTTCAAAGGCACAAATAGAAGTCAGACCACTAACTTCCATTGACTGCTGAAAATTGTATTACTGCCTTCTCTCTGGATACACGAAAACCCAGTTCCCATTGTTCTCTTAATAGGAAAGAGCATCCATCTTTCTCAAGCAGGCTTTGAAAATGTTGATCAAAGCAGAGGAGGCCAGATGCTCACAGTTCGCTGTAGTTCTACTGTAGTCAGTGAATTATTTGCACCATTTGGGACACAAGCCATGTCATTGCTAAAATGATTATAATTTACTTAGCCTCCTAATAAAAAAATTCAACACTGAAGAATTAAGTTTTCCCTGACAAAATGGAAAACCAAAAAAGTTTAAAAAAAAAATCAATTCATTAACACCAATGCAATTGCCTGTTAAAGTTGTCCTTCAGTCTGGATTTTTCTTTATTAGATTGTGAGACACTGACCTTCATTCTTGTTCTGAAGATCATTATGGAAGCACTGCAGAGGAAATGCCCTCACATGCATGGATAAATATATTGTAATGCCTTCACTGCATTGCAATTTAGGTTCGAATAGTTTTGGCAGATACAGAAAAAGTGTAACCAGACTCTTATACCTGTTTTTACTCATTTTGTCAAAATTCTTCTCTGCTCATCTGCCAAAATAGTTCTCCATGCTTCTGGTGCCACCCACCCTAGATAAAATGAGCTGATTCTATATTCCAGCATCATACCCCATTCAGCAAGCATGTGTAGAAAGCAATTTCTTTTCCTAGATGAACAGAATGAATACCAGGAATATCTTTATATTTTGGGATAAATTTCATGGAGTTTTATGTACTTGGTAGGCTGGCTCCAGTTTCTAGCTTTGTGAGCTGAACTGTAGCACAGGGGCAGCATACAAGTTGTATTACACATTTATTTCATGTTCCCTACTCAAAATCAGCTGCTGTCATAGTGCCACTCTCATCTTGGTTTCTGGTCATCAGTTATCCACTCGTGTTGGCACAGTTCTCAGCTCAACTACCTTTTCCTTTGCACCTCTGCCATATGATACCTCATCGTTGAGCAGAGGTTGGTTAACTGGAGACACAGAATGAGATGCAGAATGACAAGTGGAGGGTATACTGGAAAAAAAGAGAGTAGTACACTGAGATGGAGAATGAAGAGGTCAGAGCTTGGTAAAAAGGAAAATAAGATCTCAGTAAAGAGCCATTAGCAAAATGGGAAGAAGTTTTAAAGGCATATATGAAGAAAAAATGCAACAAGCTTTGTCTTTGATGTCACAGCCATAAAATGTCCAGGCCTTTTCCAAATGCTTTCTTGAAGCCCACTAACATTATATTTAAAATGTGTGAGAAAAAGTAAATATAGAAATGCAAATTAGGCAGGCCAGATTAGCCTAACAATCATTTTTTTGAAAAGCAGAAGGCTGACGACAGTTCAGCAGTTTATTTTGAGAGCTGAGTAGGATGGCCTATTTTTACATTAAACAATATTCACTTTAGCTTTCTTGTGTTTATTTTTGTCTGAACATATCCTTATAATTCTCCACCACTCAGTAAACAGTTCTACATTTGCCTGAATTAATAGGATAAATATTGCCAGTTTGTTAGAACAGATAGTGATAAATTACTTGAATACATTAAATGTGTTTGGGACATATTTAATCCATAAGTTTGATGTTAAAAGCACCAACATTATCTTATAAAATTTTACTATCAACATAATCTGGGAAGCGTTCTTGTGGTGGTCTCATACAGCTTCTCATTTATGCTAACACAAAACACTGGCTATGTTGAAATATCAGCTCGTATAGAACTGTGAAGAAATGTTAGTTGTAGTTACACAGAAAAATGCTAAATAATCATTAGAAGAAGGCATTCTCTGGCTGCTGGTTTGGGGTCACATCAGGAAGAGACAGAGTGCCTTTAAAAGACTGAAGTGCCATGGTATGAGGGTCCTGAGAGCTCCTGAGATGTACTCAGGATTTTTGCTGGTGTAGTGCCAGAGCTAAGGAGAGATATTGAGATGTGATGCTTTCGTGAAGCTGTGCTTTCTTTACTAATGGCTGCTAGTACTTTTTGCTTTTAAAGAACAAGTATTTTTGTATTGTGTAGAAGCAATTTGTGACTGTAGAAGGAGAAGGTACAGGAAGGAACTTGACTAACTAGCCTGTGGTATCATCAGCATCACTCAGATACCCTGGGTCACCTGGGGTTCAAAGACCCTGCTCTTCTGGTCCTTAGCCATTTGGCTATTTTATTTTTGGTTTTTATTTTATTTTTTTTCCAACTGTGGCTGTAAATGCATAAACAGCCCTGGAATGCCATGGTATGAAGGACAAGACAGCTATCAGCTTTTGAACCTCCCACTCAAACAACAGCCTTTAAGAGACATTCTGTCATGTAGGCTTTAGCCAATTACAGTTTCTGTGATTTCTGTGTTGCTTACAAAGGACAATTCTTTTGCCCAAGTGCAAGTCTGGAGGCATCTCACAGGAACTCACTTTGCATTATTAACAACAGGAACTAAAAACCTGCTCTATTACATGTTCCTGGATCAGGTTCTCTTTCATTTACATCTAGATGGACTTAAAGTATTTTCTGCAAACAAAGAAGAAAAAGAAAAAAAAGTGTTACGATATAAGTAGAAGGTAAAGTTTTAATTCTTGCCAGCAATGGGGAATTTCTAGTAAAAGACAGAGTAGTTGCTGACTTAGTGTTGCACCCTTTGTCTTAATTCCTATTCTTCTACAGTCAGATGGAAAAACTAAGTCCAATAAAGTTCTTTGATCTCTGTAAATGTTTTGAAGACTCCTTGGGGAAAAAACTAAACAAACAAAACAAACAACCAAACAACAACAACCAAAAAAACAAAACAAAAAAACCAAAGCTGTGTTACCTTGAGGGCATGAGAAGAGATGGCAAACTGATAAGGTGCATGGGTAAGTAAAATATACTTTTTTTCTCAAAAAAACAGATAATTGCTTTTCTAATTTATGTTAAGAGGAACTTTATTTCTTGTTAATTGTATATAAATAATGAGTATATATATAAGGCTGGTTGGCCCTAACCAAGATCAGTTTACCCAAATGTAACTTTAGTCAAGACTAAATAATATAAATCAGAACTGCGTTTTAATCCTTAGCAGCAGCACGTATAAATAGGTGGTCTTACGTACACTTAATGATTTGTACATGTAAGTTTTTATGAAGAACACTTTTGTTTTCCTCTACCACCAAAAACTTAAAAGGTGCTTGCAAAATGTATAATGTTATGATTGAGAATTTAAAGCCTCTAAAGTGAGGAAATTAAGAAACAAACATATGCCCTCATAGAAGAGATGACTTTTAAGACATGGTTGTGCTGGACCATGAAGTCTTTAGGCGAGAGGTAATGTCAATTTATATGTGCTGAGTGCACTGTTGGTGTTCTATGTGTAAACAGAAAAAAAATAACAGGTATGTTAACAGAATGGTAAATTTGGCATATTTTTAATTTCTATGCATTTGGATGATTAAAACAAAACACTAAGGCAATAGTAAAATTTTTTACACTCCATGAGCTACAGAAAGTCTCAGGGTCCTTTGTTCAGTTGATGTATTAATTAGTTCTGTGTTACAAACAAAACAAAAACCCCTGCCAAGCTGATCTGGGAACTCAACCATTTCCCCAGGCTTGCAGGAGTAGGATGGTGTGTAGGTCTGATCCCCACACACACTGCTGAATTTCGTGCGTGTGCCCTTCACTTCACAGAATTACAATGTTTTCATGGCAAACATTGCTGCATCTGAGTTGATCTCCCCGGAGTTTTTAGAGTCATAGGGGTTGCAAAATAAAACTTGGCTAATGTTTAGCCTTAATGAGTTCTGTACCTGTCGTGCCTCCAAGTCTCTGTATGTTTGCCTCGCAGAGACTCCCTGATAGCCACCAGATTTAGTCTTTCTTCTAAAATGGGAAACTGTTGCAGAAATGCATCAAAGGTAATGTAAGAACTGTATGTGACAGCTGTTTAAGTATAGATATACTGCAGAAATAGAGACCTGCTTTGCTTTGCAAACTTAATAAAGATGCCTTAAAATCCAGGATCCTAAAGGGCAGCTCATTACCCTCCACAGTAAGAGAGAGAGAGAGAGAGAAAACAGTAGATGCCCTTACTCATGGGCTAACCCAGTCCTAGTGTGACTTTCAGGAGAGGATGACTCATGAGCCCATGCTATGGTGCCCAGCCAAGCTCTGCCTTGTCCGTCTGTTCTCCTTCAGCACTACAGCTGCACATGACTTCTCTGGTAAAAAAGCTGCCCCAGGTTATCAGTTTCCAACACAGTCAGTGTTGGGTTCTTCAGAAGCGACAGAGATGTCCTTCTGTAAGAAACTGACTTTGGCATTGAGGAGTGGAGAAGGATTTGTGTGTGCAAGAGGGCTGCCTTTACAGCCTTGCAGGCTTTCAGTGGGAGATGCTGCAGCTTTCATCATGTCCTTGTGAATGGATGCAGAAGAAAGTTGTTTCAAACCCTCCCTGGAAGCCTGTGCCAAGATGCTGTAGAGAGCTCTGCTACCATTTACAAGAAGGTGAAGTCTGTAATGAAGGGAGAGGGAACTTTAGAAAAAAGTTCTGCTTTTTATGGATAAGAAGCTCTGTGGAAGATTCTTGATTCAAGGAAAGAACTGTGCAGCAAATTGCCAGTGACTTTTATCTGTGGTGCAGTAAACCAGAAATTAAAAGGCTGGGTCATAATGAAAGATGGGGAGAAAAGAGATTAAATATGTCTGAAGATTTTAAAGAATTATGTATATTAAAGTTAGACAGAACTAGCATAACACAGACCATAAATTCATTTTGTAGTTTTACCTTCAAGTCCTTAACTTCTGACTGAGCCATAATGTATAAGTCAGGAAGGCATCCAGTCTTGGTGTAACATCTTTAAGTGGTCCACTGCATCTCTGAAAAAGTTGTCCACCTGGTTAATTCCAGAATTAATTATGTTGCTTTTGAGTAAGCTTTCAAATTGCTGAGGAACTCACATAAGCAGAAATTATACAGCAGAAACTGAAACTAGTTAAATGAGCTATAAAACACTGAATCACATAGGAGCAAGCTACTTTTTATTGGGTTTCACACCTCTGAATGCTTAATCGGTTTGGTTTTGCTTGCTATTGCTCCAGTGGGGAAGGCAGTGGACTGGCATAGTTTTGATGGCAGTGATTGCCCACTATCCTGCCAAGCAGCAACACTGTACATGAGACACTCTGTTAGACAGTTGATATAAAAACTTTTTTGGTGATGAGTTTTCCATGTCTGACTGCATTTTTTGTGTGAATGAAAAACGGTCACTCATGAGACACTGCTTTGGGCATCCCTTCACACCCATCAGGGTACAGGGTAGCATTTCTGAAGGAAACAGCTCCTTCTCCTGTGACAGAATAACTGGATGTGACTTGTGCAAAAGGCTCATGCGGGGGTCTGTGTCCATAAAACTGCCCTTCCATCAATCTTGTAAAATATAAAGCTGTCTGGCCTACAGTTCTGAAACTTTCCATTAACTCTGTGTAACGTTGCCTGTTAGACAAAACAACCATGGCGCTTGAGAGCTCAGCTGATGGCTGCTGAAATACCAGTCTGATACACCAGTTTACTTTTGCACAGCACAAGGCTCAATGAGGTTTGGATCTGGGACCAAATAAAGGATAATAAGCATTAATTTTCTTACAAGTTAGGGGTTTACAAGACAGGGGTTTCTTCTATGAGGCAGCTCAAATTTTTAGCGCAGATTAACTTTTTTCATTCTAGAGTCCCACACTTTGGTTTCTGTGGGTTTTTTTGTTCCTTGAATTCTTTCTCTTCTGTCCTTCAAACAGTACACTGCCAACTGCAAGATCACATAGCCTTTTAGTTTTGATGCTCAAAACTGCAGCTGTCATTTGAAAAGTAAATTTCTCTGCATTCAGAGTAAACTACACCATTCCACATTATTGCTCATGCCCTCCTAAAGGGCTGTCTTGTGCTAACTGAGGTTTTTTTCCTTTTCCTGTGCAGTGAACAATTTGGTACATTCAGGTGTCTTACATAACCAGTAACATAATGACTCATCCTTAGAGAGTGATTATTGACACATTTCCCTTGCATGAGTTCAGATGGTGAAGGATGTGCTGTAACAAAGTGCTTTAAAAAAAGACAAGCTGAGTACCCTAACTATTTCTTTTCATGCTGCATGTTACCACAGGAGTTATTTTTGCTATGAGGCAAAGGCCCAACAGCATGTATAGGAGTGATGCTCCATTGTTCTTCACCCCATAGATGTGACTCTTGTTGAATAAAATGATCACAAAGAAACAAAAGCTTTACATCAAGAATTTCCACTGATTCAAGGATGGGATGAGTATCCCTGCTCAGACACAGTGCTGGATCCCTGTGCATAAACCACGACCCGTGGTCATCTACCCAGGGGGAACAGCCATATAGGGGCTGCTGGGGTCAGAGCAAAACTGGAGGCTGCTTGTAATGTGTTAACATGTGGGAGGTTTGACAGGTTCTTTATATTCTGTGCTGTAAGTACTTTGCTTTTTGTACTGAGCATAGTTAACCCAAATTGAAATATGAGCACATCTCCCTTCCTGATTTCTCCAACTAGTCCAAATGAAGAAACAGATCTTTCTTTTTAAAGCTTTTGTAGATAACTAATAGCCATTGAAACTTTGTGACACAGTATCTCTGTGGTCATCTGAGGTCTGCCAGCTCTACCTGAAAAACCTTCTCCTGACCTCTTCTGAAAAGTTCCCATCACTGGCATGAGAATATCTAGAAATTAATGGCTTCAGTTGGTTATACCCGAACTCGTAATTGTGGAGTGTTTCAATAGCACTAATCATTTTGAGCTCAAATTTAATAAACAGCAGTGACTGTAAATTAATAGATGCATTATTATGCCTGAAATCACTTACTTTATCTCTCCTTTCTTGGTCATTGGAATTGTATCTAGAAATTTAGTCCATTCCTTTATTAAAAATAAAACAACTTAATGCTGCAGCTCAGTTATATCCATAACATCTGTTCAACAGACAACATGCAATGTATGAGGCAGATCAGCTTGGAGAATGCTATTTCATTGCTGCTCTATTAAGAAAATAAGTTTTGCTGTTTTATAAGTTACAACTTTAAGTATTCTTGAGGCTGGTGATGTTAAAGAACTAGATATTTTGCAGTTGCTTTTATTGAATGTAAATGTAGACTTCGTGCAGACTAAAGCCTTCTGTCACCATGAGTGAAAAGCCCTCTGGTCTTATTATAGTGATTTTCAGCTCTCGGGATGAAGCTTTTCTGGGTCTTCACAAGTCGTGTGGAATGATTTCGTAATTCTGGTGCAAGGGTTAGCAGATAATTTGTGTTTCAGTTTTTCCTTGAGTCTGTTTCAATCACCGTAGGGAAGTTTGTGATCTGGCTCCCTTGAACGAAGAGATACAGGGTTAAATCCCTTCCCACAGCACTGCTGTCAGTGCTGCAAGCACTGGAGTGTGCCTGCACTGGGTTCTGGATGCCTAGAGGCTGGTGGGCTGCAGGGGGAAGGTTTGTTGGGTAACACAGATTCTATACAGAATGTCTCAGAACTTCTCTTACTGTCAGTGAACTGTTCCATTTATGCAGCATCTGCTGACAGAAACCTGTGTGGGAGGTGGTATTGTTTGTGTTATTTTCCCTAGAAATAGAAGATACTTATGCTGAATAAGACACAGAGTTACTGAACAGCTTAAAGGAAAAAAAAAAAAAGTTTCTTTTTTAAGCATTTCTTTCTCGTCTTGGGTATGTTATTTTTTTGCCTTTGCCCCCCCTCTGTGGGTAGGGGGGGAAGCTTGACAAACTGTTTTTGTGGCCATTGATAAATGTAATGAGATTGGAGTGTCAACATTAAAATGTTCCGTGTCATCAGCTCTGTGAAACTGCAGTGAAATATGGAAGTGAGGGAGAAAAAACTCCTCCGTTTTCAGCTTGGCTGTGTCCCCTGCTAGGGTGCTGTGGGGAATGTTGATAAACACTGGGAAGGGCTGAGAGGTGGCAGAGGCAGGTGAGGAGCCGGTGGCTTCTGAGGGACCACAGAAAGCTGCCACTGCATCTCCTCCTGTGTCTGAGTGCCAGAGGCTCTTGGTTAGGGGAAGCCTTTACAACTCTTCTGTTTTTGCATTCCCTGGATAAAGGAAATAAGCGATGCAATGGAAATTTTTAATAAACACTTCTAGTAGGAATAATGTTTTACATCTCCCTCTGCCTCTGCTGAGTAAGTGCTGTTAGCTCCAATCATTCAATACTAAGGAAAGTCTTCTAATTCATCTCTATCAGTACTCCAGGTAGAGGTGATTTTTTATTTTTTTGGTTTACCTGGCATGGCTGTGCTGTCACTGCTGCTGCTGCTTGGGCTAGTAGACATAACTGCTGCTGTGGACATCGCGCCTAGAATAAAAGCGGGGTCAAGGTGGAGAGGTGAAAAGAATCGTGAGTAACCCAGGCTTTTCCTTCTCTTCTTCTCAGCTATTTGAAGAAATGTGTTAGGCCTCATTTCGCTGTGTAATTCTTCCTCTCTGTGAGGCTATTCTTTAATAATAGCCTTAAGGCCATATAATTTAAGTATTTAAATATGCATGTAGAAAGCACGGGCCACACCTTCAGTACGCTCCACACATCTGCAGTACAGTGCTGTGTCTCACTGCAAGCTCTCTGAGCTGCCTGTGCTGATTAACTCCTCTCCCTCCAGAGCATTTGAGACGTCCAGGCTGTACCTTTTCCATTTACAGTCGGAACATTTTGTGTGCTATTTCAAATGTTAACCTTGATAAAGGTAACAAATCTCACAGGTCTGCAGTTTGTGTAAAGGAACCTTGTAAACCCGGTGATTATACTGGGTAATTTTATGGATATAAAAGCGTAACTGCAGTTTAAATTCTGCAGATTTAGAAAGGGGGGTGTAGTGTAGTATTTGCAGCTCGTGCAGGGTTATCAATGCTGCACTTCAAAAGAGTAAAGAACATTTACTATTAGAAAGGGAAAGTAGATGAGTCATCATAATATTTGGGAGTGCGACTTCCTTCTGCATACACAGCTGCTTGACTGAAATAACTAGATGATTATTTTCATTTAAAGGGCAACTCAGTTTTCTCTGACATTATTCTTTATTCCTGTTCAGCTATTTATAAATAAGCATGCCCATGATAGGCAACTTAGTATTATCATTGTATCTGTAAATTTTTTGCAGTGATTCTGGGTTATTTGTTGGTTTTGGGTTTTGGTGGGGTTTTTTGGGTTGGTTTTTTTGTTTTTTTTTTTTTTTTTGTAGAAATACTTGTATTAACAACAACAAAATAAGACTATTGCAAATGAAATGAAGGATTTCTGTTTAATTCAGCTAAATGTGATGTGGTTGCTTAGAAAACATGTGATGGAAATTCCTAAAATTATCAGAATCTGGAGGGGTGACTGTTGCTGTCTCTGGGATGGGTATTATCTTGAAAGAACTGTTATCTGGTAGCTGATCTGCAGCTTGAGAAATATTTGTTTTTCCTGAAGTATGAACACACATATCAATAAATCTGCCGCTTCACTCAGTCCCCAGCTCAGAAGCATTAAGGAAACAGGTGCTGGAGTGAGAGGAGCTGAGACGAGCG
>VXBX01001802.1:434478-455391 GCA_013400415.1 Scytalopus superciliaris
AGGTGCTGGAGTGAGAGGAACTGAGAACTCCCTCCTCCACCCACAAGTAATTTACACCTAAAAAATACACTGCCCAAAGTAGTGGGCCACTAATGTGTGCATAAGTGATGTACAAAAATAACAACCTGTGGCTTATAAATATATGAACATTATGACTAAAAGAGCCCTTTAATTCAATGGTTGTGGAAACTGAGGCACAATCAAAATTTGTTAATTGGAACTTCTCCACAGTATGTTTCTTGCACAGTAAAAAAGTCTTCTAAAATAAGTATCTGTTTATCTTCTATGGAAAAAAAAAAAAAGCCATTTCTCAGAGTAAGAATACTGTATATTCTGTTTTGATTAATTGACTTCCAGGTGTTTAGAAGTTTGTCATTCTGAGTATTTTGTCTGATTTTTATTTATTTCCTATGAAGAACTGAAATAGATGGAGACCTAGATATTAATATATCTCAAAAACATTGATGAAGTTAATAATTTTGGGATGGCATTTAGGCACCATAAGTAAATCATGCAAATATTCAGGAGTTTAAGAGCAACACATCTTTGGAAATTGTTTTACAATGACAGTAGATCATTTAACGTCACCTGTAGTTAGCTATTAGACCTTACGGATTCAAATTACTTGCTTTCTTCTCTCAGGAGAGGGTGGTCTCAAGCCAGCCCATTAGCACATTGCTAATATTTGGTTAAAGGAAGAATAGAATGTAAATTAGTTGTTATATCATCTTGATGTTGTGTTTCTTAACTGCTTAGAGACATTAGTTGTTGAATGTGTTAAAAGTTATGGATCTGAATCAACTCTCCTTGAAATTAAGAGAAGATACGTAGATCAGACTTTAGTGTTCCTTTTATTTAAATAGTAGCAGCAGTCTCACTAAGAATGACAGGAGATATTTTTTTATAGGAATGCCATTCAAATTGTGTACTATTTGGCTTTTTTATCCACGATGTCAAAATTTCTCTAGTAGTAGAATGCAGATATCATGCAGAGCTGATGCTGTGAGTGGTAGATATCTCCTTTCTGAGAAAGGAGAAAGCCAAAATGTTGTGTAATTGTAATTGATGGATTATTTGATGAATGCTATTAATGCTGTATATTTGCCTGTCAGTTGACAGAAAGTGTTCTCTTGCTGATTTGTTTTTGCACATGAGAGTTAAAATTGTAATAAAAAAATATTCTGAAAAGGCTTGTGATGGTGTAATATATGTTTGTATTTATTTGGGGTTACACTTGTATTCCATAACCAAAGCCAAAATATATGACTTTAAATAAAAGGGGACATGGCTGTTTTCTGTATATCATAACTGGAGTTTTCACTAAAGCATTCAGATGTAATACTGTAAAAATGCTCTAGAAGTAATTTATATTTACCATGTATAGAGATTTCAAAATAGTTTTGCTCCAAGTGGTCTTTTAGAAGATAGATTAACTTTGCAGTTCTTTAGATTTCTTTGTGATGCTTGTCCCAAAATTATCATGGGATATTAAGAGGCATAAGGAATTGCCCAGGAAAGCTGTCATGATCCAAGTTCTAGCCATGCTTCTCAAGGGCAGGTCTGGAGTGATCCAGCAAGGACCACAACAAAAGTCTCATTTCAATGAGTGGTGTTTGTGTTATCTGAGCTTACACATCTTTGGATGAAGCTTTGTTCTTTACATTTCCATAGAAGTGCCTTGAAGGTGGGAAATTTGCAGCCTAGTTCTGCTCCACCACAGCTCAAATGAGTGAAATCAGATCTGGGGAGAGTGGGGAGAAATGATCATTTCTGACAAATACAACAACTGCAACAATAAAATAGTATGGAAGGGAAATAAGGGGATTTATTCCCATATGAATCTGTACTTTTCATTATAACAGCATCTGGGTGGGACAAGGGGGGAACAGCACATCTCTTAGAGGTAATATTAAAATGTTTAAATATCTAACATTTAACATTGCTTAGGCAAAGATGTCTTCTTCTGGCAGGTTACTACTTTTTTATATTCACTTCATTTTTAAGAAAGCCAATGATTATTGTTTGAATGCCTGTGTTTTACGACTTGCATGCCTATGATCATGGAAAATAGCACAGACAAATCTCACTGTTATTCTGATACTGGAGTAGCAAAGTATTAAGACTGGCTTATAGAGCTATACCATGATTATTATTAATTGCCATATACTGCATATAATGTTTACTTTGAAGCTTTAAAAGACTATTTTCTGACATTTATAACTTTGTACATTTTTTGTTGTATTATATGTAATTTTTTTTTTTTAAGAAAACTTATTCAGATAGTTTTATCTGTGAATAAAATATAGTTTCTCATTTTATTGAGAATAAAATTGTAATTCTTTGATCAAGTTTTGAATGTTATGTGTAAAGATCAGAATTTAAAGTTGTACCAGAGTGAATAAATGGAGCAGAAATGTGTCTTTCATATTTTTGGTAGAAATAAAATTATCATGTCATAAGGTTTTAAAAGGAATTAAAACTATTCTTTCTATTGTTTGATTCACTTTGTATTTCAGGAAAAGAACTTGAGATCAGCATCATTGGCTTATTTACTGTAGTTGGTACTAGAAGTATCAAATGCCATGGTCTTTTTTTAACCATTATTATTGTTAGAAATGTCACTAATATATCACTCAGTAGTAAAGAAGAGTGATACCTGTTCTTTCCAGTTCTTTGTGGGTCGAAATGTATGTATATATATATATATGTATTTATACAGATCTGTATACATACATAGGTACAGAAAGAGCTACTTTACTCTGTTAGAGCTTAACAATCTTCTGTTGAGGTGCTAAAAGCCTGTCAGCAACATATTAGTCATTTCTCACTTAGTCCCAGTCCTGTGATTTCTAGGTACAGGGAGTATGCTGAAATTGTTAACTTTTTTCCTGCTAAAAATGTTGTATTTCTGTTCATTGATTACTTGGTATGTCATGAATTTATTCTGGTATTTGATACACATAATTTTTATCTATATTCCATTGATAAAGAAGCACGGCCCAAATCCTGTTATAATGCAAAATCTAGCTGTTTCTTTACGACTTTCCTCAGACTTTTCTCAATTTAGACATGTTCAAGTGTGCATTAGGGTTAAACATTGCAAGTTCTTCCATGGTTTATATTTAACTATCAAATAAATGTTTTTTTAGCACTGTGAGCCTGCTATGGATACACTGATCACGCGTGGGAGGAGGTGGAAAGCCCACACTCCCTGAGATGCCCCACAGTGTCTGTCCCTGTCAGGCATGTCCCATGCCTCCTGTAACACCTGGCAGAGAGGAGCATCCTCTGCAGGCACCATGGGGCCCAAAGTGCTGGCTCTGGACATGAGGGTGTCTGGGGATAGAGGAGGCAAAGTGTAATTACCGTCATCCGGTGGTGTCATGTGCTGCAGTGATTCCAGACATGCTTTTTCCTGGTGGATTTTTAGGATAAGGTGGGCTATATTGATCAGGGCAGGTGGGGTGCTCTGCAGTCATCACCTCATTAAGCCTCAGTTGACACTGTCCTAGTGCCCATCTCTCCGAGTGGAAGTGACCATTGGGATCCCCAGGAAAACAGTCCTGGGAGCATGCCATCATCAAGAGATTAATTTCTCTGCACAGGTGAATTCTCTTGGTTTGATATAAAAAAGTGTAAGGTAGATTAGTAAAAGTTAGTGTTCTTCTAAAGAAAGCAGCAAGTTCCTTATCTTATAGAAGAGAATAAAAAGTGTTCCTCTTGAACAGCTAGAGTAGTCTTTGATGTTCACTTTTGCTCTTTTCTTACTGTATCTAACCCTGACATGTACCAAATAATTTAAATGTGTTAGTTTGCCTATTAATATTATCATCTTGCACTACATGCTGCATTGGGAGCTTTAAACAGAGTAGCAAACCAGAACTGTTTAGTGATCTTTGGTGTCAAAGTGTAACCAGAAAGGTTTAACACAGCCTTTCCTAACCTTGAGGCCACTTTAAAAGTATTTTTATTTTTTTGCTTTCAGGTAGTTGTATTTCTTGTAAGAAACCTTACTTCACAGAATAGAGGCAAGTGTTTTATCACAGACAGTTTAATGTCAAGTAACTCAGTATCTAAAAAGAACTTTGAACAGAGAAGATAGTTGATTTGAGATGCTGAAGCCTTTTTTTCTCCGTAAGTAGATGTGGCTGATAAGAAACTTAGAGGAATGGTGAAAAGAGAGATTAAGAAAAGAAGAAGAGATGTTTTTAAAGGGAGAAAAAGGAGAGAATTAGAAGCAAACAAAAAGGTGACAAGGTGACAGTTAAATAGCTGAAGGCTGAAGGAAAGTAAAGCAAAAGGAAAAGAAAGATAAGAAGGACTTAAGGGACTTGTAAGAGCATAAAGCAATGTTCACTGTTACCATTTAACTAATTTTCAGTTTCTCATGCCAATTTCTTAGTCTGTGGTATTAACTTCAGTGTCCCACTTTAATCATACTGTCTGTAGCATCTAGGAAATGATCTCCTATGCTGAGAAATAAATTTCCTTGGAACCTTAATTTGTCCAAGTTATAAGGATAAAATGACTGTTTTATTTTAAAATTGCTTCAGTAATATTTTGTGGTAGAAACTGAAGTGAGATGACATTGATTCATAAAAGCATAAAGATTTTAGAGTAATTAAAATTTGGAACATTTGGTGCCCCAGAACTTTTGACCTTTAATAAATTTGAATGGGATTGAATTGAATTTCAATGTACAGTGTAGCATATGATAGATAGTCAATGAAGCTGCTGTGAGATTATATTTCTGTAACACACTCCGCAATTTCAAGACAGCCCTTAAGTGGTTTTGAAGTGCTTATATGAAGAGGGAAAAAAACAAACAAACAAACAAAAAACCCAAACAAACAAACAAAAAACCCAACCCAAAAAAAAACCAAAAAAACCCACCCCAAAACAAAATAAAAAAAAACCCAAAACATAATTTTTATGCTCTGTTTGCTTTATTTTTGTGTTATATTATTTAATTATAATTTTTTTAGAAATCTTAATTTTCATTGATTATTTCTGAATAATTTTTTAGGTGTTTTTTTTCTAACAAGAGCTAATTTGCCATTTCTCTTTGCAAATCTTCCGGTACCATTTTTTAAAACCAGGCTGTGAATATTCTCCTTTAAATGCATTTGATGATGATTTATTTTGATGATTACTACAAGAGTAACTTTATTTTTTTTAATTTATAACTCTTTATTTTAGCTGTACTCTAAAGACAATGGAGGAGTTAACACAATTCCCTACATGAACTCTACTAAAATCCTCAGGACTGAATTCCCTCTTTTATTCTTATCTTAAATAGTCAGGCTCCCCAGTAATTCATCTCCCTCTTCCTCTTTGCTTGGAGATAAATGGAATCATTAGGCATAAGTATTCAAAGAGGAACATGAGGACCACCCAGTACCTAGATAAGCAGTTTATGGTGCTCTAAGTCTGCTTTCCTGCCAAGAGCACCATTATTAACTCCAAACATCTAAAAACATGATTAAGAAGTCTCAAGATACAGAAAAGAACAGTAACAAACCCTCTCCTTCCTCTTATGGTGTTCTTCAATCCTTCTACTCCTCCATCTTCAAGCTGTTTCCCAACATAAGCAAGACTCAAATAGTCATTGCTCCCCTCCAGGGCCAAGGGCTGTACCTGGGACACTGTTCTGTCTCCCCCTACTAATGGAACCCCTGAGATGTGAGTCACAAATGCACTGCTTTATGAGTGGGGGAGAAACACCTCTGAATCACAGCCACTTTATCTATTTCCTTTTTCTCTTCTTTTGGTGGCCTTTCTCCTCTTCCTGTGGATCTGAAATCCTACTGTCACACTGCTTTCCAACGTGCAGCAAAAGGAAAGGAGACTCTTAATTCTTACATATCCCCCAAGGGAATAGCAAGTGGGACTAGAGCAATGATGTGTTACCTGGGCACGTACTCCCAAGGAATATCTTTATCCCTTCATCTTAGGGATTAGTTTCCCTTTTGCCATTCCCTTGTGCCTTTTTTCTATACCACACCCTTTTCTGGTGCCCCGATTCTCATTTTTTAAGCTTTTTCAAGCCTTTCCAATCTTTTGCACCTTTTGCAGTCCCTTCTGTGAGTGTTGCCAACCCATGTAGCAGTGGGCCCTGGGCAGCCAGCATTCCAATGGAAATGAGCAGCCTGATGTTGCTGTGATCAATGTTCTAGTCTATCCTTGGGATTCTACTTCATACCTCTTGGAGAACTGAGGACTGGACTGATATTTCCACCATCAGAGTTATTTTATGTGGCTCTCTGAAGTACCTGTTGAATTTTAGAAAAATGGAAACTGTGAGTTGGAGGCTGAAGGATCAGGAAATCTGGCTGCCATTGCCTAAGTTAAAGTTAGAACACAGCAGGGTTTCAGGGCTGCTTATACTGGCTGAGAGATGTTTTAGCAAAAAATAAAAAAATAATTCCGTTTAATTTTATTTTTTCTTACAGAAATCTTGATTTCTGTATTGTAGGTTGCACACGTGGATCTATGGGGGCTTTGCCCAGGTTCTGTAGGTCATGATGCCTGTCCATACCTGTATCAAAGCTTCAAGAGTGACTCAGATATCAGAATCCATTGGCATCTTTTTGAGTCAAAGTCCTCTGTTTTTGCTTATTTTTTTTTTATATACACATAGTTGTCCAGAAACCAAGTATAGATTTAGTTGTTAATTAATTATATTTTTATAGGTAGTAAATATTTTTCTGATGTGGCATTTGTTTGGTTTGCTATTTGTACATCCTTAAAAATGAACTGAATCATCACTGTCCCACTTCAGATGTGCCCTCCTGTGAAATTATTGCTTTATAATGACATTACATTGGACTACTGATGGTATAAATGTGTCCCTCTTGTTACAGATGGAAAAAAAAAATCTTTATGGCAATGGATACTCACAGAATTTACTCATTTATTTCTTTGTGATAGATTAATGAATGAAGATACCAGAATCAAGTCTAGATAATGTTCATACATTTCTTTTAGAAGCAGAAATCAGTGTCAGCTTGGAGGTATTTCTGTATTCTGAAAGGATGCACATAGGAAAAATAGTGAAATAAACAATAAACATGCAGCTCGCTCTACATAGAGCACCTCTAGGGTAATATGCACTTCATGTGTCCTGGGCAATCTTTTGATTTTTGTTTTAGACTATAAAAACATCAAAACAGACTCTTCCAAAAGTGGAAGTGGTTGATAATGCTGCATTTCTTTCTTTTGTTATTCCAAAACTACAAGAGAACAAACTCAAGACAACCAGCTGTTGGTCAAACGCTGAAGAACTTATGAGCTCAACTTTATGGATATTTGTTCAGTGGCCCCACCAATTATGTAATTTGCTTGGTTTTTACAAACTCCCATTTAAACTAGGTTTCCTCACAAATGATTCAGGAATGGCTGTTCTTTATATAATTATCTGTACTTGCATTCTTTTGAGTAATAAATGAGAAGCATTTCAGCAGTTCTCATTCTCTTAAGAATTTGCAAGAGGAGTTTGCAGTTCAGGGACTGCTCACATACTACCTAAAGAAACTTTATACAGAGATGAATGAATGTAGACTTTAGAATGCATATGCAGAGTTTGTTCTTCAGAAGTGTATGGCTGATATTCACAAGGAATATATTTCTAAAAATCAGGATTACTTCTTAAATAATGAAAGAATAGGTGAGATAATTTATTTGCCATCACTAGTTTTACTCGGTAGTGTGATACAAACTAAGGCAAAATGCCATTTTTGTTCTGCAGAGTCCTTGGAATACCACTGTGTTTCCACTACAGATTGGATATAAAACAAAAACAAACAAAAAAATTAGGAAATTCGCATACAACAAAAATAATGAAACTTACAGAAATGTGTATCACATTCGTTGTGTTTAGTATCTTTAAAGGCACATGCATGCTTTTAATTGCTTTCTCTCCAATACCCTTCATAGCACAAGCCTCTGTCCTTGGCACTAACTTTTCCTGCAAAAAGGACACTCATAGAGTCTCTCTCTCCTACCCAACCTCCTGTTTTCCCGCTATGTGTAAGATCCTGGTGTGTCTGAGATATTCCATGATACAGGGCTCAGTAGGAATTTGGGCAAAATAGAACAAAAGCTTTTTTTAATTTGTAGGCACTGACCACTAATATTCTATATTTCAATAATTAATGTGAAGAATACCTGAATTACAAAAATTAAATCCTGGGTATGCTGTCTAGTAAAACTTTGTGATGACTTGAGCTGAAAAATATAGCTGCTACAACTACATTTATTTGTTATTCTTTTACATATGTTCAGAATCAATCAGTTTGCTACTCTCAATTATATTGCCTTTCATCAAGGTTTTTGTATGTTTCAGCCTACCCAATGGGCTGAATTGTCAAGCTGGGAAATTACCCCTGTGGAATGTTTCCTCTGATATATTGCACTCCACAAAAAGGACTTGCTTCTGTTCCCTGCATTTTTATTTGCATTTTCTCCTTAACAGGCTTTGCTGAAAGGAGCTACCTTCTGGAGGTCTTACTGTCTTTCATACCTTCATCTTTGCTCTCCCCAAACAAATCTTGACTCTCACACAGTGCTCAGAGAAGCCCCTTCATGTTTTGGGGCTACCTTAAGTTTGTTTGGTTAGTGCAGGATGAGGAGACACATGAGGACTTTAGAGAGTGAGGAGGAAGAAATGTCTCCCAATTGCCAACCCTTCTTTTTCTGTGTGAATAAGAGCTGAGGAGGCTTTGAGAATTTACCCAAATCCTTAGTTATGAAACCCGTTTTTCTCAGAGAGATTTCTGCAACAGAAACACAACAGACTACAGGAAAAAGTAGGGTATTTAATGAGAAACAGATGGGGCCTGTGTATTGTTAATGGAGAAAGACTACTGTTTTGTGTAAAGAGAAGCCAACACGTAACATCAGGAATAAAAACAGAGTAGGTTACAGGACATTGTAACAAGATGTTAATTTTATGCTTGGTGTTTAAGATATTGCTCAAAATGTGTGTTTACCTTACTCTGTCCAAAATCTGTAGAAACTAATAAATAAATGTTCCAATTTTTTGTTGTTTCTAGTTCTTTTGATAAAATTCTACAAATATACTCTGTTTCTTTGTTAACACTCGTTCTCCCTTTACAACAATATCCAAAGAAAATAATTTTCTCACAATCAATTTCTGGCTGCTTTAACATCTCTTGGTGTGATTTGTTAATATTCAGGTACCAATAAAGATTATTTTTTTTCATTGGTGTGTGTGTGTGTGTGTGTGTGTGTGTGTGTTCAACAACATAAGAAGAATTTAACTACTTGTTTCCTTGAAAATAAACTCTCACTGAGTTTGTTTTTCTTTTTTCTTAAAGACCATTGGGAATATTACAGTTTTACATGTCAACTACTAATGGTTTTATGTCCAATATATGATTTTAAAATCACATGGCCCTGAATAGTAGTGTTTGGGGTTTTTTTAGCAAAGCCTGCTTAGTTTCGTATAACACTATGACATTAATGTCTTCTTTTTAATGACTGTAAACATTTTAGTTTGCATTTTATATTGCAGCACATTTAAGCTTTAATTGGACATCTGATAGTCTGTGTACATAGCCCCTCCCAGGTACTGTGGAAACTGTAGACTGAGAAGCAATGATGCTATTGTGCTGGGGGTTGCAGACTTGAGCCTGTTTTGTCAGATTGTCTCCCAGGAGTGTCTGCTGTGTTTCAGAAACCCTTTTCCTATGAACTGTTAGAGAAATATGATGATGAGGCAGGTGCCAAAGCAAATCTTTGATGTGCATTTTATCCCACACAGATTCGGAAGTTAATTCTTTTTTTTTTAACCTTAAATATTAAAGTCTCAGACTGTAAGTCTTGTAAGGTTACATCTGTGACTTTTTATGTATGTTCAATATATTATCATATGTTGTAAAGTACTGTCCATCATCCTGTTGCTTTAAATGCTTTGGTCTGTACCATATCTTAAGAGATTCATCCTGTATCTAGAGACCAACAGGTGCAATTGATTTCTTTCTGAGGGATTCTTTGAGAAGTTCTCCCCCTTTCCACCTGCAGCTGTAGCACTTTCTGGTCTGTGAAAATGTGTATCCTCAGAATGAACCAATTTTCCCTTTCTAACTCATTGTCACTACCCCATAAACTATAGGAATCATCAGTGGTCACCTAACAGTGCTGCATCAAAAGGCAATTTGAAGAGTTAGTTCATCCTGGGATTCAGCCTTTTGTGATGGTATTTTATCAAAAGTATTTTGTTTCTGAAGTAGCTCCAGCTCAAGAAATAGAATATAGGAACCTCACAGTACCTGTAGTATCTAAAGACATTAATTGATCCATTTTATTCACATCACTCTCAGGTGCTGTAAGTAGTTCTGCATTTGCTGTCTTTACTTCACGGATGAAGTTAATGATAGACAAGGTATGAGAATTTGAAAAAGCCACACAGAAAATTTGTAGTCTTACAGTTTCTTGTCATGAGATTCTTGCTCATAAGAACAGGGCGTTGCTAAAAAAAAAAGAGATAAATTGATATGTCAGTATATAGTGCAAAGTCTATATATGGGTATTATTTTGTACGTGTTTTTGGCTCCAGATATATTTTACGATGGTTACTGACAGTGTTGCCATATGTTATGAGCAGCCAGGGAAATAGGGTCAATCCAAAAATATCTGGGCATCTGTGGTCTTTTGAGGACATTGCAGCAGAGGTAGAAAGCACATGTAATTCTGGATTAGCTTAAACATTTCTTTATTGATAAAACTGCTTTGGCACAGTTTCTGGTACTAGTTCTTTGTGTGTGTGTATATATAGCAGCATGTTGTCTCCTGCTGTGCAAGAATGCTTTTCAGTACCTCGTTCTTCTCACAATGTTAGCAGCTCATGACAATGAAGATAAGCAAGAGAACAAAAATTCAAGCTATAGTTTCAGGACTTAAGCAGCTCTGCAAAATCTACAGCAGCTTTTTCGTGATGGAGGAAAAAGCTGTTTTCTCTGGGCTATAAAGGAATCAAATGATTTAACGTTTTGTTTGGAGTCCGAGAGACCAGATGTATAAGTCAATTAAAGTAGTAACTAAATAAGGGTGGTGTTTCTATAAAGGCTGAATTTAGCCAAGCTATCCCAAAGCTTCTCAGCAGAGAGTTTCCTTTGCAGGAGCCAGTAAAGGGAGCCTGGGGAAATTAAGCTCATTAGGGTAAAGTTTGCCTTTGGACCACTCAATGTGCAACAACATTTTTGTACAGCATGTCTCTGCTATGGCCTTGGGATCCTCAATAAAACACAAAATGTCCTAAGGGCCAAGAACATATCTAGGAATATGTAATTCCAAAGCAGCCAGGAAAAAGGGTTCTCAGAGGCAGGGAAAACATGCAATAAAGCATGTTTCTTGGGGAACTGAATGCTTACAGTCAGATCAATGTCAATTGACATGTGAATTTGAAGATTTCAATTACACAGTACTGCACCAAGACCACCTTAGAAAATCTGAGTCTCTGGGCCCTTATGAAAAGCCCTGCTTTGCATTTAAGGGATATTATTCACTAAGCAAGAATAAGGTATTAACAAACATAAATCAGGTTTAAGATTACACACAGCAGTCTCCATCACTTATATAGAGAAGGAAATATTTTAAAAAGAAGAATGTGAAGGTAAGTAGTTAGCCAACTAGAACCTGCTCAATGGTCGAATATTTACCAAAAGGAATGAATTCTTCTGTGACACAGCTTGAAAACAAATTTATAGTACTTGTAAAGCATGGACAGCAGAATATACACCCCTCACATATACCAGAAGCATTTACTCAACACTTGGATAATTGTTACTTTCTCCAGAGAAAAGAAGTCATCAGCTATAAACTAGGTTTCCTTAGTATGATGAAATAAGGCTCTGGAATAAAAAGCAGCAGAAAGAAACTTCTCATTGTTTGATTAGAGAAGATCTGATGCATATATTTCCAAGCATGCCATGTTAAATATTAGGATTGAAGCCCTCAGTTTAGCAAAAATTAGACAAATATAAATAAAGTAATAATGCACCTGCATGAAATCTTGAGATATCAGCCTGTGCAGGTGTCTATTTTTCTCAGCAGTTTCCACAGTAAACTTGATTTTTTAAAATTTTTAACAGAGCAATCTAGTTGCATTTTATAGTGACTGACTTCTCCTATGAACAGGAAACAGGCATAACAACTCAGTTTCCACCATTATATCAGTGCAATAGAAGATTGTTTGTGACTCTTGACAAGGTCAACACCACTATTACCAATTAAACACAGATTCCAGGTTCTTCTATGACGTGTTTTGTGCCAATCATAGGATTAGCTGGCCTCACTGGAAGGCAGGATAGAAATACCACGTTCATGGGGGAAGTGTTACAGCTGCTTTAAGCAGTACATTGTTACAGCACCTATTTAGCAAAAGCCACCTCATAACCTCCCCAGTTTAACCAGTCTGAGCCCAGCTTTGCCTGATGTGACCCTTAATTCTACTATTTCTTTAGAGTTGAACTGTTATAGGAAGTCACCTGAGAGTTCTGATCTTGCAGGTAAATAGAGGCCAAAGGCCCGAGTCTGATAAATGTATACACAGAGATGGGGAACATAATGCCAGCCTGACAGTGTGCTGCTGATTATTTGTAGAGTTCTTGGAAGATATGTTGGATTTGTACAGGTATGGTATTTTAAATAAAAATGTCAGTGCCTTGCAACTGAGCTACACCTACTTCAGAAGGTTAAATTTGCAGTAAAACTATAAATTACTAAAGAATACACTGAACCTGCCAAATACATTGAATGTGATTTCTTACTCAAATACTCAAAATGCTACTAATTTAATAATTGATGAGCATTCTCAGAAAATGCCAGAATTCAGATTAAAGATCCAACATTTGGTTTGTGTTTGCATTATCCAACTGCCTTTGATCATACATCACTTTTTCTGCTCTGCGAATATTCGTAAAGATGTGTTCAAGCTCTTTGCTTGCCACTGTGTTGTTACTACTACAGTACTTCAGCACTGCAGTTACAGACTCAGGCTGCAGTCCTAAAGTGGGGGAGTACTCATAGAATAAGCTTTAATTACTTTTTTTTTTTAATGTACTCTTTTCTCAATCGCTTCTATCAGTGTCAATGCCTGACAAAATCTCTGCAGCTTGTCCTATACCAGTTCTGTGTCTTTTAAAAACTTCTGTAAATTTTTTGCACTTCTTCAGTCCTTTCACATTCTGTGCTGCAGCATCTGCAAGAAACTTGTGTATACCCAAGTGATTTTACCCATTTAGACAAAACCTTACAGTTCACTTGTGCAGTCTAATGATCTCTGCACTCTCACACATTCTTACACATTCTCAGGATATAATTTCCAAGTTCAGGGAAAGAAGCATATTTTCATAGAATAATAGAAACATTTATGTTGGAAAGGACCTTGAAGATCATTCTGTCCAACCATATTTTGTGTAGTTAGTGTATAATTTCTGTATTTTCCTACAGTAACAGAACCAGTAGCTTCCAGAGCTATGTGGGCACAAGTACTTGCTGAAATATATGGTTATGGTAGATTTTATCTTCCAGACTACACCTGCTTCAGTTATTCAAAGGAAACATATTTGTGTGCTTACTAACTCAGAAAAATAGTTCTTTCATTCAAAACAAATAAGGCCATTTTTGCTTAATTAAAACCACTCACTTTCATGTGGGATGGCAGAATGGAAAAATTTCAAGATCTTGGTGGTGAAAGTTCTTAAAAGTTATTAGTTCTTGGAAAAAGGGCGCTTAAATGAAGCAGTTGTTTAATTTTGCCAGATTGCTACTTTGGTTGTTATCAATAGTATTCATACATTTCTGACAATTGACTAATTCATCTGAGAGTTAGAAAGCACAGAGATGAGACTGAAAGAAGTACTGTGAACTATTTAAAGAATATTTATTAAGAACTTCAAGATTATTGGAATAATATACTGTACAATGCAAGACATATTTATTTCAATGACATACATTAATTACTTCGAGAAAGCTTGGCTTTATATTTGGCCTCAGCCTTTGTGGTTTAACTTTGTGGTAGAATGCATATATAAAAGTCAAAAAAGTTTTTAATTCTCAGACTGTTAATAAGAAAACATTTCAAATTGGACCTTAGCCATTCAAGCTACATAACTCTCAGCTGAAATTGTTATTCTGGTGATTTGAAAACAACTCTTCATGCTTCATAGATGCAAATAAATTTTGCTTAATTTGCCAAATGTGTATGCATAGGTTATGCATTTGAATTTCAGAAGGATGATCAAAATAATGTAGAAAAGCTCCATTCATGCTTTAATGCTTTATAATGCCGTTATTCGCATGTAGTATAGAGTTACATTATAAATCTCACTTTGTACAGAATATTTATTTAGATAGTTGCATTTTAACATCTGAGACAAAAAGCTTTCCATGTTCATGCTGCAGAAAACAGTTCCCTGTGTTCTTCTCTCATGGGAAATGCCAGTAGTATATTTAGTGGGATGAGTATCAGAAGGTACTGATCTTAAACCAGAACTTGCCCTTTTTAGATGAATTTTATATGCAACAGGATTCATATGATCATCAAATCCAAAAGAGAGGTGATGGCGAAAGGAATAGTTCAGGCATTTTCTTGCTCTGGAGTAGTCATCTGTCTGTCTGGATTCTGTGTTCTATGAAGGAGAATGAAAGGCTGTTCTTAAAGTGACCAAATGTTTTGGTTCACAGCTATGAATTGTCTTGAATCCATCTATGGAGAGAAATAAATGTAAGAATACCCTCAGACTGAAGTAATAAACCCCTACTTGTCATACTCAAAACTTGCATCTGATTTCAATAAGTATAATATAGATTGTCACAGATCTTTAAATTACTTTTACTGTCAAGAGTTCAACAGGCAAATGTGTTGTCAGGTGCCATTTAAAGTAAGGAGAGAGGCTGCCTATCCAAAACATAACCATTTCTGGGCTAAGGCTGCTGCATATGAGATGACAAATGGCAAAGTAGATGGAGTGTGCTCCCAGTTACAGAGTAAAAAGAGGCCCCTTCCTCAGCTGGCATGAATGAATTTTAATAATGAGATTGATTTATACCAGCTGTGGATCTGTCCCACCATTAGAGAAGAGTGGGAACAGAGACAACAGTCCATCAGCAGCCTGGTCTTGCAGAATAAAAGATTTCAGAATGACCTGGGAGCTGAAGGTAATTATTACAGAGTTGTTTTATAAAACAGAGTAATGTAGAAACATAACTTATGTTATGAAAATACCATGTGTTGCTTTTTGGCTTTCACTGTTAGCTTTCCAGTCTGAGCTTGGTTTGCTCTTGAGCAGGTCTTTTTTCTGTGGAGTTCTGTAGCCCTGGTGGTGATGTTTAGCTGGGGAATATTTGTAATCCAGTCTGGAGACTGCAATAGTCGAGTTACTGTGGAATTGTACTGTGAAACAGATAAAAATATTTCAGGAGGAAACCTTAATGTGTGTCCCCTTGCAGGGGAAAGGGGAAGAAAGCAGTGGGAATGGGTTTCCTAGGTAGTTCTCTCTGAGGAAATAATAGCATTGGTTTAGGCTTGAGTTGCTAACCTAAATTGTCATGGGAACACAAAGCTAAAATAACTTTTCCTTTTTTCATTGTTGATCTTTAATCCTTTTCTCTGTCTTGTTTTCACTTTTGTGGTTAATGCTTACCTTATGGACAGTATTTGGAGTTTCCTTCCTTTTTTTAAATCTTTTTTTTAATTTTTTTTTTTAGTTTTATTGCTATCTTGCTTTGGTTGTAGGGTTCTAGGCATGATAAGGCCAACAGTTTAGCACAGCACATGGCATATTTCTGGCTCTGATCTTGCCAAAACTTCTACTCTTACTAAGTCCAGAATATCACAGTGAGCAAAGTTATTTCTCTTCTAAAGTTTCCCTCACAGGGCTTTAGGAAAGTGGTGTTTAAAAGACTTTGAGTCCTGTTGATCTCGTAAGGTTGCTGAAATGCACAACAACCCTTTTGATTAGAAGGGATCGAAGTGTACTTTGTGATTTTATCATATGATAGATAAAACTGGGGCCCTGTCATCTGAGTAAGCTGCATACAGTTCAGTAAAGAACAGAGTTGTGTCTTGCCATAAACTGTAAGGTGGGTAAATCATAATTGCATTTAGCTTCATTGTATGTAGTGTGTTCCTTATAGTTTTAAAATGCTGTATAAATGCAATGAATAGTTGTGCTAAAGGTTCTTAAAGGATAATATAGTGTGTATTAGATTGCTAATATTGTGAAGCTATGGGAACAGCCAATCCTTGCTGTACTGGAAAATCCTCCATTATCCTTCCTACAAAAAAACATTCTTAAAAGAAATTCAAGGATGTGGTTTCACAACACTGCTGTTGCTTTGGGTTTGTTATTTTCCAGCTAAATAAGGCGTGTTTGCAGGTAATTGGTTTGGGTGTGAAGTTTCTACATGAAGATGACTAAGAATCTCTTTAGCAATTACCTCTTAGCAACAATTTAAAATTACCTGCTGGTATTTTGTATGTTGTTTTGTTTTTAGTGTCAATATCTACTCTCAAAAGCATCTCTAAAGGGTCCTCAGAGTTTTGTGAAGCATGAGATTGACTCTCCTACTTCTGAGGGACGCTTGTACTGTGACTGAGCCCTCATTGTTCGTCACTTTCTGCTTGTGATGATACTGAATCCACTTCTTAAGTTTACAATCACAGCTGCTCTGCAGTGTGTGTGGTATAGTTACCATGTGGCTTGCTGGTTTTGTTTTTTCCTTTGTTTGGGGGTTTTTGTGCTGTAGTAATCTTTTTGCATCCAGTGTGATGGTTTTGCAGTGTATGTTTTAGCACTAAGGGATTGGGCACTGGAGTTCAAAATTACAGTTCTACAATCCTATTTCTTACCATCTTGCAAAGCAAGTTACGGTATGCCTACAGGGAACAGTGCCCCTTAATTGTGACATATCTTTAACACTGTCAGAACATTTTTCCTGTCTATCTGTAAGTCTCTAATGTATTAACATTCTCTGTAGAGCATTCACATACATTAAGAGTTTTTGTTGAAACCAAGTGTTTGGTGGTCTTGTTAATGGCATTAGCTCACCTGTGGGAGCACTGGTTCCTTGGCTTAATGTAAATAAACAAAGTTAGACTTGCTATTCATAACACTAGCAAATAGCACTGGCCTATCTACCAGTTTGCCTCAAGTAAAATGGGCAGTGAGCACTGTTTACATATTCTGCTTTAAGGTCACTTTTGAATGCTACTTTGTCTTCTGATCCCATTAGCAATGTAATTAACTGCCTTGAAGAGCTTCATCTGGTTGAGGGAGGGGGTCTCCTTCCATTGATGACAATGGTCAGCAGGTTTACCTTGTTTTCCATTTGAAAGCCTACCTATTGGAAAGAATCTATGAAAAAACTCTATGCAAATAACCTATTTAAAGATACCTTGGCTCAGGCAAACAAACTGTAGGAAGCTGCAAATCAAGCATCAAGGCCCAGATCTCTGTTGCAACATGAATATTACTAAGTTTTAAAGTTAGTTTTGTGGAACCTGAAACTAGAGACCATGTATTTCTGCAGCAGATAACATCACTGAGCTATTCAAAGGGGAAACTGAGAGCTGTGAGGATATGGCTGTTGTGGAAGTAGATAAGGACAGAAAGAGTTGGGAGGCATACCAAGACTGGACTTGATGAGAGAAATGCACCAATGGAAATTGCTTGGTGATTGTGGCTTTTAATGTACTTGGAAATATATGTTTGGGTATTCTGAGATGCTGCCTGTTCTATGGCTGGGGTGAAAGTACATGAAATAGTACCTGATAGCCTCAGAAATGCTTAAAGAAATGCAAAGCAGATCAACTACAACCATACTGGATTTAATTGTCATTTTATGTATGAGCAGAGTTCACAGTTAAATTCTATCTGTAGTTGCTGCAGAAGCTGTTAAGAGAGTATGGGCAGCACTTTTTAAGAATATAATTTTTTTGTCACTATAGCTGCCTTTCACAGAACTTGATTTTGCTTTCTCTAGTACTGAATGCCAAGACCATTTCTGATGAGTTGTGATGAAGGGCAAGATCCCTTGTCCTTAGTTGTCCCCTAAGGACACTAAGGCACTGTCTGGTTGGTATAAGCAGTGGAAGTTAAGGATTAGGGTAGGAATACAGGCACGGAGCAGCACTTTCAGTCATTCTGGGTAAGATTAATAAGTATAAGACATAGGTCTGGGGCACAGGTCAGGGAGGGGCTGCTTGCTGGGAACTCCTTCAAGTGGCCTGAGCAAGGAACTGAGTGTAAGCATCCTATGAGCATGCATGTTGCATTCTTGCAGCTGTCATGTAGGGATTATTTTCAATGAAACTGGAATAGGCAATCCATGCAGTATTCTTTTTGAAGAGTTAAGTTTTAGCTGTGATATAAACAAGTTACTTGTTTCCTTATAATAATAAGAATGTGATGGTGATCTCAAAACAGCTTCAGCTAGACTATATGTCTTCCTCAACACATCTTCGCTTTCTGCAGCTTGCTGTTTTCTCTGTGATTAAACCTGACTTCAAGTGAAACTACAATGCTGGCAAACACTGGAGAGCTCTGGAAGTTGGGCTCCCTGCTCCTTAGTGTTATTGCAGAAAGTCAACCACTGGAACATGAGCTCACCACACTAAATTTCTCAGTTTTTCTTTTGTCTTTTCCAGATGGCTGAGTAATTGCCTGCTCTCTTAGGTACAGAGCCTTGTGAATGATTGTCTTGTTACTTGCCTGACAGATGTTAAACCTGCTATAAATTAAGTTGTCTACTTGTTTTACCAGGCGAGTGGGGCTGCATTAGTCAATAGTTGAGCTAACAGAGAAATAGGAGGAATAAGGTGGAATGTTCACTGGAACATAAACCAAAAACTCAGTCCTGCAAGCCTTCAGGGACTGGCTTGGTTTTGGTTTGGTTTTGTTTTCCCCTGATGATTGTGTGGAAGTTGATGTAGCTCAAGTGGTAAAATCATCCCAGGTTTCTCTCTATCATTGCTTGCTAGGGGTGGGAAGCCAAAGAAGCAGCTTCTGCCTCTTTGCAGGTTCCAGCACTGCCCTTTGCTGATTCAAGGCAGATTATACTGCAGAACTGCTGGCTAGGTTTGGGGAAATTGGGTCAATATACTGTTCTCTGTACATACAGCCACTTTTGACGGATGTTCTCTTGCATGTATAGACCTGTCTACATGGCTTTGATAAGATCATTAAACAGCCGTGGTAGTTCTTAATGAAAACAGAGGCTGGATGCATCTGAACTGATGGTCTTCAACTTGTTCTTGTAAGTCTTCAAGTTGCAATACCAAAGCCACTGACTAAATCCTGTGAAACTTTCTTTTACAGTAATGTTATTGAGCTGAGGACTAATATTCAGTTTTTAATCATGACTCGAATGTCCATTTTGTCTGCAGAACAGTTGCATTCTGCAGAAGGCATTGATTAAGCTTAATCGTGAAACTATTCTTGTACATTTGCTGTGTCCTCAACTATGTTTTTTTACCAAGCATGTCATTATCCTTTCCACAACAGAATCTTCTGGAAAGGAGCAGAAGCTTCAGCGGGAAAACGGAGGGGAAGCTTTTGTAATTTTAAATTTCTCACAGATTGCTCAGGGTAGCAAAACAGTGAGTGTTTCATTATTACCACAATAGATTAAAACATCTGCAATAAATAATGCTGATGGCTATTTGTGATGGCATGAAGTATTGTTTTTGTTCTTTTATAAAATTACAGCTCATTAACTGTCATAAAGCAAAGATATCATAAATAAAACAACTAGTAGTGTTTCATTTCCCAGAAATGTGAAAGCCTGCTGTTTGAGAACTTTGAAAAGTTTGTTTTCACAGCTGGAACAGTCAAGTAATGGAATATATTGGGGTCTGTCACTTTTGTGGTCAGAGAAATTACAGACAATTTTGTTGGTCCTCTTCACAAAGTTAATATTGATCTTGTCTTCCATCTAATCATGAAGTGCTTTTTATTTAGGCCACAGGACACCTGTATTGATCAGCAAGTGAGTGTGTATATATATATTTAAATATAGAAGTAATTATAGAGGGGTTGTTATTTCCAAAAGGTAATTGGAAAAGTTAGCCTAACTTTCATTAGGTTAAAAGCCATGGAGTAGTTGCCCAGATATTCCCACATTGAACCCCATAACTCTTATTTATAGTGGTGTCTTAAGAAAAAGCCTGATCTAAAATGCAAGTTGTTTATAATAATCCAATTGGTTCTTCATCAGAGATCACCTCATCTCACCTGAGATCACAGGTTTATGTGCTCTCAGTTTTCAAGCCGTGAGAACAGACTTGCAGAGGCTCACTTACCTCACAGATGTGCAATGATATAACTTCAGATTTGTTTCCAATTTATTTGCCATAAGCAGCCTTCTATGGGGAAACAAATCTGTTTGAAAAGTAAAAATAATTAGAAACATGCCTCGTTGTCTCAAGTTTTGAATGATAGTTCAAATTTCCAGACCCAGATTTTCTCCTGTTTGGCTCAGGATTTGTGACAGATCTAATCCTGTGGTAGTTATGAGATAGCTAGGAATTTTTTTTACCGGCCAAGACATGAGCCACGTTTGTGCTGGAGTTGCAGACTGCACACATGCTGTGTCTCATTGTGGGTTGAAGTGTCCCACAGCTGTACAGTGCACAATAGGAAATCCTCTTCTGGATTTAACATTTCTTAACATTAAGGTTAAATTTGTGTTTTGGCTGTAGCCATCTGTATTTTGAAACAAGAGGCTACAGCACTCTTTGTTCCTGAGGCAATTTAGGATTAGATTAAAAAAACTTGTCTGGCAGTGTGAACCAAAGTGCTTACTTGCCTGCAGAGTGTAATCCTCTACTTCAAGGTCCAGCAGACATCAGATGACATTTTGGGGGGGGGAGGGTGGTGGGGGCTTTTT
>VXBX01001802.1:455438-596491 GCA_013400415.1 Scytalopus superciliaris
TTTTTTTTAGGGAAGGGTGGGGTTGAGACTGTGGGGGAGAGGAGGGGATGCTTTTTTCTTAGTGCATGAGATACAATGCTTCTGCTACTACAAGCAGCTGGCATTGCAGATTTCTCTTCCAAAGAGGAGGCTGAAAACTAGCAGGAACCTGAACAAATTCTGAAAACGGTATCTTTAGGACTGCACAGAAAAAAGGAAAGTAACAAAACCTTGAGCACATTTAATAATGTTACCTCTGGCTAAGAAAATGTTGGTAGAGCTTATCACCACATACAGGATATTGGTAATTCAGGGGAAGTATCAGTTCTGTATTGAAGTGCAAAAATGTTTCCTGGACATCTGTCTGAAAGAGGGTTCTCAGCTCGGATCTGATTTACTGGTCAGTCCTCATCATAATATTTGCTCATATCTTTTTCAGACCATGCCAATAGAGAAAGATTTTCTAAGTTAATTTGGAGTTAAGTCCATCTTGCTGTTGAGATGCTCTGATGGGATTGGGAAGTTAGAGGTGTCATTTTTTCTTGACAAAGAGTAAGTCTAAAGTGCCTTTAAAGGAGGAGGAAGCCTAGTTGATAGATGTAGGCTGTCTGCATTTGCTTCTGCTAATGATAGTGGTAATCCCTTGAAATTTCACTTCAGGATGTGCTGCAAGAATATTGACCCTCTTTTTTCTTCCTCTAGGGCACTGCTTTGATTTTTGGAAGTGTGGGAAACCTCTTGTGCTCTCTTAAAAATGAGGAAAAGTTTTAGCTTTGCTGCCATCCAAGGCAGAATGGAACACTCACTATCAGTGAATTTAATCTTAGTGTAGTTTTTTTGTTTGTTTGTTTTTTAAATTAGTAGGATGGCATATCCTTTCTATGCCATGTTTTTAAAGATGCATGTCTGTATGAGGAGATCAATACAGTTTTTAGAAAGAAATGATTATTATATGCTTTGAAGTAGGAGCTTTGACTAAATATTTCACCTTTAGATTACAGGGAGTAAAGGCTGGAATAACAGATGAGGGTCTGTATTCTCAGCAGCATATAGCTATATTTCAGAAAAACACAGTCTGTAATATGAAGAGGGGGATTTGTTTATAAAGGTTTTTTTCCTCCTTTGTCCTTTGCAATAATCAACTTGACTTCTTTCAGACTTATCACAAATTCTGGCTGTGCTGACCATGTACACTAGCTGTAAATATACACAGAGACAGTAGAAGCCTCATACTCAGAAAAAAAAAATAGAAATCTCAGTGCTGAAAATAGAAGCTCTGAGTGAATGTGTCAATGCTGTGCAACACAGCTTCAGGCAGCAGCGGTGGCCAGAGCCCTGGAAGCAGCCTAGTCCCACTGCAACTGGTCTGAGCAGGGACTTCTCAACTAATTCTGGGTCTCCAGTGATTCAGCTGTTCAGAACTAGCCAAGATATTTCTGCATGCAGATCAATAAGATACGGTGCAGTGCAGATGTTCTGTGCTGTATGAAACCTGGCAAGACCACGTGGAATAGATTTTAGTGGTCTGAAACTTTTTCAACAAAAAGAGCATCTCCCTTGCTTCAGTGGTATCACAGCCTTGTTAAGATGTTCTGATTTCCCGGATAGAAATTGGATGCAGATTTATATCTGTACTTCAGCATTGGAACTGTGCTCATTACAAATTATTATCACTGATGAGCAGCTTCATATCACATGAACCTATTCACCAGTTGGTAACCTTAAAGAGTCCTTTGCTTTTCATTCCAGAAAGGCTATGAAATATGGAAGGAAAGTGTCTCTAAGCAGTTTATCCTTAAATAGCTTGTTACTGCAGTGCAGAACATGTGAATCCAAGGAGAATTTTTGTGTGTCTGTGCTGGTGTGATACACAACAATCCCAATGGACCGTAACTTAATTTACACCCTGAAATGTGCTAGACAACGTGCCCAAATCTGGGAGATCCTGGCACTGAGCCTTCTTACCTCTGCCTTGTCTCAACTGTTCTGGAGTTATTTTCTCTTCTATCCTAACAGATAGAAAGGGAGTAATCTCTAAAGGAACACTTGTTCCTACTGAGCAGTCTAAGTGACATCTGTGAGCATGATATGCAGATGCAGCAGTTCTTGTTCGCTGCAGAATCTGAGTGCTCACAAGTAATTGCAGCTAGGGTTGACTGAGGACATTCCAAACAGTATTCTGCATCCTGAGGCTGCTGAATTTTTCTTTTATTCATGTGGTATCCTTAAAAAACATTTTGCCTGGCACTTGGAAGAAACCGGCAGAGAAATCACATGGAATACAAAAATATGTATGTGTACACATTACATATGTGTGTGTGTGTATATATATATATAATAAAAGTACAATTTGACATAGCTGAGATGCCTAAAGACATAGTGCTGGGAANAATACAAAAATATGTATGTGTACAACATATGTGTGTGTGTGTATATATATATATATATAATAAAAGTACAATTTGACATAGCTGAGATGCCTAAAGACATAGTGCTGGGAAGCTATCAAGGGCCATTCCCGAGGCTCTGGTTTGCACCTTAATAATCCTGGGATGCCCTTAGAGCAGAGGCAAACAGACCAACTGTGCATCATGTTAAGTCTCTAATGATGATCATGTCTCAGGAATGATTTGTAAATCAGCTCTTTATGATGTGTACAGGGTACTACTCATGGTAACTCTTCTAATTACTATATACTCAAACATGCAGAGTAATGAACAGTCAGGAGTAAACAATTTTCTCAGTGACCTACAGATGGCAGACCGATATAACAGATGAGTGATAGGCTCAAAGCTTGTTTCTCTATTAGAATCATAGTGCACCCTATTTATGAAGGTTTTCATGGAGAAAGAAGCTTTAATGAGGTCACTATAAAATGTAGCCACTTTTGTGCACTGATTCAGAGCATGTTCAAGATCTTTTGCTTTGTGCTATAGATTTTATTTTAAATGCAGTCCGAAAGCTCTTAACTGTAAATGTTTTAAGAATTATTGGACTTCCCTAGAGAGATTGATAATTGAGCTTAAATTTTCAAAGATGAGCAGGTAGAGGAGCCTATATAGATTTGCTTATATGTAGTTTATGCTTTCAAATTTTTCATTTTCTTAAGAATGTTGCACTTCTGCTGGTGTTGTGCTCATGTTTTGTATAAATATAGACTGTTTTGGTTTTTTTCGTTTTGAAGACACCAACAGATACAACTTACGGTTGACTTTTTTGATCATTTAATAAAAAGCAAAAATTCCTTAAGAAGCTTTTGGTCTGGAAGGGAGGAAGAATTGCAGACATAGTAAAGCTTTTGTTTTCTCGTCCTCTTGAGCACTGAACTTTAGTGGATGATTTGATACTCTTCTGCATCTTTAGCTCATAAAAGCTCTAATTCCAGAAGGGGTGGGGGAAGGCAGCAAGTATTTTCCTTCACTTGGAGAAAAAGTTGTTGGGAGAAAAAAAAATAATAAAATGTAAGTTTTACCAACTTCATTCAGTGAATATCTAACAGAAAAGAGGTTTTAAACTCTGTATTCTTTCAAGTGTTTCTTTTTTGTTTTGTATGGAACATCATTTAAAAGGAGTTGGGAGAGAAAAGCTGTTGCAGGTCATACCCTTTCCATATTGTTTTTTAAATGACTAATGGATAGAAAATCAAACTTGCTGTAGTTCAGTGCTTTAGTCCTCTTTTTTTATGACTGTACACTGAAATAGGCATATTTAAAATATTGTCAAATATGGAAGTGATTACAACCTGCTGTGTAAGGCACTACGCAGGAAATTGAAGAACAGGGGCTTAAAAGTAGTCCCCAAACAATAGGCTTAACAGACTCTCACAAAATACTTTGACAACTCTTTTTTTTTTTTTTCCCCCCCTTAAACTAGAAAATACTCAGTTTCAACCAAGTGGCTGGAAAATATTTTGCTATATTCTTGAACTGTTTTCTATTATGGAAATCAAACAAGCCTTCATGAGGGATTACTCTCTAGGCAAGGGGAAAGAATGCTGGCTGAGGCCGCACGCAGGTCTGTGGTCTGTGCTCTGCTGTGCTGTCACAGCTAAGCCTGCCTGAACTGTCTTCTAATCCACAAGTGTTATTCTTGCTGTTAAAAACCTACTGAAGCAAAACCTCCTAAGTTTGACATTTGGGAAATATGTATTGAATGCACAAAGTGGTAGGAGAATTGTATGTGGTCTTTCTGAGCTGGTCTTGTGCTATGAAACCATGACAGAGTGGAGTCGTGGTCTGCCCTGGCATCTCTGCATTATCTGTCATGCATATGTTGGAGTGGGGAAAGAATAAATTTCCCAGTATGTTGACTTCAAATGTGATGGTAGAGTGTCTGGTTGCATAATATTGACTGCAAAGATGAAATGTGGAAGAGGCTGCAATTGTTGCTGCTTAACTTTTCTATGAACCTTCCTATCACTTTCATAAGATAGACATTTGAGGAAAACTGTTTTGAAGGTGTGCCTGTATTGGAAATCCGCATAAGAGTGCTGGGGGATTGGAGTTGAGAATAATGATGCTTCATCCCTAGTATCAGGGTGGCACATGCCTGGCTGCTGAATACGTTGCTTTTCTTTTGTTTCTTTTTTTTCCCCTTTCTTTTAAAAACTAGAAATAACATGCAATTGGAGAAAAAGGGGGGTGAGGTGGGGAGATAATCTTGCTTTGAAAATGGCTTCTGTCATGACACTAAGCTTTGCTGTCTCCTGAGGTTTCTCAGACACCAAAGCAGCAAATGAGACTAAGTAATTAAATGCGAAAACTGATGAAATAAGTTCTGTAAGTCATTGCTGGCTCATGGGAAGGGGCTTCTGAATCAATGCTAAGGTGATGAACTGGCATCACACAAAGCGAACAGCATACTGCAACATTTTAATGAGTCTACAGTTTGTGGCTTTCAGCCTCAGAACTGAGAAGTCAGATGGCTAAAATGGGATTTGTATTTTGTAGAAGCTTGAGAGAGTGTGTGAGAAGAGACAGGGGTTCTGACCCATTTTCTTTCTTCTTCAGACTGCGGAAACTCTATTTTGTCTGCTGTGTGCCAGCATATAGTATTCTTGTAGCAACAACTGTATAGTCCGAGTCGCTTTGAAAGGTAATACTTACAATGTGCTTTCCATATAATGTGACCTAGCAGTTACGAAACAGGAGGTTAGGGAAGATTATAGGAACAGCTGTCTGCTTTATGCCACTCCCACGCGTTCCCTGAGCCAGACTTGGAGGACCTGACAAAGCGAGGCATATTGCAGCCGAAATCTTTTCTTTGTAAGGAGCCATGTCTACATAAATAAGTCAAAACAGATTCAGCAGTAGTGAATCATACTTCTTTTATAGTTTACTCTGACTAGATTACCATTACTCCAACATCTCTGGTTTGCAAGCAAAAATATGTGCTGCTGCCTTTTTCAAGCTACTCTGGGGAGACATTTCTCCAGGCATCTGTACAGGGAAAAATGGAAGTGGGATCAGTTCTGTTGTTTCTCTCCAAAACATTTATTTATTTAGACTGCAGGGAAAGTGTAAACTGGTTTCCTTTCTTCTCTTTGTGCTTTTAATTCATATATATATATATATATAAAAAACCCAGAAAGTATAAGCTCCAAGCCTGCAGTTTACTACACGCATATGAACAGCTGCACCTGCACAGAGCCATGCTGACTTCAGTGAGGCACCATGTAGGCACAGCAATCTGCCCACCCATAAATTGTAAATCTCTGAATGAGGAATTTAACTTGTTTATTTAGTGTTCTTGAAGGAGTAAGGCGTCGGAAAGTGCCTGTAGGGTTTCAGCAGGTGCCATATGTGTTTTCCCACACAATCTTGCCAATGCACAGCATTCCTGACCTGTAACTCCCCTCCTTGTGCATATGGTGTGCAAGCTGATGACCCTCTCTGAGTGTGCTGCTTGCACTGGGATAAGGTTTAAACAAGTCTCGCTGTGCTTACTTGAATTTGTAGTTGGTGTTAAACTGCTAAAAAGCAAATGAATGGAATGCAGTTTGCAAACCTCAATCTGTTTAAATATATTGATATTTGTTGGCATTTACTTACTTGAGCTTTTTGTTCTTCCTGAAGTTCACTTATTGCCTGGGCATGTGGTTCAGGGGACAAGCTGTCACTTACAGCAAAATAACAAGTGAAGATACCGAGCTGTAAGGGGAAAGCAGCACTGCTAAAGCACCTTGCAAGAAAACACAAGAAACTGCATCCACCCGTTCAGCCAGGCTGTGCAGGCTCATAGGTGTATTATCTGTCTTATCTAAGAGCCACAAGTCTGGCTTGCTTGGGTGCCACTATCAAAGGAGGTTGTACTGAAACAGCAGCTGGTTTTGCCCTGGGCCAGGCCTCACACATGCAGAAGGGTAGTCATGCCTTCTGCCCCACCTCTCTACTCCCAAGTATCAAACATGCACCACAAAGTTTGTGATATTCTTTATTGTGTGCAGCTTACCTTCATTCTGCCCTCAGGCTATCTTCGTTCTGTCTTAACGGCAAGTCAACTAGTTCTACTTCAAAATATTTATTTTCTTTTTTAATGTAAAGGTATTACAACAGTGATGTACAATGTAACATGGGCCCAAAATAGCTGTCAAAAGTTTTCATGTACCTGAGCTTCACTGTGTTTTAAGGGTTGTCTCGGATTTGGTTCATTATTTAATCAGGATTAAAACTGCTCTGTTAATAATAAAGGGTATCAAAGAGGGCTGTATCAAGTTTCTGTGTTTTGAGAAGACTGCAAATAATTTTCAGGAGGCGGGTAATTAAATACATAGTCTTTTGTGTCTCCTTCAACTGAAATTTCAGAAGAGTCTGGTTTTCTGAAGATGTGAAGCAGATAAAAGTATCAGTAGTCTATACTAAATGGACTGAGTATGCAGAGGCATACTTCTTGTCGTGAAAGAGTTAACATCTGTGGGCAAGTATGCATTAAGGCTTTTTCAGTCAAGCAGCCCTGAGATTGACCAAAATGCTTTCAAACACTAACTCTTCAAGTTTTATTATGACATAAAATAGACCATTCCACTATTTAAATATCTTGAAAAACCCTGGAATGTCCTGGTAAGACAGAATAAAAACACCAAGGATTTAAAGAGGACTGTCTCCCATGTGCCTGGCCTTGACCCTGCTGTAATCTGTCCATGCTCCCTGCTCCAGTCCAGCCTGAGGATGGACACACTGCTGCCCACTTCCCTCAGCAGCTGTTCTGCTGCTCCACGGAGCAGCCAGCTACAAGCTGTGTTCTATATTTTAGTCTTCAACAGTCACTTTCTGTTACAACTTTTAGGCACCAAGTTCCACTGCATTCTCCTTATCGAGAAATTATAAGACACTCTGACAAGTCTCTGGTACTGTAATTTTGAAGAACAGGATGTGCATGACTATAGTTGAGCAATTCCTTTGATGCTTCCCAATTATCCTTTAATATGCCTGTGATTTAATTTCCATTAAATGTCACTAGCAGATTAATCTCTCTTAAAATGCTGAACAGGCAAACCAATTACTGCCTTATTATCAAGTGATTTTAGCATGGGTTGAGCAGAACCTAAAGCAAGCTGATCTTGTTCTAAATCAAGGATACAACCTGATAGGCAGGTTTATACGTAAGAGGCTGAAAACTTTAATATTTGCCTTTTTTTTCCAATTGTGCATTGTTCCTTGTCTGAATCAATAATTATCCTCTGTATCTGATAGGAGACTAGAAGATCACACATTGTGCAAAGGATTACCATGATGTATGCAGTAAGCATTTCTTTTTTTAAGGAGGCTTTTTTGGAGACCTATTTGATTTTGTTTTCCTCCAAAGCTGTTTTGATAAGCTCAATTACCCCCAGCTTGGACGGCTGCAGAGTTTTACCATGTGATCCTAAATGTCTAAATCACTCTAGAATATCCTGGGTATATTTTTTTCCCCCACAGATTTATGTACAGTGGTGTGTTCAGTTTGTTTTGGTCCTGCTGTTTTTTAGTTAATATACTAAAAACTTTTTCACAACAGTGGAATCTAGGGGAGCATAATGACAAATTATGTTGATATGTACTTTCCCAAGTGCAAGAGTGCACTTCATTCAAACCAATAGTGACATCTTGAAGAAGCATTACTTCCATGTAACAACTGCCATAAAAGGATGTTTTTCATGGGCATCTGGACAACAAACAGCAATAACGCAAAGTATTGTTCTTGTTTCTGTTTCTCTTGCTGCTTTTCATTGCAAGTGATCTTACAGCTCTCAGTAATTCAATTCTACTTGAACTTGGTATGGTATTTTAAGGAAAATGAAACAATTATGATCCTTGTTTAAGTAAAATACTTTCCTATTTTTTGAAACCATACTTCTATGGTTTAAATTTTTGCATTATAGTCAAACAATATTATAAGCTCTGTAATACTTAACTTTTTTATTTGATGTTATTCTTTCCAAGGGCAATGTGCTTATCAAAGGGATGTTACTAGAGTGATAAGCATAATATGAGATGTAATGTTTCCTTTGTTTAAAATCAGTGCTCTGAGAGAATAGAAACTGTGATCTGAAAAACTGCTGAACTTCCTACCCCAAAAGAAACCAAGGCCTCTTTTATCATAGGGTCAGATCACATTCAGCAGTGGCAGACTTTGATACTTACACCACTAGTCTTGTTCACAGTCACCTTGCTGCACTTCAGTTAATAACATCTGTACTCTAATTTCTGTACCAGATGATGGTAGTCTATGTACACATACTGAAAAGAGAGTAACATGCAGTATGTGCTGCCATCATTCCTCACAGCAATAACCCCAACAGCCAAGAGAGCTAAACTGGGATTTGAGAACCTATCTTGGAGATCCCCGTCAGTCCATGATGATTGCAGATGTACAAAATCAAAAAAGATTGAGGAATGACTCTAATGATGATCCGTGTGCTACTAATGGGGATTTTTGCATGGTACAACAGTAAAACGTGTCATGTGTAATTGCACATTACAATGGTGCTTTTCCATTCAAATATTGTATAATAAGGAAGATGTTTATTATATAACAGAATAGGCTTTGATGTGCTGGAATTCCTTGTTCCTAGCACAGAAAATTATTTGCCAGACTTCTGTATACTGAACACTGCTGCATTTTATAAGTAAACTTCAGTAACCACTAACAGAGACCTGAGGTGTCCTGACTCCTCCTCGTACATCAACTGTGGCTTTAATCACCAACTCCAGGCTTGATTTTGTTTTTGGAGTACAGTTGGGAGTTTGGTAAGTTCTTTATGACCATCAGTGGTGTAGGTCCTGCAGCTCACAACAGGAGGCTGTGCTGCTCCATGGTTCAGGAGGTCATTCCACTTGAGGAAATAACTGCTCTTGCCTAATGGGCACTAAGGGCAAGATTCATCTCTTTCAAAGCAGATGGAGAGAAGCACTCTGGGAGACCATTAGGTTTGTTTCTTTCTTCTGATTACAGAGAGAACCCAGGAGCAGCATCTTCATAAGTTTTTGCAAGGAACTCTGATTGATGTCCACTGAAAAACTCCCCCCCCACCCCCCACTTTTTTTTTTTTCCACTTTGAAGCTCAAGTGACTTTGATAACAAAACATGTACAGTGAGTGAAACGGGTTGGGGTTTTTCTGTACCTTGCCAGAATTTTTCAGGATATTCTGTTTTAACTGATTGTTTCCTGTGATTGAAATTGAGAGGTTTTTGATATAAGCCTCTGGCTTTAATGTTAGTTACTCAACAACTCCATTCCTAATGCCTGCCTTTCTTCTTTATAAACAATACTCTCCATGCCCATTATGACAGTGCATTATCTCTGCAAAATAAAGGGACTCTTCAATGCTGAAAGCAATGGTTTCTGCAGTGCACCTTTTAATAATTGCTTACTACAGCTGAGTCTAGATCAGGGAAGAGTTTGAGACTGCTTTTATGCTTTTTATTAGAAACACGTTCATGTTGGCTGCACCCACTAATTTTAAAGAAAGGAGATGATTCCTACAGGTCTCCATCGTGTGTACAATTAGTTGCTCTTTGGTATAAAAATTTAGCCCTTACAACAGGAAGTTTTTCAATTTGAAGTTATTTGCAAGCAATACGTGGGTAAGGGCTTCTTCTGTGAGGTTATTCACAAAGGGAAACTTTTGTATTACCTGTGTAAATTTGTCACATGCTATGTTTATTCTGTTACTAACTTTTTTCATAAAAATCTCTTGAAGGCATTAAACCAATGCAGGACTGTACTGAATGAAGACAAATTTTCAAGCATAAAAAGCAGGCTTATAGCCAAGAAGAGAGACCTTAAGACAATTTCTGAGGTTCCTGTTTAAAGATAAGATATTATATTAAAATGCCTTGCTTTGCAGTGAAGGATCAGGAAAATTTCTTAGCTACAGGCTGATGCCAAATGAACTGGAATGTATCTGCAGAAAGTGGCCTGCAACTTGGAATAAGAAAGTACAGGTAGCACAGAGCCTAACTCATGGTTTGATGTGAAGATTAGGCATTATGCAAAAAACAAACTTCATTTTACTTAGCCTGTGTGTGCAATCAATCAGAAGAGAAACTGTACTGTCCTGTGATGAAAAGTTTCCTAGAAAAGGTTTATGAGAAGGGGAATGCGTTTTGGGTCTGAGTCTAAAGTTTGAAAGAGACTCTTGGAGCACTCCAAGAATGTGTTCCCTCTGAGAAACAAAATAGGATGTTGTTTTCTGGCTATTGTAGCATGTTAATTGGTTACTGTATTAGTTGTCCATAGTAGTTGTTCTCCAGGAAGAAATATCTGTAGGCTGCAGTTCTCTCTCTATTTAAGCAATTGTCTTGCTTCAGAGGAGATTATAGCCTTTGAACTTCCCCACTAGCAGACAAACTGCCAGCCTTGGGTGTCTTGTATAGCCTAAAGCTGTACAGTACTGAAAGGTCTCCTCTTTTATAGACCCGTTCCTGAAAAACCACTTGCTTCCCTTCCTGTAGATCCTAGTACGTATTTGTCTGTGCAGTTTCTGATGTGTAGAAAAGTAGCAAAAGTTACAGTGATCACGGTAAGTGCCTGTGTCTTGCCTTTCTTCTGCTTGTTCTGTGCTACCTTTCATGCTCTCCTCAGATTTTATGGACACCACTAATGAAAGGACTAGAAACTGAATATTCTTTCTGCCAGCCAAATGTAGAAATGCTCCACTCTTACCTCTGCTGGTCTGCTGATGGTCATCGTCTTCTCTTTCTAATGAAGGATATCTTAAACTCAAGAAAATTAAATTGCTTAGGAATGTTGGTGTTGGTTTTCTTTTTCTGCGTAGGAAATTGGAACATGAAAATATTTATAAAATGTTTGTATGTGTGTAGGAAAGTGTTATTCCAGGATATAGGTTGTGCTAAAACCTAATCAAAATGTACATGTGGCTGTGAGTGTGCTAAAGGAAACAAACAAAAAAGTCTTGTAAAAAGCCAAGCGATTATTTTATTCTAATCAGATATAGATTTTGAAGGCAAAACTGTATTTGTGCTTGAAAAAAAATCTTTCCTGCTGATTATTGAAGGGGAAAAAATATAATTAAAAAACCCACACACTCTTACTTGCAATTAATAAAACCCTAAAAATATCCAGACTTTACTGGCATTAGAAATACTGCAGTAAGAGTATCCAAAATCATTCATTTGAAAAGAACTTTTTTTTTTTTTCTTTTAATGAGCAAAACATCCAGAAGATGCACTGGAAAAATAATTTTTAGGTAACTTTGCTCTTGGGGCTTAAAGACAGCACTGAATAATTGTGCACTGTTGTTTAGGTTATACAATCACTGCCATTGGCAATACTACCCATAGTGCACATTTGTGGTTTGGTTTTCCCCTGATACAGATGTGAGGTTCTCATGAAAACAATCAAATGAAATTATTTAATTCCTGAATTTATTTTTTTTGAGGTGACTTAATAGTTGAAGTCTTCTTATAATTATTACTTACATATTTAGTTTACATTAAATCAGCCTCTGTATGGGGCCAGGACTTTAGGAAAAGGAAAATTTTGAGGTTAGGCTGTTACTATTGGGATTTTTTGTTTTGGAAGTACTTTAACAGATCAAGATGGTATTTCTTGAATTCAGTAGTGGAAGAAGAGTAGTGAATGGAATGCAATTTACCTTAATTCATTTGTCTATTGGGAAGTCACCTCTGTGAATAAAAATTACTGCTGATCATAAAGTGATTCCATGTATACAAGCAGATATAAGACTTCTGATGTCTGTTTCTGGTTAATGCATAGGCAGGCTTTCTAATTCCTTCCAGGTTTGTTATTGATTGTGGGTTGTTTCTTTCTTGAAGGGAAATTCACTTGTATAAAGTATTTTCAGTCTTTTAGAATCTGATGGCTAAATGTTTTTCCCAGTTCTAGTAAAGAGGATTTAATCTGGAAGAAATAGTATTTGTTTTACAAAGCATAAGTTTGAAGGTGGCACCAGAAAGTCAGTAATATTAAAAATCCCAAATGCTAATTGACAGTAGGGTTAAATATAAACTTGGTTGAAAACACCTTTAAGAAATGCTGCTTTCAATAAAGCATTTTAAATAAATATTAGTGCTAATGAGCTATATGAAGTTTGAAGCTCAAGTGAAGCAGTGTGGTGGTTGTAAGGATCCAGTATAACTTGCTTTTTGTTTATACCCAGAAAGGAGTATTGAAGTGTTACAATCCCAACAGACATTACGGTGAACAGCTTTGCATTTCAAATCCATATATTTATTCCCGCTATATGATGATATTCCCTTCCCTGTGTGTCAAGGAGGTAAAAGACTCCCTGCACTGTGAGTTCTGCAATGAAAAACAGGTATGTTTCTGTTTTGAGCTCTTGCTCAAATGGAGCTGAGCCTGTACCGAAGTACTGGCCAGTGTGTGTGCTGCTCCAGACCTGCTGCAGGGCTGGAAGACACAGACCTCCATGTAACTCCATCTCTGAAAAGGCCAGGTGTTGTTGTTAATGCCATTTACTTATTCTTTGAGAAGACTAAGTCAAGTTTCTGTGATGCTGTAGCTGGGACAGTGGAAGAATCTGTACCAGCAAAAGCTGAAGCCCTGTGAGGAGGACTAGAAAAAAGTCAAATGGAAAGGGGGGATAAGGGGGAAACTCCTGTGGGAAGAGATTAGGCACTGTAACACAAGATCCAGGCATCCTGTGCAGCTTTGCTGTTTATCGTGCTCGCTTGCTCACCAAGCTTGTTGCTGTTGACTTGCCTCAATACTTGAACTTGACTGCTGTATCAGACTTAGTGCCTGCTTCTGACATACCTGCAGCCACAGTGCTTCTCCTCAGGTGCCAGGCAGCCAAGATAAGCTGCTTTCCTAAGGCCATGATCCCAGGCTCCTGTGTCTCTATCCCACTGTTTTCTATGTAGCTCCTTTTCATACACCAGCTCTAGCTGTGGTTTTTCCTGCAACCTGAATTGATGTTGGTCCTATCTGATGAAGATTTCATAATCATTTTTAGTAATGAAAACCTAAATTTTGTTTCACTTTGAGATTATTGCCTTGTCCACTATTGGAATTTCCCACCATTGCCCGAAGGGAAAAAAAAAAAAAAAAAAACCAAAAAACCAAAAACCTTAACTTTGTCCTTGGTAATTAAGCTATGAAATGTTTCTGTTCTAAAATATCCTGATTACAATAAAATCAGAACTAGTTATTCATACTGCATAAAATAGAAACCCAAGAGTCTCTGAGCATGTATTATTGATGGCGTTACTGTATGTGAGAGAAATGCCTAAGTGAATTTTATCAATGCTCCTTCATTGCTTCAAAGAAATAATTTAATGTGTGCGAGAAGTTACCAAATTCATGTACAGTGTTTGCAATTGAGCTCCAAGCAGTTAATCTGGGGACAACTAAGAATGAAAAGATAGAACATCATTTTTTTTATTTATTGAAATAAAAACAAGAAATAGCAAAAAAAAAAAAAAAATCCAGATTTCCTACATGAAATGTTTTCAGTTTTGAACTGTCAGCCAATGTTATTCCAGTGCAACCAAATACTGCTCAAAATACAGTGTTTGTAAATTTAGAGTATTTTAACTTTCTATGTCTCTTAATATTGTGAGCATTTTTAATGGTATTAGAATGGCCAATATATAATTTAGAAGTAATTACTCTTAAATGATTTGAAAAGGCACAGTAAAATTACAGCAGGTGCGTAGTGTTGTTTAGAAACTGATGTGAAATAATGTGTTGCTTTTATGTGTAAAAAGCTCTTCAAGTACAATTATGAAAACTGATTTATTTCAATGAATACAAAGAATTTTGGAATTAGTACCTATTTATATTGTAATCTGTTGGTGGAATACACAAGTAGTTTGTATAAAGACAAATTATCTTCACTAGGAGATTCACAGGAAAGTGTGGTGGTGAGGGTGTTCATATGTAAAGAGGTTTGGATACTTAATTTTCTTATACTTTCCATGCTCCTGAATTCTTTATAATAGTAAAATCTTGTTTTCAAGAGCTCTCTTCTTTGTTATGCTTTCTGTATTCCTATAGCTGAGTGTTTAGTTCTTTTTGTTTTCTTGAAGGGGCCAGTGTAGAGAGAAGTGTATTGGTACCATGTATTCAGATTTACCTGTGTGTGCTAAATGCCATATGCTGTTGAGACACTTCTGATGTAACACAGTTTGGGTTTTTATTGCAGAAATCAGTTCAGCACCTTAAAGACCAAGCCCAAGCTCTAACATGGTTCATGACAGATCATGCATAGATGGGAGGTCAGGAGTGAGGTGTGTGTCAGGCTTGCTGGAGCATGTCCAGTGGTGAAAAGACCAGTCTTTGTCTTTGGAGCAAGCTGGGAGTTTGTGTATGCTCAGGTATTATTGCTCAGCTAGCAAACTGGTAGCTCTTTGTTGTGATCACCTGTTTGTCCCTAAGTATAGTACTTGCTGTTCACACACGTACCTGAAATTCTCACCCAGGTTCTTACATGCATCTCACCTACCACAGCACTTTCTCAGTCTTCCCCACCCCCCCGCCAGGATTTGACAAATACTTTCTCTGTTCAGGTGTGCCATGTTGACTGTAGCAAAGATTTGGATGATTAGTGACAACAGAAAGGAAAGGTTGAAGTGATAACTTTGAAAATCATTGTGGCAAAACATGAGATATGAGAGCATATCAATAGTCTAGCTGACATAGTTTATCCTTAACGTCTTAATTTCAGTGTCATCCCTGTGTATTTAGATGACTGATAAAAAGTATTTTAGAATGCGCTGTAGGTTTGTGTGGTTTGTGTTTGGTTTCCTTGTTATCCCTCATCCCCCACTCCTTTCCACACTATGAAACCTGACAAAAGCTATTGGGTCTTAGAGCAGAGTGTGATGGAGTTCTTGGCGTTTGACTCTGCTCTTCAAGATGGCCTGTCTTCTTCCTAGGGCAGTAATCAGTGCTGCAGCCACAGCTCTTCAGTATCTGATGTCTCAGGGGGCTTAGTTTTTTTCTATTCCATTATGGATAATGGGGTTGCATAAGGCAGACATGTTAGTCTCTTAAAAAAAAGCTGAAGAAACCCATCATGGATAGGTTGTTGCTCTTGGGTTGGATTTTTTTGTTTGTGATGCCAGGTGGGATCCTTCTGGCAGATATACAAATTAGAAAGAAGAAAGGAGAAGTATTGTCACAGTCAGAAGTAGGAGTACTGTCCACAACCATAAGAAAATGTTTGCTCTCCCCCTCCAATTACAAACACACACCCTCTCATAATAGGAGCTTTAGACCTGTTCCCTACATAACAAAGAAATGTTTCCTCACCTCTGTTGCCCTCACCACTCCCTGATTTACTTCTCTAAAATATCTGTATTTTCATCATGGAAGCTTCTATGTATAGTAAACTCAATAGTAATAAAAAAAACCCCACACCCCCAAAACCAGATGAGTTTTAGTAACCCATTACAGCATTCTATTGCTTCTAGTATTTGTATTGAAAAAAATCTTTAAAATGGGACTATAAATTGTGATATGCATAGTAGTTTTTGAAAATGTATTGTGTACCTGAAAGCTTAGTTACACAAGGGTTGGTTAATTACGAGAAAATTATAAAGTTGGCATTGTTTTCTGGTAGAACAACTGTAGTGGCACAAAATATGCCCCAAACTTTGCAGCAGTCAGAGTGAGAAAGTCTAAGTAATTGGACATAATCTGTTTTTCTGCCTTGATTCCCCGTTTTGATGGATTAGTGTGTTAAGGATATGTAGTCTAGAAGTGTTCAAATTTTCTGGTGTTCTACAGGGGTGATGAGGCACATGGAAGTCAAAGGGCAATGAAAAGTGCCTGGAATTAGAACTTCACTACATTTTTCACCTCTCCTGAGTTTATTACTGTACTGAGTTTCATCTTAATGCATTATGGTACCCTATATAGGCTATAGGGCTGTTTTTTCTAATATAGCACAAACATATAGCAGAAGAAACTTTGCTACCTCCTTGTACATTCTTCAACTGATACGTGGATGCTGTTTATCAGGCATTTTTATACAGGAACCTAATAGTGAAATAAAATGGAGACATTCTTACCATGAGAGAGACATATTCATCCCAACAGCCTATTTCTGCAAATGGTATTAAATGGAATGTAACATCCAAAGGTGGTATCATGAGTTTAGCTCACATGCAAAACATTCCTTTAGTAATATGATTCCATGAAAAACCATAAAACAAGAATGAAATAAAAACTCATCAAGGGATAGTAAAAATTTGTTTAGTTTTCATTTCTGTTATAGCTTCTTCCTTCCTACTGTCAGTTTCAAATTCTCTTATTTTGTGGTTCAGGTCAGAATATTTTCTTGCTGAGGAAACACAACCTGTAAGGTGGGCTTCTAATTGGTAATCCTGAGTAGCGGGGTGTTAACTTGTGAGTAGTCAGATTAGGTGTCTTCCAGTTTGACAAATACATTATTCCAACTTTTACCTTCAGTTGTATGATATTTTGTCTTTGAAGATAAAAATTTTAAAATATTAAATGTAAGCACACTTTAGATAGGACTGTAAAATCTTGGAGGATAATGCATGATAATTGTAAAATCATGGTTTGATCAGTGATTACATTTTCTTGTCACTAATGGAGTCTTCATTTTTGGAGTTAGTAGATGGCTTACTATTAGGTAGGCCTCCATGTTTGACATGGGACATCATTTCCCATTCTTCCCAATGCCCTTCATGATATGGATTTGCAATGCACTTGGTCCACAAGGCACATGCAAGAATCAGTGAAAGCTCAAAACAATGTGACAATGTTAGACTGAAAGGAATAAATAGAGAGAACAAAAATTTAGGATATATCTTCATGTAAACTGGAAGTCAAGCGTAAAGATGTAGTTATACTTTTAATACCTGTACTACAGTGGACTTTTACTCCTGATTTGAAGTGGCATAGTACAAATCTTTGTCCTTGAAGGTTATATTTAGAAAAAGAAAGCAACTTAAAATAACAACAATCTAAGGATGATACCACAGCGATAAACAGAGTTAACTGAGGAATATATGGAGTAATTGTATCCTTGTATTAATTTTTGATGGTGATGCATCAAAATATTGTATTAAACTATGCAATATATATTTCTCAAAAATTAATTGTGCCTTACAATATTGTTATAGGTGTATTGTAGTTAATCTCTAATGCAGAACATCTATCTGTATATTTTGTGTGTATGTATATGACATCTATAAGAAAATTGTACAGCACTATGTCTTAAAGGTCCCTCAAGTTTAACAATTTGAGTTTTGTATGCCCTTCCCACTTGCCCCCAAAAAACCCCACATATCCCTTCTTCTCACCATCCCCCCAAAAAGGTTGAAGAGTAAAAAATGAGGTTACCCACCTTTTCTTTTGGAGGAGTCAGCAGAGTACTGATGATGTCACAACCTTGCAAGTTTAGGAGTGTGATATTTGACATGATTAACAAAATGCCTGTCTTAGCACCAGCTGGGGCATGGAACCAGTTATTCCTGTGCTTGTTTGCAGTTCTTCACTGACAGAAAATTTTTCTTTTTATAACTTGCTATTAACAAATGGTTATCTAGGCCCCAAGTATTTTTATTATGTAAAGTGCTGTACAAATAATACAGTAAACTATGAGAAGAAAATTTATAATGAGAAGACAATTGAGCTTTTATGCAATTCTTGGAAAGATTTACACAGTCTTAAACTGCCTTTTCCACAAATTGACTCACAGTGAATTTCTCACACTGCCTCTCCAGAAGCATGTTCAAAATGAAGCTGTACTGCCTTGTGGTACGAAAAAGTCATGGGCATGTAGGGATGGGATCTGTTTGTTCAGCTCAGGAAGTCATGGTTAAGAATTTACTTCTTTGTGTGACTAATTTCTACTTACTGAGTTTAATCAGCTACTAGTACTAATAGTTAGAAAGGCAGTTAATAGTTGGGTAAATAATAAAGGAGAGCTTGAGTAATAAGGTATGCAGAAAAGTGCAGTGTCTTAAGAAAAGAAGTAAAAAGTAAACCACAAAAAGACAATCCTCTAGTATTCCCATGCTTATTGATGAAAGTCAGACTTAATCAAAGCAAGTACTTCCACTCTGATATAGTACTGTCATGTTGATAAAGTATAATTTTACTGGTGAACAGAAATATAGCATTATATACGGCTTAAATGCTGCAGTACTGCTAGGCACAATGGTATATTGTGTTGTCAGTCAGTCAATCTCTTAGACACATTTCTTTTCCCAAATATTAAGAGTGAAACACAATATATTGTATGCAAGATAAAATTGTTGCTTTAATGTTAATTTCCCTGTGTACTTAATCTCCCATTAAATTTGGATTTACATTTTTATTGGTTTGGACGTCACTATTTTTGTATGCTGTGGCACTGGTTTTTTAAATTGCAACTTTGTGCTTTCAAGCATAGCCATTTTCATTTGAAAGGGTTATACTGAAAATGTGCTAAAGAGAGCCAACAGTTATACAATGCTTTCCAAAGCTTTTCCCCAGGACAGCCCTCTCATTTGACCTGGGAGTGAAACAGGTACCTCTGTTACCTAAGTGCAGATCTCCCAAGTAGGAAATATACAGGAAAAGTAGTTTTCTGGTTTTGTTTTCTCTAAAAATCATTGTGATTTAGCTTGTACTGAAGTCTCACTTAAACTGTGTGGGTTTGCTGGGAAGGGATTGTTGCACATTTGAAGTGAGCATCTGGCACACATGCAACTGTGCCATATGCAGCCCTGCTGTCTGTAGAAGGTGAAAGGCCAGTGTCGTGGTAATTTTGCCCTCTTTGCACCAGATGTTAAAGCTCTGCAATGTCCCTGAGTGACCATTAGATCACCAGCAGCTGGGATTGGAGGTTTATGTTTAATTTATTATCATGCTATTAATCTATCTGTCAGAACTCTCTCTTCCTCATCATTTCCAGGGGTCTTTATATTTTAAGGACAATTTAATTTTTCTTAGGATGAGTTTTATTTTGGCTCTATATTTACATGAAGCTTGCCATCCATTTTTGGGAGGAATAGTACTGAGAGTGACAAGATATAAATTAACAAATCATTAATATTTTAAAAAACCCTGAATTTATTTTATGCAGCATGATATGGATGAAAACACATTTCTGTGATCACCTTTGTGTTAAAAAACCCAAACTAACAACAACCAAACAAAACCACAAACCAAATGAAAAACTCAATGTACCACCCCTCTCCCACTGTAGGGGTTTTTTCCATTTCTTTTAGTATATTTGGATTTCGCTTGTATGTTTTTTACTCTTGGCTGGAGTTGGCTTGTTTAGTAGTTTTCCATTTGTGTTTTTTTGTGGGCAGGGAAGAAAGGGAGAGGGAATGGAAGAGATGAGGGAAAGAGGCTTGGCATTTCCTAATGGTAATTCTTAGAATATTTTAAGCTAACAGTGAAAGAAATTGACAATACTGTTCTAATTTATTTTATCATCAAGATGTTTTCTTGCTTCAGTAGTTCATAGTCAATTTTAGTAGCTTATTGACTGAAATGCTGTGGTCTTAGCTTACCTTTAAGAAGCAAAAAAGGGGGAAAATAATCATATATTTGATTCCTCTATATTTTTCCCACCACATCCCTGCCTACTGCCAATTATTTGTCTCGTTGGGAAAGAAAAGCCTTTTATAATTAATATTTTGTTCCATCAAGTGAAACCTTAAGCCAAATACGATGTTCATTACACTGCTAAAAGTGATGGTAGTGTTTGCAGGACTAAATTATTCTTAACTGCTGTTCCAGCTTCTGGCATCCACCCCTCCCCCCAGTCAGTGCCAAACCCACAGACCCAGCTATTGTAGGAATAGGTGATGAGTGACTGGATGCTCATTCCAGGAAGCCACACAGCACTTCAAATGAGTTATGTTCTCAGTCTCACCTGCTCTTCTAGCCATAAGAAAGTCATACCTCCAAATTCACTTTTCTTTTTACTTTGGACTTAGTGTGCATGTGCCCAGTGTGCTGCCTGCAAAGACAGTTTTGAAACTACCTCTGGCAAACTTATTCTCTATCAGCTTAGAGGCTTATGACCAGCAGCACAGAGTGTAATCGGAGCTAGCCATGTTCCCCAGGGATCAGTCCCATTCAACTCACTCCCCACTGACCTGGATGAAGGGACAGACTGTACCTGCAGCCAGTGTGCTGATGGTACAAAACTGGGAGGAGTGGCTGGTACACTGAAGGGTTGTGCTGCCATCAGGCAAGACCAGGATAGGCTGGACAGTTGGGCAGAGAGGCACTTAATGGAATTCAGCAAAGGCAAATGCAGGGTCCTGCATCTGTAGAAGTCACCTCAGGCACCAGCACAGGTTGGGGGACAACCTGCTGAAAAGCAGCTCTGTGGAGAAGGACCCTGGGAATCCTGGTGGAAAATAAGGTGGCCATGAGCCAGAAGAATGCCCTTGTGTCCAAGAAGGCCAATGGAATCCTGGGATACATTAGGAAGAGCATTGCCAGCAGGTTGAGAGAGATGATCCTGCCCCTGTACTCAGCCCAGAGTGCTGTGCCCAGTTCTGGAGAGGGTCCAGCAGGAGGCTGCGAAGGTGATTGGGGAACAGGAACATCTCTTTATGAGGAAAGGTTGAGGGGGATGGGGCTGTTTAGCCTGAAGGAGAGATGGATGAGAGGGGTTCTCATCAATGCAAACAAGTATCTTAAAGGCAGGTGTCAAGACGAAGGGGCCAGACTATTTTCTGTGATGCCCACTGACAAGGCAAGGGGCAACAGGCACAAACATAAAACACAGGGAGTTCCTTCTGAATATGAGGAAAAGCTTTTTTTTACTTTGTGGGTGACAGAATACTGGAACAGGCTACCCGGAGATGTTGTGGAGTTTTCTCTGGAGACAGTCAAAACTCATCTGGATGCTTTCCTGTGCAACCTGCTGTAGATGAACCTGCTCTAGCAGGATCATTTACTTGTATCATGTTGAGAAGTCCCTTCCAACCCAAACCACTCCACGATTCTGTGAAGTACTGTTAGAGCATGAAGTGCTTGGATGAGGCACTGTCAGCTGATGCAGTGAAATTAAGAGTGAATCTAAAACAATACCGTGGAAATTTCAACAGGACCAAAAGGAATGCATGTGTATATATATATAAACTAACAAAATACAGCATGAATTATTTTTATTACTTGAGTATAAACTTGTACTGTATTTTTAGTTGATATAAATAAAAAAATCCTAATTATTTGTAATGCTCATATTTATTTACAGTTTATTAAACAATACACATTAATACTTCCATGCATTTTTTTTTCCTATGATTAATGGCAATAAGTATTGCATGAAACTTGGGAGAAGTCTTCTCCTTTTATGAAACTAAATGTAGTGAGGTCACAGTATCTTAAAATAGTGAGTTATTTAACTTTTAACATTTACAGTAATGTTTTGAAAAATTGATGATCTTGTTATTCAAAATATATTGCTGTTGATTTATATTAAGTTGTATGCATGGAATTTGATAAATGTTTTGTTTCTGCAAACATTATGACACTCTTAACAGAGAGCAGAGATCAGGCAAAAATCTTCACAGATGCATAATGATTCATATTTATTCACTGGGTTAGAGATGCAAAGATCACCATGTTGTTCTGTGTATTTAATACCTAATAAATATTATGCTTGTGTAATTACTTATGAAATAATTTCTAGATATTTTAATGGTGATCACTTTAATGCAAATGAGATTAACATTTCCCTTAAATTAGCACTTGCAACTCACTTGCATCAGTGGCCAAATTGTAATTATCGTTTAATGTGTCTACAACCCCTGTAGTTCATGTACTCTTTTGCAGGCATACCAGAAAACAAAAGTCCCTGCCCAGTGAATCTTAGCAGTTGTATTTGCTCTTAGAACTGCATAGATTCCACTAAAAATAATGGAAATAGTCATGTTATAATAAGTGCAAGGCAAATTTGGCTTACTTAAGTGAATCTGTAATTTTGAATCCTGTTTGCTACTTGTGCTAGGGGGGAGCTTTAAGGAAAGGAGATTCATTCATTGCTAAGGTATTCATGGGAGCCTTAGAGCAATACTGCTCATCATTTACAGCATATGAAAAATGGAAGTTAAATGAAACTGTAGTTTTAGGTGAGATATGCTCAACCTCACGTCTATTGCAGTAAGATAACCTATTTTTCTTGCCCGTGGAGAGCACAACCAGCAGAGACAGCAGTTTATGTGGCTGGGGTCAGACACTGAACTGCAGGCTGCTCAGGGCTGGTGCTGAGCTACCATGCACATCACTGCTGTGGACTTGACAGAGCTCTGGGTGTGGCTGGTTGGGCTCAGATCTCCAAGCCTGAGAGTGTTTGACTCCTCACCCAGCTGTGGAGGTGTGGATTAACAGCAGGGCTGTCCCTGCCAAGGTTGAGATGAGCAGAATACATAGCACCAGAAAAGAGGAAAGAAGGAGCATGAGGATTTTCACAGGGACTCTGTAGAAAGGTGTTTGCACCTCCTCTGCACAGAAAAGGATGCACAGCTGTTTTGACTGAGCTGCAAATGGGGACTGCCATCAAGGCAAAATCTGGAAGTTTGTGGCTTCCAGTAACAAGAGGATGCACCTGCAAAATGGGTTTGGTGCCCTGGTGGTAAACAAGGTGTCACAGGTTCTGGGTCTGAACCTTACGTCCAACAGAAAAGGGGGTACCAAGGGATCACAGTGGGAGACTCCCAGCTGCAGGGGACAGAGACCCCATCTGCTAACTTGACCTACTGTCTGGGGAGGTTTGCTGGTGGCTCAGAGCTGGGATGTTGTGGAGGTTACCAAGACCAATCTGGCCCTTGGATGCTCCTCTTGTGCACATCTGCAATATTGTCAGGGAAATCTGGAGAGTATATCAACAGCAGATGTCACACACCTTCAGTAAAGATCTAAAGGACAATCTGGGGAACTGCAGACCTTGCTTCAATCTCTGGGGAAATCACTGTGTAGAAATTTTGGGGCCATGAAGGCAATGGCTTGCAACAAATGGCATTATCAAGGGTAAATAATGTCTGATCAGCCTTTGATAATAAAAATAACTGGATCAAAGATAAAGACAAAGAACTGCATGTCACCTCAACTTTGGCAAAGCTTTCCTAATGATTTTTATTATTAATACAAAGTAAAAGAGAGCCAATGTCGTGTTTGAGGGTAACTGGGGTACCATCTGCTATGATACCTGAAACTTCTAAACACAGTTATTTCTTTTAATAAAAGTATTTTGCTCCTAATTTGCTGATCTTTAATGAAACCTGAGTATTGAAACTCTGGTTGTATTTTAGGGCTTTCTATATAGTGTAATTTTAAAGTAACCGCTATTTAAACTTGAAAAGCAGGAAGAAACAGTAGTAGGCTTGGAGCTATGGTTTGAATAAGGTTATTTGTTTAACTCTTTTTACAGATATACCATAGTGGTAGTTAAATACTTACCTTCCTTTCCTCCTGTTTAAGCTCTTCATAATCAAAAAAAGAAACAAACAAAAAATGAAACAAAATTTTAACTAAACAAGCAAAAAAACCAAACAAACAAAAACCCAAGGAAAAAAAAACACGCACACACAAAAACAAACAAAAGCTTTGGGAGCTATAGTAATGGAAGCTTTGTAATTGAGGTTGAGTTTTTTTTGTTCTTGCTGCAGCACTTATTGTGATGTATAGAGGAGGAAGAAAACCCAACAAGACTGTAGTTTTATGCAGAAAATCAAGACTTTTAAACTCAGACACATGTGGCTTTGATAATGAAGCACGCACTACTATTTGGATTTAAAAAAAAAAACAAAAAACAAACAAAAAGAAACCAACAAAGTGATCTAACTCTGATATTGTCTTTTATATTAACTGGGAGGTGGAAATTGATTAGCTCTGACTTCTGAAAAATATCTCACCAAAGTGATTATTCATTCTTATACTTGGATTTGAGCAGTAAGTTTTCTGACATTGTGTTTCTACGAATTGTTCAGATACTCCTGTTATAGTTCTTGGGAATTAATACTAAATTAGCTATATTTGGATAGATGAAAGTTACTATTGCTGTGATATAGAATACATTTAAAACAATCTGTTACACATAGGACTTTTCTCTTTATTTGCTAAGAACAAGAAGCATGCAGAGAATGAATTTTAAAAACTATAGTTCTTGCCAAACTGCTGTGCTACTTATCTATAGTACAGACAAGCCTTCTGTGAGAGGCTGAGTTGTCTCCTTATTTAAATAAAATTCTATATTTTTGATAAGTAGAGGCTCTTGGAAATGCCTTTTCAAACCAGTGCATTTGTAGGCGTATTGTGTACAATGACAGCTTTTAAGTCTGTGTTTATATCACTGAGTACTTTCAGCTTTCCACTGCAATTACAACCAGTATATGCGAATCATTGGGGGATTTAAAGAATGGGGATTTGTAGTCAAAGTAGTCTAATTTGGATGTGAAATAAATTTTAAAAGTCTAATTGTAGCGAGATTTTTTTTTTTGTAAACAAAATCTTTGAGATTTGGCTTTTTCATTAGTATTCATGGTTATGAAAGTTAATAATGGGAATAGGGCTCTTGGTATAGAGCCCTAACTAATTCTCGGGAAAGATCTGTTGTGTTATCTCGATAAGAAGAAAAATCATGTTGGTCTTTTAATATCACCCCAAAAGTTTGATACAGAAGAAAAAGCAATTATTGCAATTTAGAACAGGGAAAAGGTATTAAAATCCATGTGATTTCTCTTCTTTGTGTGTTGCAAAACCTCAGGATTAGATGAAATCATTATAGACAGAAGGCTTTTATACATTATAAGTTTATTAACATATACTAGAAATACTGCAGTGGAGAAATACCTCCCCAGAACTGTAATGATGATGTCTTTTATTACCTTTGATGTTAAAAGAAAAAAAAAAAAAAAGTGGGGGAGAGAGGGGGGAAACAAACCAAAAAACCAAACCACAAAAAAACAAAACAAAAGGCTGCCAAACAACAGCTATCAACCAAAACAGCACACCTTATTTGTGTACCTTTCTGTCACTCACAGATGATGTGTGATTTTTTTCCACTATCATGTCTTCAATTTCAACATACCTGTGAATTTTTAATTTTTTTTTCACCAAAACCCTTCCCTTTTTTTCCCCTCAGTATATGACTTGCTGCTACAGATTTTAAGCCTTATTACACTATAATTGAGTAGTGTGATACACTGTGAAATTGTCCATAAAACAGTTAAGACTTGTCTTTTACCTCTTCCCTTTACTTTCTGTGATCTGCCTTATTCTGATGGCCAAGCAAAAATGCTGCATTGAGTTCTACTGTCTCAGGAGAGTCAGGATGAGCGAAGCACACCCATGTAGCATGATGAAAAAGGTTCAGCAACACCCACAGCTGCCAAACAGATGAGAAGTTTTTAACGGAGCTGAGATTCACAATGAAATCTGGGTCCAGAACTAATCAGATCTAATTAAGACAGACATGTTATGGTCCAGTACTGTTGACAAGGTCAGGGTTCCTGTAGCTCTAAATGAGGCATATTATAATTATGATCTAATTGAAAAGCTGGGAGTGATACAGAACCTGTGCACTGCTGGGTCTGAAAGAAAAGTTGCATTTCAGGTCCTGTTGTGTACCTTATTAGATTGTTAATGCTCAATTAAACAGCTGTGCATCTGAAGAAAAAAGAAAAGGCATGTGACAGTTGCACATGGTTCAAAAAAAACCTATATGGATTTTCAATATCTTGGGGGATTAGATTCATGGAGATTTGGTAAATATATAGAAATAAGCTGTTTGTTTGTTTTTTTGATGTTAGCTTTGCTTCTCACAGCTTATCTTGATATAAAGTAAGGTAAGGAGCTCCTAGATTATTTTATCATGGGGCAAAAATTCTGTGAAGGCTTTTAAAGTGCAGTATGTGTATGCTTGAATCTGCAGTATGAAATTTGGAGGCCATATTTTCTAGCTCTCATCTATCACTATCAAGCAATCAAAGTGCTGTGGAGTGGTTTTTCATTCTAGAGGTTGTGGTGCCTTCATTTCTGTTTTAAGTATGACTTGACATATGGTCATATAAATTATCGTGCCTTACCATGAATTGTGTCATGTACACTTTGCACAGTGCTGATCTCCCTTTTTTTCTGGTGCAGAATTTATGGATTTGAATTCATGAATTTCTTTTTATAGCACTATCTCTTCAATGAAAAGCTTTGTTAGAAAACACCTGGAGAAGTCATTCATACCCATACTAAGTGTATTGAAAATTGCTGCTATTGTGGAGAGTTATGTTTTGAAACAGTGTGCTCTTGCATGTACCATGTACATGTATGCATGAATAAGAGAGATTCTGAGCCTAAATCTGCACTGCCTAGCATGTGTTAGAGATGGAGATCTGACTTTTTTCCAATCGACAGGGAATTCCAATACCACAACATGTTTTCCGTCTGGATTTTCAATACGATTTTCAAAAACATTCCTCAAGAGTTCTCTTATTCTGCTTTTTACCCAAATCGAATTTGAAAAGCCTGTGTAAGCTCTGCGAAGCCTTTTCATTCTGCCAAGCAACGTGGCCATAACATTTGTGTGGTGTTGGATTAGCTTTGGCTAACAGCCAAATGCCCACCACTCGCTCCCCGTCATGAGCGGGCCAGGGAGAACGCAAGATGAGACAGGCTGTGTGTCAAGACAGACAGGAGGATGGCTTGCCAGGTACTGTCACAGGCAAGAATAGTTTTGGCTTGGGAAAATACATTAAGTGTATTGATAATGAAAAATAGAGGTTGAGAAACAAAGACAAAAGCTAAAACAACTTTTCTTCTCAGGCTCAGTATCGCTCCTTGGCTCCCAGAATGTCTACCCTCATCAACAATCAGCATATAAAGATTCCCCTGACGTGTTGTCCCTCTCACAGATTTCCCCTGCACTGGTGTGGGCTTTCCACAGCACACATTGAATCTCTCCTTGAGCAACATAGAGTTGACTTCCTTGACTTTTGGTTGGTGTTGCTTCTCCTGTTTCTGACACTTTTCCCCTCCTTTGGCTCCTGGCATTGTTCTGTCCTTCCTTACCCAGGCTTTCCCTGAGGCACTGTAGTTGTGCCTTGGGGCTCAGCTGTGCCCTGCAGTGGGTTGGTTGGAATGGGCTGTGTTCAGCATAGGGCAATTCCAGTCCCTACTCACTTAGGCCACCCAGCAGCAACTTCTGGGCACGCACACCCAGTACAGACTTTACAAAAAAAATACAAAATGCTGATACTTGATTTTGTAGTAGTAGCCAACTAAATGCAGAGTTATATAAACTTCATGTCAATTAATGGCTGGTTTGTGAAACAGTCTTTGGCTGGATGCTTTTTCTCAGATTGATGGGAAGACAGGTTTCTTTGTGCATACCCTACTTGTCTCCTGGCTTATGCCTCCCTCAGGTAATCAGCAGAGTCAACTCAATGGCCAGCTAAGTGGCGGAACAGGAAAAATGTTCACTACCTTAATGAAAGCTCTGTCTGCTTCTGACTTTAACGCAGTTCAAGCTAGTAGGTAACTCTTTGATCTGCTGCCAGAAGGCTCTCACTTCCCTGTCTTCCTAGGGCTGCACAGCAGGCTTGCCCCCTCAGTCAGGGGGGATTAGCCAACCTGGGAGACAGCAAATAATTATGTTGAACCTCCCTTGTGCTGATTTAACAATACTCGTAGCTGCCTGAGGTAGAGGGAGGGGTAGTAAAAAGAAAATCAGAACAAAACTCAAAAAAAAGGCTCCCAACCCAGAATTGTGCACAACTGCATTGATATCCTGTATGTCATTCTGAAGGTTCTGGTTTGAATTTCAAAACCCTGAGTGGCTGAGGAGACTGAGTGTGTGGCCAAACAACAAAAGCACAACTTATTTATAGTTCCGGCTGTCTGTCAGCGGCACAGCCATCCCCACCCATCCAGACAGTGGGAGCTGGAGCATGCTGGAAGCAGGAGAATTGTGTTAGAAGCAGCAGCTGTTTGGATTTAGCCAGCAAGCCCTTTGCTCCGGTTTGCTGTTGCATGGTCACTGTAAGTGGCCTCTGTGAGCTCCAGGAGGCCGGCAAAGGCAACCTGAGCAAGGGGAAGTTGGCCAGCAATAGGCAGCTGCGTGTGGCTTTCCCCGTATCTCTGTCTGAGTAGGAGCTATGTGCAGACCTGCAGGATGTGTGCTTGCTTCCATCTGCTTAACGCTCTGCCAGGTCTTAGTGCTGGTTCTGTGCATGCTCTACATCCTTCCTTTTTATTGTTTTACCAACAATCACAGTAAAAGGATTTCAGGCTGAATCTTCTTGAAGAAGAAAGCATAACTTTTTTTCAGCAGGTTTAAAAAGGATCCCTGAAACAGTTATTTTGTGTGGATGACTCAAGATACACTGTAAACAATACTATTTAGAATAAAAGGTGGAAGCGTTTTGGCTGTTGCCAAACAATGTCAGTAAGTTTTGTCCTCTAGAAGGTCTCCAAACGTTTGTTATTTACCTCTCCTGTCCCAAAATTATAAATACCATACAGTGATCAGGTGGGTTTTTGAGATTTTACTGTTCCAAGTGTCTATGGAAAAGGGAACAGATAATGATGGGAATCAGTGCTGTATAGCAAATGATGGAAAAAGAATGGCTTTTAATTCAGAATACTTATGTCTGTAAAAAAACAAATGGCATTTCACAGAATGCTATCTGTAGAGTCAACATTCCTTTTAAAAGCGCAGAGAAAAATACACAGGCAGATGTTTCCACATTCTATTTAAACAGTCAGAGATTTGTATAACTGGTTACTTTGGTTAGTATTTTTATAATGCATATTTGTTCAGACAATACTCATCTTCAGAATCATAGAAATGAAACTGTCACCTTCTTTGCATCTCTGAAACTTCCAAAATATTCTGTATTTTTGTGTACAGTATCAAAAGTTATACATTTAATAAGTTAAAGAAAATGCAGTTTTAAATTATATTTTCTACAGAACTTGGTATTCTTAAATTATTAGCCAGTCTATAAGCTGCCATAATTTCTTAACTCTCTCTATAAAGACAGAAGAGGTTAGGAAAGAGGTTAGATGAAGATAAAAGAGAGTAAGAAAATGCTCTTTGATTCCCTAGCTGAATAGATTTTAAGAGTGGGTATTTTTGCCCTGTCCCATATATCTTCTTAAAACTCATTCTAATTATTTGTGAGCTGCAGCCACTGGAACCTTGATCTCTGTGTAAAGGCATTTGCTGTTTTGTAGGTCTTTCGGGCCTTAGTAGCCCATGTGAGTCAAGTTTCTTGTCTCCCTTGTAAAGGAAAAAAAGAAAAAAAAAGAATGCTTTTAAATATATATTTTGGTGTAGTTGGGTATATCTTTCTTTTTAATGGAAGACTCACATTAATAACATATTTCTTTGTGACTATACCTGCACAGATTAAGGCTGCTGTGAAACTGATCCTTCCTATTGACACTACGGTCTGGTCTATTTATCATCTACGGTAATTCCTAATTATTCGGAATGTATCATGTGTCAAGTGCTGATAAACTTCAACATTATATTCTCTTCCACATGAGTTAACATCAATATTTCATGTGGGCTGGCAGGACACAGCACTTTTTCTTCTGCTTTCCTTCCCCTGGACTTTGTTTTGTCTCAGTAAATTACAGTGGAAAAGACACAGTATGTGGGAAGGAACTCAGCTGATATGGCAGTTTCAGAATGTTGGTTCTTCACTGGTATGTTTGTTTTGGAGGGGTTTAGGCTTTTGTTTTCTTTTTGTTTGTTTTTAAACCAGGATTTTGTTGAAGTATTGACTCTATCTTGTTTGTCCTGAGCATCTTCTCCATATTGAGAACCCCCATGCCAAAAAGAATCGCTCTGGAGGCAAGACAATATTGGCACAATATTGGATGTTGGCTCTGTGGCTGCAGAGTGGCTACAAGATTAATGTCCATTTCAAAGGGAAAGATTCTGAGGAATGGCTGAGTAGCACTATACATATAAACTACAAATCAGGCTAAGAATATATTTTACTTATAATTTCCCTCTCAAGACAGTACCCAGAATGTTGTTATATATACAAGCAGGAAGTTGTTTAGTGTTCTTAATCCATAGGAAAAGGGTGTTGGTTTTGGTTGAAACTCAAGGCCCTGAGAAGCAAAAAGAACAGTGGATGGATCGTACAGGTTCCATCTTGAAGTTTCTTTCATCTAGGCTTGGTTACTGAGAAAATTGTATTTCTTGTTTTTCAGCCCAGGGTCGTTTTCCCCCCTCTCTGTATTTATGGATTGCTTTTAGTTGCATCCAAGTAGCCCTATTTATGGGGATACAGTAGAAACAGAGTGTTGGGAGCAACCAGATAATAATTGCATCATAAACATTAGGAATTACAGTGGCTATACTGGGATGATTGGTCAAGACAAAATAGGAGTATTGATGTGTTAGTTATGGACATGCATCTTTCTTTTTGCTCTAGGAAGCACTTTTTAAGATGTGAAAAATACAGGAGAAGCGTGACTAATCATAGTTTCTTGGAAGTCTTGTCAGCTCTCAAATGAATATTTGCAAAATAAGGAATGAAGAAAAACGAAGAAATGAAAGAAGGAGGGTGTTCCTGTCTTTCTTGAAGGAAAAATGAGACACTGAATATTGGTTGAATGATTAGATGCTAGAGTGGCTTCTCAGGGGCTCAGGAAAGGTGCGTCTTGGGGCAACAACTGTTCTCCAAGCAGAGAGGAGAGAAAGGAGGCTAGTGTGTCTTACAGGTGTGTGCTCCACCACCATGGTCACCTGTCTCAACAGATAAAACATCCCTGCCACAAAAGGGTCTTGTATAAAAGCTATTATGCTTTTTGTTAAAGCAAAGCAGTATACTGAAGACTTGAAGGTTCTTATCTAAGCTGAAGAAAATAAATTATTTGCAAATAAATTGAGAAAATAATTTACCTTCTCAATTCTAACCCTAGTATTAACTACTTAAAAAAATAAAATACATCTTGTCCCAAGATTTATTGGTAATTAAAAAAAAAAAAAAAATCAGTCATGTTCTTAGTAACTGACATTCCTTGTACAGGTGGAGAACTATTCACAGTTTGAAGGAGAAAATGCTCAGTGTTCAACTACCTTGAGTAATAATCTCTGAAAACAAGCACAATGGAAAGCACATATACCTGTCAATTTATAATTAAACAATGCCTGAATAGTCTAATCACTAATATATGAATACATATTTTTAAATTGTTTCATCAGTATTTTGCTCTTATGCACCGTCAATAAAGAAAAAGGCAAATGTGCACTATTGACTTAATTTTTGAGTGTTACAGGAAATAAGTCCTGTAGAATATAACTGCAGAAAAAGGGGAGCACTTTGTACTGTCTCTGTGTAGTGTTATCCAGATTAAGGTGTCCCCTTATCTGTTGTATAAGAAGAAATATTTAAGGATTTTTTCTTTAATGCCTGACTGTTTGGAAAGTGGTATTTTTTGTTTGTTGGCATGTTTTTGGTTTTGTTTGTTTGGTTTGGTTTGTTTTGGGGGGTTTGTTTGTTTGTGTTGTTTTCTGAGTCTATAGTTGGCTCAGCATCTTAATTTTTGCAAAGGTGCCTTCAACTTGCATCCCAGAAATCTGTAATCAGTTTCTGAATAGGAATGCCTTATGAAGACATTATCTGCTATGCACAAGGCTTGCTTTCTCCTTTTCATTTCACTAATCCCTTCTTCTGTTTAGCTACTCCAGTAGTTCAAGAAAAGCTACATGCTGATGCTCTGCTAGACTTTGCCCTAGTGCACACAGCAACAAGATTTGTCTGCATGAGGATATACATAATGGTATGAATTACTCCATGAAATAGATGGAATTTGATAGTCTGTTTCTGAAGTTTAATTCAACTTGGACTTAAAATTTTAATGTCTTGTTCTCCACTCAAAAATAACTGTTGCCCTCAACTATCTGTTCCGTGAAACAAAAAGTACTATAAGTACTGACAGAATTCTGCAGTGTAGTTGTTTCTATTGTGCTTCATGCAAGAGTTGATGAAGTAGTGGTACATTTTGCATAAAACTTGCTTTTTGAGCATTGCTTCTGGAGAAAACAAAGCACTAGGACCCAGGAAAGCAAATCAAATCTCCTCAGATCTGTAGCTATCGCATTGTCAGTGAGCAAATGCTTGCACTCCTGATTCCTTGAGCATAAGCTGTAATTGCCAGGCCAGGCCAGTTGCTGAAAGTTGAATTGTTATACTACGTACCAAAAGAGTAGGCAACTTGTAGCTTAACAGGTAATACATGTATAAAGTATGTCTTCCTTTGTTGCTGACTGGAATGCTTCATCACTGAGAGAATGCAGCCTCTGACTGCCAGGCACAAAATGCATTCCCTTGAAATCAATGCTAACACAAAAGCTCAAAATGAAGTTTCCAGGGAGATTCTGTGATTTTGAGTTCCTGAGGAATCTCTTGCCAGATAAAAGTAGAGGAGCCATTTGTGCCTGGGAACATTGTGACATCTATGAGGTATTTTAACATCTATGTAGTTTAATTGATGCACCCACAACTTTTAGAGATTGGAAAGCTGACTTCATGGAATATGAAATGTAATTTCAGGGAAACTATAAAAGGTAGTATGTGGCTAGTGAAGCAAACCTGAGTGTGTTTGTGTGGGTCATGTGTGTTCATCTCACCTCCCACCCCCTTTCTTTTGATGGAAATTGTGAAGGAAAACATTTAAATATTAAGGTAATAAATTATAATTATGTATTTCAAAATAATGCTGTACCCCAATTCAATCGCCATGGTTTGCATTCTGAGATAACTAAGTAGTGGTGTTGCATCTTGCCATACCTACATTTTTGAGGTAAATTTGGTCTCTAAATCTTTAAATGGCAATAGATTCTTCTTCCTTTTAGCTATTTCCAGCACATATCTATTCTATTCCTCATCCTCCTCAGTCAGCGCAGTTTTTGAAAAAAAAAAAAGTTGAAAAGAAAATTAAAAATCCAAATTTCAGTTGTTATTAATAGCTTCTACTGACAGCAGTTTTCTTTTGTTTATTTTATATTTTGCTGTAGTCCAATTCCCAGTTCCAATAAGTCCTATTTCACATTAATTTACCTCCAAACCCTGAAGACTGCAGCAAAGTCTTTAATCTCCTTTTGCACGTTGAGGAGTGACACAATTGGATTGGCAATCATTAAAGAAACATCTGTATGAAGTGCTGTATCTTGTTCCTTTGCCCTTGCTTTAGTCCTTTGATATTTTTAGGTTTTCTTGTTTCTTTGGCAAAAGCCATCCTTTCCTCCTTTCCTTTTAAGAGGTATTTGCACTAATGCCATTGCAGATTAGTCAACTAGGTTTTCAAATTATACAGTTCCAGAACATATCAAAATTTAAATTTAGTTCACTCCGTGCCTGCAACAAAGTCTCATCCCAAAAGCTGCAGAATATGAGGGAGGTAGTCTTAGATGTGTATTTTTGGGAGGGTGGGGTTTGAAGCATTGCACTTTATAAGCACACTGTCTGAAGACACCACTGTTGATGCCTGCTTTTTGGCTTCAGTGATAATTTCCATACTAGCATTTACACACCACAATCAAGTTGTCATCTGTCACTTTAAAGTCTTAGACATAAAAACTAAGAACTTCTGTCACTTTAAAGTCTTAGACATAAAAACTAAGAACTTCTTTGTGGAGTTCCTTCCTTAAGTAAGCAAACGGCACCTTTCTTAAATGTCTCAATTATCGTAGGCCTTTTCAAACAGGAAGGCAACAAAGTGAAATTTTGATAACAGCAAATGTAGGGGAGGGGGAGGCATTTTTGCCTTGACATGTAAAAGTTAAAAGGCAATTGCTAGTAAGAGGCTTCTAGTGTTCTGCCCTTTGAAATTATTCTACCTGTTCATTTTGTGGAGTTCCTTCCTTAAGTAAGCAAACGGCACCTTTCTTAAATGTCTCAATTATCGTAGGCCTTTTCAAACAGGAAGGCAACAAAGTGAAATTTTGATAACAGCAAATGTAGGGGAGGGGGAGGCATTTTTGCCTTGACATGTAAAAGTTAAAAGGCAATTGCTAGTAAGAGGCTTCTAGTGTTCTGCCCTTTGAAATTATTCTACCTGTTGATTCTCTGTTGTTGCAAACACATTAACTACTCCTCTTTTCTTCCCGACCCTCTTTTCCAAGCTAGCCTAGCAAGAGACTTGAAATCATGAAGAGAAGTTCATTAAAAATAGAAATAATTTCTTGTTAAGTAACCCTGTCTGTGCTGTGCTACCTCATGGAACTCAAGCAGCAGCACCTCCCGATTCAGTTAAAGGCTGTTTGTGCTCATAAGGTAGAACTTATTTTTTTTTGCCAGACATTTTTTTGCTAGCCCTTCAGAAGTAACAAATTCTGTGTGATGAAAGGTCATCAAATGTTAGCATCACCATTGTTAGGTATGTATGCCTGAGCAGTATCTCAGCCGTGCTGCTGTATGATCCAGTCATATTATGGTCTCAGAGGCAACTAGTTATTCCTTTGCTTATACTGATTTTTGTGACCACACTAAATATTTGGGGCGATTATTCTCCACATCTACAGGAAAAACTATGAAATCCTCAAGGAGTAATTTCCAGCTGCCTTGGCTTTGGTCATATGAATACCGCTTTGATCTGTGGAAACAGCATAATATTGAATGGAGTCTCCCATGAGAGTCCAGTATGTTAAAAAAGCAGATTTCAAATGCTTGGCCTGTCACACTGAGCAATCAGAACTAGATAAACTGTAATGGCTTCAAGTTTTTGGAGAAAATGAACTCACTTGAACATATTTCCTAAAAGTTGTCTCTTTATACACAAAATTCATTTCTACTCACCTCCCTCATGCCTGATGACATCATAATATTTCTTCATCAACCAAAATCAACCTAATAATGGTTGCAAACTAATTATTCAAATAATGGGAAGATAGGGACAGATAACCTCCTCCTTTGAATAGCTGGATGATACCCAAGGCTCCATTTTTTACGATAATCATTAGACTGTATATGTCTCAGTGTAGCAAGGTGGTAAATAGATCAGTGTGTACTGAGATAGATTATTTCATTATTTTTTTTTCACCGCTGAGAGAACTGGTACTTTATTTACAAGTGGTGTTCATTTTTCATGTCATTGTTCCCACGAGAATTAACATAAATCAGGCGAGCTCAAATGTTCTAATTTCAGTGTGGGACCAGCAGCTGTTTCCCAGAAGTTCAGACATGCAGGACTCAGTAAGTCACCAGTCAGACAGGCAAAGTCAGTTATATCCTGTTTCATGCCATGATATATCCATGCTACATATGCCCGTTAGAGATCGTGATAACAAAAGGATTGTGCAAGGCTTCCGAGAAATTACGAGTTTAAGTAAACAGTTATGTAATTGTCCCTCTTGCACTCTGTAAATCATAAAGGCATAAAAATGCAATCTGTGAGTGCCCAGGGCTTTGGAGATATGCAGTAATGAAGTGGTGTAAACATGAGGCACTGACTAGCAGCAAGAGTTATACCATTTTATTTTCAGTGTTAAATATGTATGTAGAAGTAGATAAATTAATGCAACAAGTGGTTTTCAGTCTACACTATCTAAAAAAGTAACTTGGTAGTGCAACTGAGAAGAAGTAAAGAGCTACTGCTTTAGTCTTCTGGTCTGTGATTAGACTGCTCTCATGGCATGATCCATTGAAAGGTGGAAACCCTGTTACGTGGGTGTCTTGGGAAGGATGTGTAGACACTTTTTTGTCTCTTCTGGGGACATATTTTTCTGGGCAGCTTTTCCTTTGCATTGGCTCTGATTTACTGGCCACCAAGTGGAAAGAAAGCAAAGACAAGGAATGGACCACCTTTATGTATTTTACTGATCAAATATATTGAGCTAATTTCTTTGATTGTTAACTGTGTTTGTTGGGTGGGTGTGTTCTGGGTTGTGCAAAATCGTGCAGAACAGTAAGTTAAAAAGGATAGTTGTGTCTTGAGTTGAACCTCTCAATTTAAGACTCAGTGCCCAGGCCTGGGGTTGAAGTCTCAATTCTTATGAATTCTATAAGATTTTGTCTCTCATAGAAGTTAATCTGGGATGTCTCTGCACCTCAGTGTTACACATGTGAGACTGGAGAAGGAAAAGGTGACGGAGAGTGGTAATCAACTCTGTCTTTCAGCTTCACCATCACTTCAGTACAGCTGAGATCAGATCCTCAGTTCACTTCTGTGTATACTTCACAGTATACTTTGTGACAAAGTATATTCATGATAATATTTGCCGAAAATCTACAGCATTTACCTCTTACAGTGTAAGCATCATTTGGTCTTAAATTTTGACTCTTAGAAATATCCTTAATTAAACGAGTAATATCGTTTTTTTTTTTCCTTTACAAAAACTCAGTATTAGCTTAATATAACATGTACATTTGTTTTGCACAAAGTATTTTTTTAAACCCTCTCCTCAGAATCTTTTGAGATCATTTAGGTATTTTTACAGTTTCACAAAGCACTAGTACAACATGGCTGTCATTTCTTTGTTTTGTTTTTTTTTTTCCTTTGCTGAAGACTTCAGTGTATATCAGGGAGATCTCTGCCCCTGAATATAGAATGTTTTATGGTGATTTGTCAGTGAAAGGCACTGCCAGCTTGAAAGCTTGGCTGTCAAATGGCACCACTCTATTGAAGGCTCACATTATGGTTCTGCTTTAATGATGTGTGTGGTTGTTGTTGTTGGGGTTCTTTTGTTGTTGGTTTGTTCTCTGGGTTTTTTTAAAGACATGTATTGTGAAATATGTAGTGTGTATAAATGATGAATTTATCCATCTAATGACCTGTCCTTGATGGCATCCAGGTTATTAGCCTTTTTGTTCTCTAAGTGTAAGTATTACTTAAAGGGAGAAAAACCATTTCCAGACTCATTACTTCAAGACTAATTGGAATTTACTGGAGGTTTACGACGTTAGGCCTTAAGGTTCCATTTGGCTATTTCCTTAATATGACTGATCTTCCTTTTACATAAAGAAAGCATTATCTTACCATATTTTACTGAATATTTTTCAACAGTCTAGCTACAGAGGATCTATCTCCTTGAAGTGTATGTTTGTGTAATCATCTAATTTTTTTTCTTTTTTTCCTACTCTTATTTCACTTTTTTCCTATTCCAGAAGAAAATTAAGCAGGATGAGATTTGATTAATGTAGGAATAAGGAGGTTAGGCAGACTGCACTTCTGTTGACTTTTGACTTTGGCCTAATGGAGATATATTGGGGTATTTTAAAATGGCAGGTTGGGTCCAAAGATTAATTTCTTTATACTGTTGCTTAAATCTCTTCTCCTGGTCACAGAGAACTACTATAAAGTATCTACAAAACAATTTTGAATTATGCCTTCATGGAAAGTGGAATTTTAAGTAGTTATTTTCATATAGGGAGAAAAAATGTGCTTTAAAATATATGCTGGCATAGAGAGGGACAATTATTACATTGAAACAAAATTAGAATGTGTCATGCTCAGAATAGGAGAAAATACAGTTCAGAACCAGATTATGTTGCTAATCAGTTTAAATAAACAGAACCACAGATAAATGTATGCAAAAAAAATATAAATATTATTTACTCATGTCTTTAATACCTTTAAATGGTTACTAATGATATTTAACTTTTAGTAGTACTGCCATTATGAAAGCATGAAGATGACATTGTAATAGCAAAACGAGGAGTCTCTCCTCAGTAGGTAGCACTGTGGGCCTTTCCAGCTCTGTCAGGTAAACCTGACTTGTTCTACTAAAAAAGGCATCTCAGAGCAGAAACATGATCAGATATAGGATGTGGCCAGGTAGAGTCTGAAACATGCCTGGACTGTTTGGGACTAAGAATTACAAGACTCACTGATGTGTCTCAAATTCTGTGTCTGTGTCAACACAAAGGCCAAGTAGCATATAAAGTGTGCTCTTGTTTTCTGTGCATTTCTTTATATTGTCCTGGGAGCAGGGTGAAGAGTCAGCAGCCTTCACTGGGTATTCTTTTATTAATTAGAATTAATTTTAAAATATGCAAATCAAATTAGGAAAAGGATCTGTTTATTTATTGTGAATTGCATCTACATGTGTTGTTCTCAGTGGTCTATAGGAATGGGCTTCCTGTAATCACATAACAGGCTGTTCTCACTGCATTTAGTCTGAACAATGATATTAAAAAAAAAACCAAACAAGTATCAGTATCCCTTTTGGAATATGTACTCATGAGTGGTGCAGCAATAATTGGTTGCATATTTATGGTATGTTCAACAGCTATGTTCCTGCTTGAAAAAGAAAACAGTAACTTCCACAAAAATAAAAAGAAAATGAAGAACTGCTGATATGCACTAAAAGTGCAAATGTTAATATACTTGCAACACCAACTCAGGCAGAAGGTTGAAGGTCGTGCTCAGAGGGCAGCTGTGAACTTCTAAGGGAGCCAGTTCAATAAAGTAAAGCACAGTGCTGGGGGGCAGGGGAGATTTATTGCCAGCCCAGTGGATTCTGCATCTGCTCTCTTTGGTTTCATATGGATCCAAAATCAGAGTTTTGGATTGCTTGTCAGCACGTGACTTACACTATTGAGGAACAATTCCCATCCGAGCTTGCTTCGTTCTGTCTTCTGTAGGTAGATAATTTATCTTTCTGTAAGGCACAGACACAGAAAGCACCTTGGGACTGCGATTTCTTCAGGCTGAATAGTGTATGTTTGTACCAGAAATGCTGTTTTCTGTGTGAAAATGCTGATAGCATATTGAGGAATAACTCCTGATGTAGCTGTAGCTGACATTGGATTGAGGGAAGGAAGGTAATGCCACTGAGGAGCTTCCAGTGTGTGTCGTCTGTCTGCCCTCTGTGCTGTTTATAAATGTGGGTACCTTTTAGTTACAAAAGTCCCCAGAAAAATAAATACATCTAACTTCTAAACATAGTGCTGGGTAGGAGGTAACATATTTTGTGAATTGTAGTTGTAGAAATTTCTGTATCTTTTGAAAAGTAATTTTAAACTGAAAGGCAATTGTATTCAGAGTGCACTACAGACAGTGAGAATTCATTAATTATTATACACACATTTATTAGCAAAATTAGACCTGGTGTTTAACAAAACACAACACATATTTCTCTTATAACCACTTAAAATGAAAAAAATAGCTGACTTTTTATTTTAATTTTTTTTAATAGAGTACATTACAATGGCACTACTCAGCTGTAACTTTATGTGTTAGAAGCAAAAGTTACTATAGTTGAGAACATCTGATACTTGAAAATATGCTTTAGATTAACTTTGCCCTGTTTTTTTGCTGGGGGTTTTTGCTTCCTTTTCAAAGGCACGGTGCTGCTTAAAGATCACTAAAATTTCTTGGGAATGTGCTCTAAGGATTTTTTTTTTTTTTTNNNNTTGGGGATGTGTGTTTAAGGTTTTTTTTTTTTTTTTTAAGCATTCCCAGAAAATTGTTGTAAAGATATTTCCCTCCAGGGTTAGCAGGTGTGAGGATGAAATATCCATGCCTTTCTGCAATATCAGGTTTAGAATTTCTTAAGGGACTGAGACTTGCAACCAAGATGGTTAACAGTTCACTAAACCCTTTAAAGCCTGAAAGTTAGGGAAAAAAGAGGAGTGTCTGTATGAGATGAAGCCTATTCAGCCTTTAGCTTCTCTTCTCTAATTTTAAGCTTAGGAAAAGCTTGGATCGTGGCATTTTGGGCAGATGCTGTATTTGGGAAAGGCTGCTTAGTGAAGCAGCCTGATGTTAGCAGTTCAGCCACTGTTTCTTACCTGAGCTGTTTTTGCAAAGCCAGTCAAGGACTGTCCTGCTATCGCTGTGATGGCATTTGATCATGATTGCAAGGACAGCACCACATCTGAGGTTCCATCAGCTCCTAAGGGCTCACCTTCTGCTTCAGAGGGTGTTGCAAGTGTTACTGCACTATATCTTTTAGTGTATATCAGCAGTTCTTATGCAATAGGCTGTTGCTTTGACAGGCAGCTGAAAATAGTATTGTTGATTTGTGTGTCTAGTGCAAGTGAAGTAAAAATGTGACAATACACATTTAAGCTGATGCTACCTGGTAAATTAAAACTCCTTTTGCTTTTTACTCTTCTCACTTAGTATAAGAAAAATAACTACAACATCCAAAGGTACACAGCAATCCGGATTTGAATGTGTAGGAATGACAAGGTCTATTTGTGTACTATAATGGATTCTTACAATTATGGGATTACCTGGCTTGAACACAGCTGTGTTATGGAAAACTCACTAAATTAAAGGAAAACTCTGCAAATTACACACACACGTATGTGTGTGTGTGTGTATATATATATGTATGTATATTTTTTTCCCAAATATTTTAAGTGATTATCAGGGTTTTTTTTTCCATGCAGAACAAACATACTGCTTTTACTTTTAGAAAGACTGTTTTTCTTGAATACTTCAAAATACACTCTTCTAAATTCTGCTTGCTTTTCAAACCAAAGAGAGAGCTAGATAATGATTGTATTAATCATCCCAGTACACAAACTCCTTCTTTATTCACTTCTGGTATCTAGGAGATGACAGTGTGGCCAGCTGCCACTACATGTGGGGATAGTTTCTGTGATTTGGACACCTGTCAGCAAGAAACTGAAAACCACATGGAACACAAAACAGCTGCCATGTGTAATGATTTAATATTAACATACAATAAGGAGCCAGGACATGTTACTCATTTTGTATTGCACTGCAGAAAAATGATGTAGGTAAACCATTTGTGATATCCTCCACCATTTTATATGCACTGGCAAGTGTTTAATAAATAATATTAAGATTACTTTCTGGACTCCTTGTTATGTTATATATTAAACCTCTTCTACTGTCTGGCATTCTACAGAATGGTAGTTCTCTAGTCCTGCATATTTGAAACCAACTGCCTGTTTTCCAGGACATGCTGTAATGCATGTCCATGTGTGTCAGATTGGAACTGAGCCAGGGTCTTATCCATCAGCATTAAGAGCATGACAGGGAGCTGTTCTGTCTCTGTGTGTATTCACAGACCAGATTGTTACTGCACGGTATTTCAGATCTACTTGTTTTCAGGCAGTCCTATTGCAAATATTCTTAGAGTAGTTGAAACCAGTGTTTCTAGTTTGACAGTAAATCTTTACTACCCCTCCTTGCTTGCATTAATTTCATACAAAATGAAACATTTTCCAAGTCTTAGGCCTGTATCCTAGAAAAAACTGTTCTCAGTTGTGTTCTCTACTGGCTTATAAATTTTTATACCCCAGGATTTTTCGTATGTCGTTGCAAGATAGAAGTTGAAAATAGTGCATCATGTTCAGAAATTCAATGTAACATGATAGTAATTAAAACATAATTTTCAATTAAAACTAAGACAGCGATATTATCATCTCACAAGGGACTTCAATCTGTGTAGTAGACCATATAATGTGCTCTGTTTCGTAAGTTTTCTATGTAGAGGGCAGTGCTTTGCAAAATTCTAGGTAACAAATTTTATTACTTGTTCAGTGACACAGCTATTGCTTCCCTCACTGCTTGTCTAGTAAATTTTTGACCACATCCTTGAGGGTTAAGTCAAGGGTGGAGCATGGCAAGCTAATTCACATCTTGTTTTAAAGCTAACTTCAACAGTTTGGCTTTGGGAATTTTCCAAAATATATCCATTTGTACAGGTTGCCACAGATGATTTAGTGGTTAGGGAGGGTCATACATTATTTTGCTTTCTGTTTAATTTAATTTCTGGGTTTATAATTTATAGTGAAAAAATCCAAAAGGTCTGGTTAAAGCTCTTTATTTTCTTCTGTGTAAATACTGACTTAAATAATTTTAGTGATAAATCTAGTATTTGAACTTGACAGAATAAGCTGTGTATTTCTAATCCCATCAAAAAGAAAAGTTGAAAGACTGGGAGAGAGGAAAGCAACAGTGTCATACAAACTTGGAAGTACCCCTTTCTGACCTCGCAAGAATGTGAAGGCCAGTGAACTCGATGGTATCTTTCATGGGTGCTTTTGCCATTTTATGAAAATTTGGTAGATAATGTATATTCTAGTAGTCCACAAGTATTTTCCTTCTGTTTCTTTGGAGCGTGTGAGATATTCTCATAGTATCCATCCAACTACATGTTTCACTGCTTTATTTTATCAAGCACACCATGTGAAAAGCAATTGTTTATGGATTGTTAGTCCTCCTTCTGCTGTTTGCTATCTGGAAACAAAGTACAGGAAGTATTAAGCAATGATTGTATTTATTTCTAATAAACTGTTTCAATTCAAAATTCTATGATGGAAAAAACAGCTTTTAAAAGCCCTTGAGACGTTGCATTCTTTACTTTTGGGATTGCCTATGTGTTTTGCTAAAATAATGTGAGCATATAAACTGTGCAGGCTTACTCATAAAGAAAGCTTCTATTTTTTTCTGGGTTTAGGACTTTTGCTTGTATTCCCAGGCATGGCTCCTTAGGGAAGGGGAAGTGTAGATTCCACAGTGATGTAATTTTTCACGTTGAAGGGTTATGCATTTTGAGGACGATAAATGTGCCCAAAGTGACAGAGCTGACATCTAAAAATCTGGAAGTGTTTTTGAATAAGCTATTCACAGGTCTTCATTTGAATCTGTAAGATGTTAGTTTTAGACTGACTCAGTTCTAATTCATTTTTATACAGATTATACCTTCCTAAGCTTAATTACTATTCTTTTCCTAATGTGTCCCTGAAGAGCAGCTATTTTACTGCAATTACTGAAAATGAAAAGGGGAATAAAATTCAGTGACAGTAAACTAGGCTCCTCAACTGTACATATTCATTTTAGGGATCTGGCTTTTTGCTGGTTTTCATTTTTCTCTGCTGAATGATACAGGTCCCATGTTATTATGAATTTCACAATCAAGCTCTTAAGAGCCACAGAACCAAGTTCTTTCCTGTTAATACCTTAGCAACATAATTAGTAGATGCATTCTGTTGAATTCAACTCTTTTGTGTGTGTGAAAGAGTTTATTATTAGCCTGGAAACACTGGATCATTTTTTTAGAGTGAAATTAAGAGTCTCATGCCATGAGGCTTAGATTAGTAGTGTGCCCTGGGAAGCTTTAGTGATTGGTAGTGTCTTGAATAGTTGAGTCTCGATAGAAGCCAAAGTGCCAGAGTGTGGTGAGCCTGAGTGAGGAAACATTATTCACTTCCCTTGCCCAGAGATGAGATTGGTCTTCTGGCATCTAAAGGAGTGGGACTCAAGTCCAGCTTCATAAGGGATGTGGAAAAATCTGTGTGTGTTGGATGAAAGGAAGAGAGAGAGATCTGCTCACCCAAACCACCAAGACATGCTCTTCCTCCAAGGTTTTCAGTTTGGTGCAGGTTCAGAGGGGAGAGAGGAAAACAGTCACAAATGTGCAAATATCATATTTTGTGTTCATCCCAAATCTGATCAGAGACATTTAATTTTATAGTTTCATTTCTCAATATTCCCACATAGCAGTCAATGAAACAGCATTTTGTTTATGTTTTGGATGATGGTGTTCCCTCATTTGTTAGTATTTATATAGGTTCTTATGTCTCATTTTCTTAAGACATGTATATTGCTTATGCTGAGGATCCAAAGTTCAAAGTTGTAAATACTGTGATTGAGAAGGTCCAGCTGATTTCAGAATCAATTGGGAAGAATTACTGCAAAGGATGTTGGATGAGAATTGGTCATTCACTGATGCCTCTTCCTCATTCCTTATTGTGTGCTGCCTTACAGACAATAGTTCAGGCTGTGGTTATTAGGAAAAACTTTTTTTGGGGGGGGATCTCAAGGTGGAATCAGTACCAGAATGTTAAGTGCTTCCTAATTTTGCATCACATCTCACTTTCAATTTATGACTGAGACAACTCCATAGCCTTACATTTTTAAGGTGTTCAAGAGCTTAGCTTTCAATGATTTGACATGATTTAAATGCTAAAGTTATTTATGTGTTTTTTAAAATGTTATCTTATGCTCACCTAAACAAAGTTTTGGTGTTAATGGCAGAATTCAAGTTATTGTGTCTTGGTGTCTCCAAAGAGTAGGACTTGAACTTTTTGTTCTGTGCAGTGCAGCCTAGAATTTTGGGTACTGTATTTTAAAGTATATCAATGGAATAATCAAACTATAAAAAATAATGCAGTTTGAGACTATCTACACTTATATGAAATCACTTATTTGTTTAATTTTTGCTGCTGTTTCATACAACCTGCATGTTGTACGAAACCGCTGTTTTCATATATTTGAAGCTAAGTATAATTTACTGAAGTAGACTGCCTCCAACTCTGACAGATTAATTCATTTGACATAAGCACCTTAAAAAGGAAAATAAAAAAAATGAAAACAATTGTATAGTTAATAGGAATAAAAATCAATATATATTAAAGGAAGAAGTATGCAGTATAAAAAGCACAACATCAGCACAAAGATGCTGTAAACCTATGGATAACTTTAGGATGTGGGATCAGCAATCCTGTGATAAATAGTTCAGGCTGTGGTTATACAACTCTTACAAAGTATTAAAAACACATATTAGCAAAGAACTATGTAAATCTATGGTATTTTATTAGTTAACTCCAATATTACATAAACAATGAATGAGTAAGCAGCAAATTACTATGTTAGTGAACTTATGCTTTATTTATTTATTTATTTTAGGAAAACTAACATTAGGTTAGCTGTGAATAAGGGTACTGTTACCTGTCATCACAAATGAGCCTTCTGACTTTCATGTGCTGATGAGACTTAGACACATGACAAAAACATGACTAGCTGCATTTTCCAGGGAGGCTGGGCAGGTATGAGCCACCAGAGTATTGTGACATATGATATGGCACGAACTCAAAGCAGTTGAATCCAAAGGGATACAGCACCATAGCCATTAGCTCAGGGTAGTGTGGCCACCAGGCACCACAGATGGAGATTGAGACCAAAACAGCAGAATTGCTGCCCCTTTGGTCAAACTGCCTGGTTAGATTTTGACTTTGAGTAAATTCACTTGAAGAAAATGATCAGTTTTTTCAGGCACTGGGATTATGAGTGCTGTGTGCACAGATCATTTCAGACCATACAGACTGGATCTGGTTTGATGTTTTTTGCAGGAAGGGAGGAAGGGAGCTGGAGGTGAAGCTAAATATGGGAGTTAGATTAACTGGAAAGCTTTCCCTTCCTAAAGATAAATCCGTGTTTTAAGTAACAGACTAAGAAACTCAGTGAAGTCTAAATGAAGCACAAAAGCAGGATGGAGCACTCTAAAGGGCACTCTCTAGCTCCTAAGTTTTTGAAGACTTTTCAGTTATTTCCAGGTGCGTAGCTCAGGTGTGTTTTTTCCTCTGCAATCTTTAAGACTTTCAATCACAATTGACCTGTCAAATAACCTCCAGCTAATTTGCAGCTTTCCCTGCCAAAATAGCCATCACGCAAAAATCATACAGATTTAGAAAAGCATCTCTAACAAAGGACAAATAATAAATTAGGGACAAAAATCCTGAAAAACTGCTCTAGATCATGAAAGTTACAGGTGACCATACCGTGCAGGCAGTCCTTGTGAAATGGTGCCCCCGGATGAACAGATCTAGGGTTTCTGGAGATGAAGAAATACAGAATGATATCCCCAACAATGAAGGACATGACAAGAACCTTACAAAAGGGAAATAATTTTGTATTTAAGGTATTTAACCTTAGTCTATCATTAACATTTTTGTCTGTTGGTCAGTGATCTTGGAAGTTGTGAAAAATTCCTTAAGGATTCGGGGGTTTGGGTTTTTTTTTTTTTTTGGGGGGGGAGGGGGGTGGTTTGTTTGGGTTTTTTTAATTGTTTGGGGTTTTTTTTGTTTGTTTGTTTTTGTTGGGGTTTTTTTGTGCATAAGATGAAAACAAAAATACTTTTCCACCTCTTTACAGTGCAGTCTCTCAACTCTGTCATAAAAGTCTTCATTTGACTAATATTGACTGTGGTTCTGTTATGATGAATAAAAATCTGTAAAGAAGTATCCAAAAGTGTTGGGAAACCAGTCTTCTCTGTTTAACTGCAGAAATAAAATCTCTTTTTAAAAAGTCAGCTCCTGAACTTAAATTAATAATGCCTGTTGCTAAAAACAAAGAAAGAAAATAAATTATAATCACCTTATTGCAAACAATTATCAAAAAACAAGGCTCATTAAAAAAAGCAGTCTGACAGTAATGAACAGACATTATTTCTAGAATGTTGAAAATGTCTGCTGGTTTTTATTTTAGAATGCATTTGCATTTATCATTACACTTTCATTTTCTTCTTGTTTGCTTATTATCTCCTGTTGAACAGCTAAATTTAAAACATGCGCTTGAAATTATTCCTGAATAATAGCAGTGGGAGGAGGAATAGATAAGTGAGTGATCCTTAATGATTCACTCCATTTGAAACTTTGTCTTCAATTAATTTCAGTAACAGTACATGCTTCATTCTTGCCATCTCCTCTTTGAGGCACATGACTTCTACTTGCAGGTCAAGTTATGATGGGGAGACAGTATCTTAAAGGTTTCTAGAAGATATCACTCTGCTGCAGTGTTGAATTTGGGGTTGTAATGGTGTTCTGTGCTGGTTTGGAAATATGGACATATCCATTTTAACCTATTTAAAAAAAAAAAAAAAAAAGCTCTTTATATCTTGACCATCTCTGCCACATAGTGTTTCTGAAATACAAGGGCAGGTATCATGAATTTTAGGAAGCTTTCAGCGCTGTTTCCACACAGCTTTTTGGATATGATAAGCACAGCTGGTGGGACTAATCAGAGCTGTGTGCAGCTGAGAGGAAACCACGCATAAATGCTGTGGGGGTCAAAGGGAAGCCATAAAGACACAGTCCCACTCCACTCCTAACCCTTGTCCAGTCCCTGAAGAATCACGAAGGAAGCCACAGCTGTGGGTCAGAGTTTCTAATGTGGTGTATGGCAGGGCAAACCAGCACTTATATAGGTGTAGTAAGAGAGATACATACACTGCAAAGTGTAAAAGTAATCTGCAGTGCACAGCAAGTTTGTGACCCTTCAACAACACACTCTACATGTTCTCTGTGCAGTCTATCACCAAACACTCAGGTGGAATTGTATGACAGTCTCACAGTGTCTTGTTCATTGCATTCTCAGCTGAGATTTTGTGTTGTGAATCCTCATAATGAACAGCAGTGTGTTTAAGCAGAAAATACAATTTGCTGGTGATTTCTCTCTTCGGGGGGCTGGATGATTTGCATGGCTCTTACTTTTGGAGCACTTGCACAGTTTGCTTTGCAGCAGAAACAAGTTCTGTTTCTGCCCTTACAGACTAAGGGCCATAAGAGAAAGGAATGCATATCAGGTGTGCATTGTATGAAGGTGGTTTTTTNTTTTTTATCAAAGGCATTTAAATGGAAATTTCAGCAGCCTTCTGATCAGCATCAGTACTACGAATTTTTTGAAATATAAAGGAAGATTGATGTTGCAGTAACTGAAAAAAAAAANTAGTAAGAGAGATACATACACTGCAAAGTGTAAAAGTAATCTGCAGTGCACAGCAAGTTTGTGACCCTTCAACAACACACTCTACATGTTCTCTGTGCAGTCTATCACCAAACACTCAGGTGGAATTGTATGACAGTCTCACAGTGTCTTGTTCATTGCATTCTCAGCTGAGATTTTGTGTTGTGAATCCTCATAATGAACAGCAGTGTGTTTAAGCAGAAAATACAATTTGCTGGTGATTTCTCTCTTCGGGGGGCTGGATGATTTGCATGGCTCTTACTTTTGGAGCACTTGCACAGTTTGCTTTGCAGCAGAAACAAGTTCCGTTTCTGCCCTTACAGACTAAGGGCCATAAGAGAAAGGAATGCATATCAGGTGTGCATTGTATTAAGGTGGTTTTTTGTTTTGTTTTGGTTTTTTTTTAATACTCAGCAATTAACAGTGAAGCATTTCAGTAGTCAAGAAGCCTAGCAGTTTCAGGAGCAAGCATGTCCTGAAAAATGAAGGAGCTGTGGCAAGTCAGCTCAAGAGACACAGTAAAGGCAATTGTGACTAGAGGTCTGTAAAGAAAGATTTTATTTCATGCCTGCAAAATAAGTAAACAAAGCAATTTAAGTTGGTTTTGTTTTGTTTTGTTNTAGAACTTGCTCTAACATCAGATGATAAGAGTCTGCTCTGTCTTGTAGTTCTGAATATCGTTAAGAAATGCTGAGAATGGAATTTCCAAAGTGCATTTGAAGTAATACAATATTTATGATGGTAAAGAATGTACCGCTGCCTTCCCACATAATCCCTTGAGGCTCGTTGGCTGCATAATTAACATAGGTATTAAATTAGATTTCCATAAAATTGGATGACAATTTCATTTTTTTTAGCAAAAAGAATGGGATTCTACTGAGACACATAAGAAAGCTTAGAAACATGTAAGTGCCTCTTTTCTAGCTATATCAAAATTGCGCATTATGTTGTGTCAAAGAAGCAAAAATGGCAGTAGACTAAAGCTGCTCTTGTGTGGCTGATGGCTAAAAGCAAGAGATTGCTGACTGTGTGATAAAAAGCAATTGCTGCAGTCATTGATGAAGAGCTTTGAATATTGCATTGATTGATTGTTTGCCCTTGTGAACGTGTGGCATCCCATTAAAAAAAACTTAATCATCAAAGTCAAAAGTCACTAACTTATATGGAATCTAACTTAAAATGTGGGTTTGACAGTTAAAGATAATTGTGCAGTAAGATTTGTATACAGCCTTACATATGGGCTTAAAAATTCCTTTTAGGACTGGAACTAGAGGAACTGAACCAAACCATCAATATATCAAGTCACTATGTATTGCCTTCCCATCTGCATGACCTGTTACCATGACACCACCATCCCACTAAAGGGGTTCACTCACTGGTGCCAGCCAGATGTGATGCTGGTAGAGCAAGCACTAGTTTTTAGAGTCAAAAGTGGGATACTTTTGACATTACTATCATTATCAACTATTGGCTATTTGAGCCTTTTGGCTTCTCTTCCCGTATTACAGTCATCTTCATTTCCCTGAAGAGAAACACTGTTCTCTGTGAAATCAATAGGAATTTTGGCAGTGCCTTAAGAATAGTCAGGATCTCCCTTTCAATTCCTGATGTCTAAGGGAATGAAATCTTGGAAAGAAGTGTTTAGCCTAAACATTTAAGACTGGTATCCAGTTATAAGGTCCAAGTGTAGAAAAGAGTTTCTCTGTGAGAAGCTGTTTGGGATATATGTCTATCAATTGTCCATATGAAATAATCTCCTTGCAGCATAACAGGTATTAAATGAGGTGGTACTTTGTGGTTTGCTGAGCAAAAACTTAAATTTTCCGTGATGTTTAAATCAACCATGGCTGTCTAGAAAGTTTTAAGTTGTTTTTACCTGGTGGATCCTGAGACAGATGCTTTTATAAACTTTAATGCTGTCTGATAATTGCTCTATGTGAAATGAATTAAAATGCAAGATTATATTTTCATTTCTCACTATAACAAGCAATTATTGACTCCCCTGTCCTTGGCAGAGTGTAAAGATTTATTAGCATCGGAAATTAATATTGATCAAAACTAAGATGGTGGGTCAATGAATATTAAATGAAGGTATTTTCTACTTCCCAAGGTTAAACTAAGATTTTGTGAATTCTGTCATCAGGATTTTGCTTCTGGTTTTAGATATGCTGAAAATGTAATTGCAGATGCAGGACTTGAGCTAGCTCTAGGTGTGCTTCAATTTACAACATGATATTTCAAGCAGTTTTAAGACAGATGGAAATGATTATCAAAATCATACAAGCTGTTTAAAAAAAAAAAAATGGAATGGGGATGGGTGGAGAGAGATTGGAGTGTTCTTGTAGGTAAAAGGTTTGCCTGTACTGCTCTTATCGTGTTGTGACCCTGACTTATACGATGGCAAATGTCCTTGTGGTGGATTATCTAATCACCGTGCATATATAGATGGCTTGTGTGTCTCATGGATCTACAGATCCTATGGAGTCTGCATCACCTTCAGGAGACATGGAAGTCTTCGCAGAGCTGGGAAGCTGTTAAGTTGCCATGCCTCCAGAGATCATGGTTTCTCCTATTTGTATGTTCTTTAGGCTGCCTCTGCCCATCTTTTTTTTTTTTTTTTTTTTAATTCTCTGGCTGTAGTCTATTTTCCTACAAATTATTACCAAGACTGCCAGCACCAGTCAAGGTCTTTGACCTATATGTTTCATTTCAGTGTAAATGAACGAAACATGATTATTAAAAACATTTATTTATTTATTTTTAAGACAATTTGCATTTTAGTTTAAAATATTTGGTGGTATAAAATACCTCCACAGGTATACACAGTATTGTAGGATCTGTTTGGCTTGACATTTTGAAGTGTTAGGTGTGCATGTTGGCAACTGCTTTCAAGGCTTACCTCTTGCAACCTCTTCCAACAGCTTCTTCCAATGTCTTGCAACAGCTTTTCTTCCATTACTGAATTTTGTGACCAAAGAGTATAGTATGGAAAATTTTTTGAGTCAGAAAAAATAATAATAAAAAAAAAAATCTATTGCTTAAAATAGTGATCTTGAGTGAAAATTCAACTCAATACTTAAGCCTAAAAAATGTTTTGGATATCTTTGGATTGTTATTTTGTGGATAAAGAATTATTTTAATTTCTGCTTTCTAAAAATAAATTCTTTCAGCTTTATGACTGACTACAAAGCTAGACAGTTGGTGATCTGCAGCCAGTCCATGGGCCATGATAGCCATTTAAATATTTCCTGTCAAAACTATGGTGGAGGCAAAATAGAATTGTAAGGTTGGTCAAGGTACAATACTGCCAAAAGATAGAACTGGGCAAGAGACACAGACCCAAATCAATGTGCTGGCAGTTAAAACACAGGGTTTGTCTCCCACTTCTGCTGTTAATGTAAGAATGAGTAAGTTTTGTTCTTGCTGTTCCATGTCTGTTTTTCTTGTATTTCTTTTTCTTGACTGCCTAGATTTAGAGATAAATCCTTCTCTTGCACAGTTTCCAGTACTCAGAAATGTATCTCATTACAAGCAAAGGATATTTATGTCTGTATTTAGATTAGTATATATTCATCAGAGCAGATCACTGCAGACTACCTGCTTAGGGCTAAAGATGATTTCCAAAGTCTGATGAATTAGGCTGCTGCCTTTCATACCACTTTGCAGTGTGTGCTGAATAAACAGAACGGACAAGGATCAGAAGCACCATGGACGTTTCACACTGGGAATGTGAAGAGAAGTATTTGAAGGGGGCATATATAAGGTAGATCTGTGGAGCGTTTTATGAGTAACAGCAGATTCTAGTTTCCTTGGATATTGTAGTTCATATGGGGCCTGGGCAGATAAGTGCAGGATTAAAGGAAAGGAACATGGAGTGGAGTCTGCTGTTTGCCCCCCACTTCCCTTTCACTGCTCCTACTGCCCTTCTCCAGATCTTTGGTACCTGCAGTAGGACCAGCCCAGTAAGAAGAGGTAAGGGTAGGAGAAGGGTATGTCTAATTATGGGGAAGTTTATTTCATGGTTATATTACATCATATTGTTCATGACTGTTTCCTGATCTGTGCCTGGGCTGTGTCCTTGGAGCAATTAGAAAGGTCACTGACTCCACAAAGGTACCTTTCTCTGGTCTCCTTTTGAGCGTCTTCATGAATTAGGAGAGGGAGGCAGAGGATTTCTCTGGCTGGCACTTCTCACTTATTCATCTTGGTGAATTCATCTTGGCTCAGGAAACTACTGAAGAAGACTGGGGACAGAAAGCAAAGCATTTATTCTGCTCCATTGCAGGCAAAGACTGTCTGAACATCTGTGTTCTTACAAAATTACATAGAATGATAGAACTACTTTTTTGGGGGGGTTGTTTGTTTGGGTTTTTTGTTTTTGGGGTTTGTTTGTTTGTTTTGGTTTTGGTTTGTTTTTTTTTTAATAGTCCATGGTAGTACCTTGTCCTGCCTGTCAGATAGAAAACAGGAGAGGTTTATATAACTGAGCCACCCTCCTGTTCTTGGACTGATTTTTAAAGCAATGTAATGACATGCTCTCACATGTATTAGGTTAATTTTAAACACCATTTTGCCCCAGTAACATGCTGACTTGATATGTATTTTGCTCAAAGTTATTAATTCAATGAGAATTCTCTATTTCAATGTCATGTCTAAAATTTGAAGTACCAAAACTGAGTGCAAACACATGGGTTTGAGATGGCAGATTTGCCTTTAATGTTCAACTTTGTTCTGTCAAGAAAGCCCCTGATTTGTATTCATTTCCTGTTTCCTTTCTTCATTCTGCATTTCGGTAAAAGCTAAAAAAGTCTCTTATTCTCTCTGACTTTCTTATCTTAATTTCTCTTTGATCCTTTTTTTAGTTCCTTTTTCCATTTTAACCTTTCTGTAGCTGTACATGTTGTTTAAAGCTGTTATTCTCTCCAAAAATCCCTTCCCTTTCCTCAAGATAATTTCTGTCCTTGAATAAAACTTTCAAAGTAGCTCAAGTCTCATATTGAGAAAATTACTCAGAAGCCTTTTCTCTTTGAGAATCATTGAACTAAATATTAAGCTAATCACTTCAAGTGATTTATGTTCCAAACTCACTTTTGTAATCTTTAAAATGTTGCCTTAATTTTTTCCAGTTGCATCTACTTCTTGTTTCTCTTCCTTACCGTTTTTTTACTACATCATCTTGGGTTTTTTTCCTGTCCATTTTCTTCATTCGTCTCTCATGTTAATTTCCAGGGTATTTTTGTATCTGTATCCTCCATTTTGTTGGTTTGTTGTTGGGGTTTCTGTTGGTTTTGTTTTTGTTCTTTTTTTTGCTTTCTACCCACTGGCATGTTCAGCCTTCCTTGACTTTCATCTGGTGTTTTCTTTTAAGTCTGAACAAGAGCAATGGTGGTATCTTAAAAAAGCAAGGGAGGAAAACAACTCCATGTAGCAGCCAAATTTAGTGTTTTATTCAGCTCCCCATATTCTGTTCATAAGACACTCTTTTCATATCCATCTTTCAGCTCATTTTCTTGAAATGCATGCTACACAAACGTCTCTTTAGGGAGAATTTGTAAGCCTCAGCAAGGTAAGGTGACAGCCTCAGAAGAGAAAAATTTAATACCTTCATTAAGCATGGCTACAAGGCAAAGGTACTCTTTCATTTCTAGTAAATTCCCCAAGCACTTTCTTTCCTAAGTTATTCTTTCTACAAAACCAGATGAAATTATGAGTCTTCTTTGCATTTACAGTAGCCTTCTACACTATAAATTACAGCTGAGATTTTTAACCTTTTTGTTCCTTCTACAGATTCTTTCTGTAAAAGCTTTTCCATTTGAAAAGTTATTAAGAATTATGCAGTGAAACCTGACACTCCCTAAAGTTGCATCTATCTACAAAATTCATGATATGGATGTTTTCTATGGAAAGAAAATTTTGCATCTATCTAAACCAGAACATCACAGGGAAGTAGTATAAATACAAATTTGGTAAAGAGATTATTCACCCCAAATTAACAAGTCCTTTTAATTCCCAAAAGAACTGAGAATGAAACCTATATATATTTTTTCTTTATGTGACTCTACACTATGCTATATTAATATTTTACTATGAGATTGATTTCAATGTAAAAAAGAAAATATTTTAATATTTTACAGATTTATTGATCGCACCTTGCTATTTCCAGTGGGCACACATATTTCTTAAATTAGGCCAAGACAGTTTGTAGCTTTGTTGGAAAAGTGGTAAAATTGAAGTGATTAGGTTATGAATTGTGAAATATTTGTGAGTGAAAGCTCTGTGTCAGAGGAGCATCCTGGGGAAGCATTGAACATAAAAGTGTATTTGTATCCTAGCAAAGATACGGTCCAATGGAAGAAATTCTTCAGATGGAACTTGGGTAGCCTGGATCCCAGCTGTGAGTCTTTGATCATGGGTTAAAGTAGCTGGTTAGTTGGATAAAGCAGGAATGAAGCTTCTTGGGAATTAACTAAGGTACAAGTAATTGTAAGGATTTAGTTTTTTTTATGGATTTATAGAAGACACCTTTTAAAGATCACGTAGACTAAATCTCCTGCATGCATCTGTCTGTCTGTAAATCTTCTCTTAATTGATGTTTAGACCATAATAATTAAATTGCCTACTTTCTTCTGCTGTAACACATCTTGGGTGTCAAGGCTGGTTTCAGGTCCACTGACAAGCTAAAGGTATATGACAAGTCTTGAAATCATGAATGTGGACAATTCTTCTATTCTGGTTTAGCTGCATGAGATACAAGCCAGTGTTGGAAGCAGACTTCTTTCTCATGTGGTTTTGAGGGAGTTTTAAGCTGATAAGGCAAGCCACTAGTGTGGAGGAGAACTTTTTCTAGGTCCTTGACCTGTTTTTCATCACAGAACTGCACAAGCAGGGACAGCCTCCAGATCCTCTTTCAAGGATGTGTCTACTAAATTTGGCTGCATTAGTCCCCAGGTTAGTTACTGAGGCATTAGTTACTTACAATTTCTGATGCCATCAATTACTGGATTGATAAGATGCATTTGTTATTTGTCAGAGTTTTATTTCTAAAGCAGAGCAGTCAGAGCTCTGGTGAGCTTTTAAATATACAACTTTCTATGCATAAATTTAAAAGTTGACTCAGTAGCGCTAAGTGCAGTTGCAGCTGTTAGAAATTCTGTGTCACTGCTTTAATTTCCCCTCAGAATCAAAGGAGATGCTGATATTTTCCATAACAAGGAAATGATAGAATAGATGTAAAAAAGCTGTTAGTGAGTATTTTTCTAGAGTTTCGAAATACCCTTTTACTCAATACATGTCAAAGTTTTCCGTTTCTTTATGTATCACTATATATGATAAAGGTATGCTATTACCACTACTATTGCTATCATGTCAGAATATCACAAGATGTTCTCCTTTTATTTTAAAACATTTTTGAAATAATTATGAACAGCTGCTAAGTAAAGTATCCTTCCTTTTTTCTCCCAGATGTCTCCTGGTCTGAAAACAAATCGGCAGAACTTTGTGGATACATGTATACATTTCAAATGTAAACATACTCAGCATGGTCAAAAGTAAATGTAAAGTAATACCTTTTTAACTGTATAAAAGGGTAAAATGCAGTACAAAATTGTGAAATCTGTCATTTCTTAAAACAAAATCTTAAAATTAAGATATATATCCCCACAGGAATTTTCTTCAAGAGTAAGATGTTTTCCTAAAACTCTTGCTTCAAACAAAATTAAATCCATCCCTTTTCCTTCCTTCCTCCATCTCTCTCCCTTCACCTCCTGCAGGAGGGAAGAACTTAATAGTAGCCCAGCACATAAAAATATCTCTAAATCAAAGATCACAGATGGTAATTAAAAACCCATCTCCTAATGAAAAAAAAAAGGACATTGTGGAACTGTATCAACATGCTGCTACAGCGCTATGCCCTATGGTAAAATAGGTATTGTGGCTGTTCTGGACCAAAGGACACTGAACGTAGCTTATCTGTGACACAGCTTTATTTCAAGTTCTGCTTAAAATTCAAAGCTGTCTCTCAGATGTCACACATCACAGCAGCTCTATGAACTATTGCATTTCTGTACATGTTCCAGCCTCAGTCACAGGTTCTCCGAGTGCCGCAGCTGTTCAGTCAGTACAAAGCACTACAATTACAGTCAGTTTTATTTCTCCTGTATTTAGTTGCTTGGAAAAAGTCATCACGTATTGCCCTCACCAGCTTCCTCAGAGAACGTGAGTCCTTTGAAGCAGCGGTTCTTCTAACATCACAATTTTCTCATTTCTTATGTGCTGTGTTAATGGATATTGGGCATTTACCTTTTTCCTACCTCCCAGGCTCTTCAGCCTAGTTATAGATTATATGAATAGGATATTATTAATTTCATTTCATTCATTTTTGCAGAACACTTGCTTTAGAATGAAAGGAATAAATGTTTCTAGACATACTCAACATTCCCCTTTAAAGTTTTTTGAAAATGGAGCTGACAGAAATTTTATTTGTGCTATTCTTGTTCTTTTTAAGAGCATGGAATGCCGCTGGTAGTCAGTGATTCATCCAAGTGTTATGAGTGATTTGAGAGAAAACTTTAGGGATTTTTTTTTTTTTCTTTTTTTGGTTGGTTGGTTGGGTTTTTTTTAAGGAAATACACTGGGGGGAAAAAAATCAGACATCTTAATTCCAGGATGCAGAATCACATTGACAATCTTTGAGGTTATTAGGAACCAGAAAAGCTTTCATTCTGCAGTTATATCTGGCATAACAACCTTTTGCCTGAATAGTAAAAGTATAAACAATTTCAAGCTGAGCCTTGGGAAAAGAATCATCTGCAGCATCACAGACCATTAGCAATGGCTGCAATCATCTTAACAAACCATTAGGAAAAGGAGAACCTTTTATTTGTGACTCTCCTAAGTGCATTCTCAGTTTTGGCAGTGATTTTCATGGTCTCTGTGTGGTGAATGAGTTTCAGTTTTCTTTCAGCTGCTCTCAGCTTCTGACTTCCTGAGCACTTTGTTTCCTTGTTCCTGTATTCTGAGATACAGTGAACTGACAAGCTGATTTTTAGTGTGGCATTCTATGACTTACAGCTCCTTCTATTCATCTCTTTTGAAGATGAGCACAGTCTTGATACTTAGCCCTACTTCTTACCCAAAACTTTGCTGGACAGTTTTTAAATTAAAACTTTTACCTACATTTTATACGTGCGTGTTTGTCATCTTGCCGGTTAAACCAGATTCACTCAACTTAAAAGCTTAACCTAAAGTTGAAAAACAATTGCTGCAAAAGTATGCGTCTTCCAGTGTGACAGCACACCCTAGACACGTAGAGTTTCTAGTATGAAACTGTTGTTCCAGATTACAGAACCTGGTGCTACTGAGATTATTACATGATTATAGCAATAAGAGAGCAAACTCATGTATACCACATTGTTATAGCTCAGTTGGATGCTCCAGTTGCCTCTGCTGATTCTTGTGTGATGCCTCTTGAGAGGACTCAGCAGATGAAGGAAGTGGTTTTTGTATGCCGCACACTTTTTTTAATGATGTAAATATGATTTAATCTAATTTCCTAAGAAAAATTGCTTTAGAAGCATTATTATCTTCAGAAAGCAATTTGCAAAAGACATTTTTGTTTAAAACTGGATTTTTACAGTTCTCTGTTTCTGGTGACAGTAAAATTTCAGATTATTTTAATCTCTTCTAAAAAGAAAGGCTGCTGACAGGGAAAAGGAGTCTGGCTTAGATTTGGTTGTTGTTTTGGTTTTTGTACTTATTATTCCAAAGACAGTTCTATTCATTATTTGTGTCTGGCTCTAGTAGCAGCTGAAGATCAAAATAGCATTGTAACTGTTACTTTTGGAAGAAAAGATGGGGTTGCATTTTGTAACTCTCACTGAGGTAAAAGGATCTGATCATGTGAAGAGCTTTCCAGCAGGACAGCACATTGCCAAATTCAATGCGTACTCTTGAGTCTACATACGTAGTGTGAAGAGAAGCTTATTTCTTCAGTGAACACAGCTTTCCAGTTAAAAATCAGTCTTTGTGCCCCATTAGTGTTTGTACTTGCATCTGGTGAACAAATTGTGTTCTTTTTTATCGATTTTGTGCTTCTACCTTTTACTTGACGAGCATGTCATAAGGCTTACAAAAGATCCAGGGTGGCTTGTGAGCACTGTAATACAAAGAACTGAAAGCTTTTTCTTTCCTTCCTTATGGAATTCAGTGTTGAAACTGAGGCATTTAAGTACAGTTGTTGAAAACCTTCTGTTGTGAACAGAACTTGAAAAGAAAACAATACCATAGCAAGGCACTTGTTCTTTTATTGCTTCTCCCTGTGCAACCTGCTTTTAGCTGTTTATTTTATGCTGATTAAACAGACTCCTTTCATTAACTGCACTTCCTTAGATATTGTTTCTTCTGCAAACAAGACAAGTGCCAAAAATAGTCATCTTTTGAGCTTTGTTCAACCTGAACTTTTGCAAAGCCATTCCCATGTGCTCTGTAAATAATAATGTGATTCCATTAGTCTAATCATTCTAGCACAGAAGGAGGATATTTAACTAAGCCAAAAGCATGTTTGATAATACATCTTAGAGAAATATAAGCAGCTGGTTAGTGCAAAAAAGAAAAGTAAAAAATACTAACTTAAAGAAAAAAGGTGCATATTTTTCAGACTACTTTTTTTATTCATTCTTTGCATTACCTTCCACTCTTTCCTAAGTTCTGAAAATATTTCTAGGTTGTGGGTTGGTGATTTTTTTCAAGAGAAAATTTTCTGTCATTCAAGGTAATTTTTTTGTGTGTGCTGCATTATTCAGGATAATAGAAAACTATGGCATGTGCTGTGTATGCAGTGCTGGGTAGAAACTCAGTTTCCCCAGGAAGGGTGTGATAGGAAAACTTATTAAACTCACCATGAGCTGTGTCTTGCAGAGCCACTTGGGTATTTCTGCACTAAACTTCTTGTGTCAGTTTTACTCACAGTGGCACTGACAACGTGCAGGACCACAGTGCCAGGTGTCCCCTTGATGTGAACCTGCCTTTTGTGCCAAGTTTGACCAAGCCAGGCTCTGTCCATCCAGTGTCAGGGGCCAAGATGGGCTGCATTGATTCCAAGTGTTTGGTGCTGGTCCTGCCCTGCAGCTGACTGCTGCTACATGTTTGTCCTGTGAGCCTGGCTCCGTGTACCAGGTGAGGGCGGCTGTCATAGAGAGCTGGGTCAGGATTTATAGGGATGACAGGAGGTAGGCATGAGTATCTAAACCCATAGGATAGTTGTCTAAAACACATGTATCCCCACTGGATGAGAACCAACTGCCCTCTAATCAGTAATAAGTGGTAAATTACTAAGTTATTATATATTACTTCTTGTTTAATAGTACCTTGCCTTGTATTTTCCCACCACGGTGGCTGGGGAGTATAATTTAGGAAGGAAAGTAGTGTTATTTAGTATTTGAATTCCTTTCAGCCCTGGCAAGCACTGAGCACACTGACCTTGATCCAGTCAATTGTTTGAAGACATGCTGGTCCAGTGGTTATCCCTTCCTGCTTGTTAGAGACATTGCCAAGCTCAAAATTAAAGAAAAGAGTACAGCTCACTATTTCATTGTTGCTTTCCTCACCCTGTTTCATCAGTGGCCGAAAAACCCCCTCCATATTCCAAGCCCTTTTACTCTGTATGTTCCCACTTCTGAATACCTGACTTCACATCTTTTACAGTCAGTCAAAGCATGTGAAGTTTTATTCCACACTGACTCTTAAACTGTATTTGGATATAAAATTAGTGTGCACTTCCTGCAATGTTTCTGCTGTTGCTATTGTAATTTAATCTCGCACTTCATTACTAACTATACCTATTTTAGATAACCTCTAATATAAATACTATTTTTTTCACTATTCTTCTGTAAAAAAGGTCTATACTGTGCCATCTAGAGTTTACCTGATTTATTTCAAAGGGAATGAGATTTATTTTATGCTTTTCAGGTGTAAATGTAGAAGAAAAAATCCTTCATTTCTGATTAAATCAAAGTGAAACTATCCCTTATAATAATGCGTCTCGTGTAAGAGAATTTTTGGATTTGTGTTAGTTGAGTAAACCTAAAATTAGTCTCTATAGGTCAATGTATTCTTGAAGTCTGACTGAAATGCATCCAACAGAAACTCAAACATGTCCAAGAAGCATTGAACCGTCACTTATTTTCCTGGCTCCATACTGCAGTAAACAAGAGTTGTTCAAATGTTTTGTATTTACAGTAGTTTTAGAGCAAGAAATACTTGCTTACATCTTAAAAATGTATGCAAGAAACTTTGCAAGTACCATGTGTGTCATATAAACAGGCTGAAATCAATAGGTAGACTGCATAGCTTTATTTTGTATTTAGCCATCAAAACACAGATATAGTTGAGGAGAACTGAGAATTTGAAAAATTAATAAAAGGTTTAGTTGACTTAAATCTCTTGTCAAGATCAGTAATGGATTTGCTTTAGTTGTTACAGAAACAATGTTTAGGATAATCTGGAATTATTTAAAACTAATAGTGCATTTTATTATCAAGCCATCTGGGGGAGAATAAATATTGCTGTTAAGTCATTAATGAAAATGAGTAAAACAGTTCATAAAAACTAAACTATATACGTTTTTCTACAGCCCTTTTCTTTTTATATTTTCACTAATGGCATTAGTAGCAGAAGTCCTGGCTAGGGTAAATTAGATTTCAGAAATACCTCTTATTTTCATGAATAACAAAGTTGGTATATAATTTGTAATCAGTTCATCACCAGTGCTTAGAAGTGATCTTGCAAGGCTTCTGCCCTCCTTTTTCACTTTTTTTTCCATTCTCTTTTTATCCTCATCACAGTTTTTCTTTGCCTGCCTCTGGCTATTTGGAGAGACTCAGGGGTGGTGTCTATGGAACAAAGCTTGTCATTTCTCAAGTGTCAGTCTAAGTGGATTTCGATACTGACATTATCAAAAGTCATAAAAATCTATTGGTAGAGTGGGCTGTGGGAGCAGCAACAGTAGGAATAGTATGAGTGATCCTATGAAGACGGGGATGCTTTAGGAACAGAACAAGGGATAGTGCCCAGGACTTGGATGTGGTGCAACTGAGGTGTGGGGAGTGGCAGAGCCCAGCACAAAGAAGGGGCGGTGTGAGTCCCTTGCTTAGATTATTTTGGTCCATCTGTTCAGTCTCTCTGTTGAGTTTCTAAGGAAGCAGGCTAAATCACTTCTCTTCCTCATCTGTAATGTGAGGGATGACAGCATTTCTGTAATAAGTGAATATATACCACTTATAAAACACTGAAAGAGGAAAGCAGTATTATTTTGTCTGGGAGTTTAAGATGGAAAGAAGAAAATTCTGGACCTGATCTGAGGAAGACTAGCCACAAAGACCGAAATTAGGAGAGGCCTCACTCATTCACCTCACTGCTACCCCTGTGATACTCAGAAAGTATTCCTTAGTTCTATACAAAATATTTTCCTACTGTTGAGGAGGCAGGCTTGATGACTGGAATGAAATTCATTGAGAATATTGCTGATATTCTAGCCCAAGATGAGCATACCTTGCTGATGTTCTCAACAAAGCTGGTTGTAAGATGTAGTTTGTTTCAAATTTTGAGACTTTAAGACAACCTTAGAGAACATTGAAAAACTGTGATTTTTGTATTTTTCTGTAATTTCTGAAAATCTTTTATTTAATGCTCTTAGTGTAAGGCAGAATGTAGTATTTCCATTCAAATTACCATATTTTTCTAGCACTGTACAAAAGTATATAAACAGACATGCTCTTACTCTACAAAGATCCGAACAGACTTTTGAAGGTTTCCCTCCCATTTTACTTGTCTAATTTATAGCTGGAGTTGGCAGCAGTGTCTTAGCTAAAGTTTCTTAACACTTTCTGTTACCACGTCTGTTTTCAATTGCTTATAATTTTGCCAGCTTCAGCTGCTTCCCAGTGTTTTTAGACCTTTTGGCTTGGCCAGTCATTCTGAGCTTTTATGATACTGGTGAGTTACTTCAGAAGTTTTATGGACCTCATCCTGAGCTGATCTAAATTTGTGTAACTTGAATACTGGGCTTAGCTATACTTTCCTGGATATAATGCTACAGAAAGAAGCCCAGCTGGTTTTATTTATTTTTCAGAGAGTTGTGATGTGAATGAGAATGAGACAGACAGTAAGGAAAAGGGGAGGAAGTTGGACTGGAAACTCTACAGTCATGACATGTAGTAACTTCTTTCTATTATTCTGCTTTTTCATGTTGCAAAAGCATGTGGATTCCATTTGACTGTAGCCAGCTCTGCCCTTCATCATTCTCAAATTTCTTGCTATTGCAAAAACAAGCCTGAGGGGGTTATCCTAAAGGAGGAAAACTTCAATAAGTAACCTGGTGAATTTTTCACTGAATTCCTATGTGGGAGGGGTGGTAGAAAGAGTTGCCTCATTTATTTAAGAAGTCCTTCATTTGTGCTCCCCAAGTCTGAGTTCCCCTTTGCTAAAGGAGCGGATCCTTTGGGATACCTGGATTCCCGCAGTTTATGTGCCATAACACAAGGGCTGTAGAAGGAGGTTCCCCCTGAGCATGGGTACCAGAGAATGGCAGCACTTAGTGACAGATGCTACAGTAGGAGCAGATATGATCCAGCAGAGAGGGCTGCTCCACTTCCCGTGGCTGCAGTAAGACTGGACACATAAAGGGATTCACATGCTTGGTGCCTATATGGCTAACATGGGATTTTTCTTAATTTTGTGAATGGAGAATGCTAATTTAATCAGGAGAATTTTGAGTTCTCCAGCAGGACTTTACAATGTGTACTTAATCCATTCATTTTGCTTTCTTTTCATTTTTGTTATTTCAACTTTCGAATGTGATCCTGTTTTCTTAACATGTTTTTATCCTTTAGTGATCTTAAAACAGTAGTCTACTATTTTCAGTCTGTGCTTGCTCTATTGCAGTCACATATGGGTTAAAGCAGACAAAGTCTCAGTGTGGTATACTGTATTTATTTAATTTCCAGTGCTTCACTGAAGGTGTCAGTATTTTCAAGGACACTCCAGTGTTGCTGTTGTTGTCAGTCTGAAGTAGTCATTGCTATGGCTAAAATACACATGAAACAAATTACAGAGGATACTTAATTAAATCCTCAATTGAGCCTCACTTTACTTATCTGAGCTGTTAGTATATAGGGCATATATAGTAAGTAATGCAGCAATGAAACCAAATAGTTGCATTTTTCTTTTAAAAAGAGCTGTGGGTAGGGGCCGGAGAGGGTCTGAACCAGCAGCTTTTTATTCCTGTCAGAAAAATTTGGTTTAGTTCAACCGTTTTAGAGACACTATGTTCTGTATGATTAAGTAACTTACTAAGATTATTTACCCAAAGTAAGAAAAAAGATGTGCACAGAAACCCCAAGCAGTTTCTTTTGAGCCTGACTCCACTATTCAGTATGGTTCTTGTGGGTGTCAGCACCACTGGCCTGGCCAAGGACGCATGGCTCTGGGAGGAGAAGTGCTGTTTTCAGTCAGCACTGCTGCTGCTGCTGTCAGGAAGGATTTCTGCTCATGAAACTACTTCACAAAAAGTATTGATGGCTCATGAGTTTGTTTAGACCAACAGATCAATACTTTGATATTATCAGTGTGTTCAGCTGTTCACACTCGGCTCCCCAGGAGAGCCAGTACCAGTGGTCTTTGCAAGTGGTGTAAGAGGAAAGATGATCAAATTACCTGGAAGAGTAGCAGAGTTGCTTCTCAGGAGGCTCAGTTTTTATCAATTTATAACAAATATAATGCCTAGATCCAAGACCTCCTGGATATGTTTGATTTTAGTTGGATTCTTGAATAGATCATGTCTGCAGCTCGGTCTTTCAAAGGCTGTTGTAATTTTTTCAAACACACTTCTTCTCTCATCCTTAACCATTAAGGATTATGTTTCTTTTCTCTCTGTTGTCCTCTGATAAATTTCTGGCACTGGTTAATGGTTGCATCTGTTTGTAATATAATCAATGCCTCTTACTATGGGTGGGTGCAGAACTTCACACTGTTGGGTTCAGACAAGCTGAGCTAGTAGGATGCAAGATGGAGCAGCTTTATCATCACTTATTTTCTAGGTGTTCAAGCCTCCTTTCAGACTAAATTTCAAAGTTCTGGATTGTTCAGATTAGTCTTCTTTTTCTGAAAGTTAATTTTAAAGGAACTTCAGAGAACAGTCACTTTCTCCTGGAACTTAGCTTTTCTGGCCATTACCTGTGTCCTCTGACTACTAAAGGACTATCTGGTCTATTTGAAGATGTCCCTGATCACTGCAGGGGGCTTGGAACTAGAATAGGTTGAACTTTAAAGGTCAACCCAAACGATTCTGTGACTGTACCCAGCAATGTTCTCCAGAGAGCCATGTAGTATGCAGTCACCTGTTACTGGTATATTCCATTTGCTGGTTCTCAGGCACTGAAATAAGGTGAGTTAGGATGTAAGTGGACAACAATGGTGTAGCTGATCAACCTGATGCTGGGTTGACCCCTTGGTAAACCAAAGCAGTTCAGAGGGGAACAGAAAAGTAATAAATGGGGGAAGGAGGGAGTGGTGAGCCCCTTAACACCACTTGTGTTAAGTCAGGTCAGTGCAAGAGAGGCACAAGAGCACGTGTCTGGGAGAAAAGAGGGATAATCAGGAGACAGGAGTAGGGGAACTGCCACTTACAGTAGCCTTTTAAGTCAGCTGAACTCTCTTGACTGCAATGGCTCTGAATTCTGTGGCTTTTTAACAGCAACACAGACAAGATGTGTGGTTAATGTGACCCACAGTCTGGCCTGTCCTATTCTTGAGAAAAGTCTCCTTGAAGAAATAGAATTTGAACAAGAACACAAAGTGACTCTCTTAACAGACCATAAAGTGCTGACAGGCTGTTTTTAAACCAAACAAAAGCTCAGATCATCAAAAACCTCACACTTGATTTTGTGTGTTTTTTTGTTTTGACTTCCCCAACATGTGTAGATGTCATACAAAATATTACACTTTGAGAATGTTTCAGGTCATCAGTCTGTTACTTGCAGGATTAAAAATCTGTCTTAAAAGATATTATGATCTGTCTGCAAGGCCAGTGAAAATGTATCCTTCTCATAGTTGTTAATCTCCACATCTGCCCCTCTAGAATGCTTTCATGTGATCTACCCCTGTTGTTTTTTAAGCTTATGTGACTGATGCTAGATAAAGATTATATAGATCAAATGGGAAAGAAGTATGATTATTTTACATACAATATAAAATTCAAAAAGCATGCTTTCATCTACCCCCTCTTAAAAAAAAAAAAAAAAGTGGGGGGAGGGCAGAAAGGTGTCAGACCTTACTTAGGGGATAATTATCTTCTCCTGCACAGTGAGTTATAGAAGAAACATTGAACTCATCAATATGAGAATATCCCCCCAAGTTATAATGTGAAAAAAGTAGAGGGTTGAAACTAAGAACAAAGGCTTGTCAGACTAAAATGAATACAGCTGTGTGTACAATTTTAATGTGGTTCATAAGGAATTACACTAAGACTTCTACAAAAGGAATTGTGTGATCACCAAAGTGGACATTCCTGGAATTCAGAAATACAGCAATAATGGGGGTGGGGGACGTGGGGTTTATTCAGTGAATTTGAACACCTTGTCCTTGTTTAGGTATGTTGTACTACTACTACTAGCATTTTGAACACTGACAGTCAGTTGGCCAAGGCTCTCTGTGAGCTTCTTGTCTGAGACTGCAGCAGCCGTTGGGATGTTGGAAAGTGCATGGACACTTCAAGCAGCCCTGCCCTAAAACCTCAGAGAAATTTGGAAGCTATTATTTGATGCAGTCAAGGTTTTAAAAGAAAAACTTCATCTCTGACTGTTTTTCCTGTGTTTTGATCATATTAAGTGATTTCCTGAGCTATTCCTATAGTAAGAATGCTTAGTAATTCAACACATACAAAGCATAGGAGGCATTCTGCTTGAGAAAATCACTTGCAAATTTCTGTTAATTTTGCATGCAATTCTCATGGTGTTGGCCTTTCTCAGTACTAGTCAATATGATTGATGGATTTCTTTCAGGGCAGTCGATTTAGTTTATTGGGGACTTTTAAGCAGTGACTGATAGCTCTGTAAGTCAAAGAAAGAGTAGTTTAAAGGACTGCCAGAAAAAGTACTGAATATAAAATAACATTCTTTTGAGATTGAAGTTGTACTAAAAAGTTTCATGAAAGCAGTAAATCGTTGCCCCTTTCTGAGAAAGAATGTATAACCACAATGTTTCAAGTCTTGTTTGAAAACCCACTAAGTTGGAGGCTTTTTTGGTGTGATATCTGTTAGGATGTAAATAGCTTTAGGCTTTTTTTATTCTTAATCTATCAGTTAACATGTATCGGTATTCAAAATAAAGTTAAAATGTTACTACTGGAAATACAGTGTTACATTTATCTGTCAGAAAACGAAATATATAATTAATAAGAACTTCTCTGAAAGCGTTCATTTTTTACTGGGCAGAAGACATTTTTAAAAGTGAAAGTTGTAGAAAAACACAACATTTTATGGTTACGGAATGTTGCTTTCACACAGCTTCCTAAAGGTTCCTTGGTTGTGTAAATTACGTTGGCAGTCATATACTAGTCAAGGCAGGAAGGCACCTTTAGAGATGGCCTGGCCCAACCTCCTTCTCAGAGCCAGGTCAGCCAGAGCAGGTTGTTCAGGGTCATGTCCAGCTGGGTTTGATTGTGTCCAGAGGTGAAGATGACTTCTTCAGGATTTACTATTGCTTACTTAAAATACACTCTGTTCTTGCTCCTGGTTGCTGTAAATGTTACTGTAAGTTTAGCTCTCCCCAGACATTCTGCATTGGATTCAGGTGACAAACTTGAACATTTCTGCCTGGGAGCCACACACGCGGTTCCACAAGATCTGTGTTCCTTTGCACGTTTCCAAAATTATACCTGGCATCTTTTTGTGTGGATGCAACCTCACAGGCAGACAAGATATCTTGAAAACCAGAATGAACCACTATAGGAAATGATCCAGCTCTTCTTTCTTTCTTTCTTTCTCCTTTGGTTTGCAAACTGAGTTCTTGCCCAGTACCACACTTGGTATTACTGTATGGGCACATCATCCACTACATAGGAGGTCTGATCCAGCTAAAAAGAAACTCCTGGGTTTCTGCTTTTTGTTTTGTTTTGTGGGACTTTGTGTTGGTTTTGTGGGTATTTTTAAAGGGACTGAGATTTAGCTTTCCATGGAAGCTGTTGAAAGATTGAATAGAAGCAGCCAAGCTGCCTTTAGTGGGCTGGAGCATCTCAAGAAAATTTACCCTAAATAAAAAAGGTAGTTAGTGGGCCTTTCATTCCTATGCCCTGCGTTTTTAAAAACTTATATGTTTTTGTCCTTTTTGTTTGGTAATCTTGGTGTCCTTATAGTAGTCACCCCTGTGAAATAGATATGTAGCTGGATAACCTTCACAGAATATTCTGAGTTGGAAGCGACCCACAGGGAACATGAAGTCCAACTCCTGGCCCTGCACATGACAGCCCAAGAGTCAGACTGTGTGCCTGAGAGCACTTCTTGAACCCTGCCAGGATTGGTGTCATGATCTCTTCCCTGGACATAGAAGCCACCCAGCAGCCCCCAGTGTTAGCCCTTGGGCATCTGTACTGAGCATACAATGTCAGTAGTTCCACTGGAAATTTAAAAGCATAAGACATGGTATGAAAAGACCTTGTTTACCTTTCCCCAGATTTTGGGGGGATGAAAGTTTGGAGGTCTACGCCCATTTCTGTGAAAATGCCATCAGCATCGCATAGCAGATGGACAAGTCTGTGCTATTTAGGGAATATCCTTACCGTAACTGATTAAAGGTGCCAATCATTTTTTCTTTCTACAAGCAGGGCTAGGATGCTGGGTTTTATATCAAAAGGCAGCTGGCATACATGCAACAAATTAAAATACTTTCCTTTTTTTAATTTCCTTAATAAGAAACAAAGATTTTTCTGCTTTTTCAGGATGTGCCACACCATTCCCTGTGGATTTTTGTGGTTTGTATTTTTGTGACACTTGGGGTGGGGACAGTGATGGACTTCATGGAAATTTTGGAGCAGGAATTTTAATCACTGACCTTAGGACAAGTAAAAAGCTTATAGAAAGTCTTATGATGTGTCTTGTGAACAGGGGAGTTCCAAATAATAAATGCCATTTTTCATCATGTTTGTACGTATTTGAAATAAATGTACAAATCTGACAGTAAACAGAATATATATCAATTACGTTGGAGTTTCTATCTGCTAACAATAAGTTCAAACATGGAAAGACAAAGCTATTGAATAGTTAGGAAGTAGAAAATTGTTATTACTCCCTTTTCTACGGACTTGGCAGAATACGTGGTTCATTTGTCAAGAGTTCCTACTTGTCCTCCTTTGTGTGATGTTGCATTGCTAAAACAGTTGATCAGTGACCTGTGCAAATCAATGGGCCACCTTTTCAATATTTGACAGGGAGGTATGGATGAGTTGCATGCCATTAGTCAGTTTGTCTGTGCTCCTAATGAATATTCTTGACCACAACACACCAATGATCAAAGGATGGCAGGCAGCCCAGAGCTGCTTTTCTGTCTTATGCCTTCTTTGTGTCTGAACTCCATCAGGTTTGCATGTTAAAAGGAGTGGCAGTCTGATGATTTCTCATCTCCTCTGACGTCAGTAGGTCCTGTGGTTAAGTATTTGTGAATCAAGAGAGGTGGAGGAGGAAAAAAATTGGACATCTGAGAAAAAGGATTTGTGTTTGGAGGTGTTCCTTCTTTTACCTCCTTGGTCTGTCCTTATTTAGAAAACTGTTTTATTATACAGGTACCTTCCAGCCTTTTGTAGCCCTGTGTTGTTTATGTGTTCCTGGTATTGTTCATTGGGATCTAGAGGTGTCTGTGTTTCCATGATAATTTAACTGTGGAAGGACTACTCTTCCAGATCATTAATCTACTAGTTTCAAAGCATTAGAGTGTGTTAAGGGCTGCGCTTTCAGAAATAATGTATATTTATAAACCACTTTGAATTGGGTGAGAGTTTTGGCTCAGGGGACAAGGCTTACTGGGGATTCTTACGTTACTTTATTAGACTAAGTGACACAGTTGGAAAATACAGATTCCTTGGCTCTTAGGCACCAAGGTCAGAAACAGCAAACTACAAGATAATCACGCAAGAGAAGAGTTGCTTCAAGCTTAACTTAATTATATTAGGGAATTAAAGAGAAAACTCTTGTTGGTACTTTTTAGAGCAGAGGTGAAGTGAGCAAGTGGAGACTTGATAAGGTCACAGAAAATCTTTAATGCTTTGTAAATGAAAAGTACTGAGAAGAGTAAAATGCTTTAAATAGCAAATCTCTTGCTGTCAGAAAGAATAGTTCTGAGACCAAAAGAGGTACAAAGACTGGCTACGTCAGTCTCTAAAGACACATACACTCCCATTCATCCCTGCAACTTAACTCCCTGCCCAATTTCTACTATATTTTTATTTAAAGTCAGTTCTCCTTGCCTTATCCTCATTTATTCATTACTAAACTTTTAAGCCACCCTGAAAATTTGTTATGCTTTCACAAACTCCTAGAAGCAACAGGTTTTGCAACAGATTGATACTGTTTGATCAAGGAGAAATCATTTAAACTAAAAAGTTAGTGTTAGGAAAAAAATTCTAGATAGTCTTCTTGTGAGTGTTGCATTATTTCTATAGTTATATAAATACATTTTTACAAAGAAAGGGAAAAAACTACTTAATCATTTACTATCTAGATAATACAAAGATATGGTTATTTAAAAGAAAAAAAAAAACAACAGGGAAAAGCTGTAGCCTATTTTAAATGAGTAAATCAAATAAAATACAGATGGGTCTCTGCCTTGCTTTTTTTTACAATTAGGGAACATCAAGTGGTCTTTTTTTTTTTTTTTAAATCTTTGCATAGCTTGGTAATGTAAAGACATTTGTTTAAATACTATTTCATTTATGTTGTATTTATAATTTACTTCATATACGTAGTATGAACGAGGAATTTATAAGATTATTGATTGGGAATAGGGAAAAAGAACAGCGATATAACAGTATAGCCTGAAAATAATTAAAAAATGCTGGAAAAGAAAAACCAGTTGTTGATGACTCTACTCCCTTCTTTTAATTAATTTGACCAAAACTCTACATGTCACGAATATGAAACCTGACCAAGAGTTAATATGTATGCTATAGTACTGTCTAGAACTCTTGCCATACGTATAGAGACTACAAGGCAGAATTCCAGTGACTAAAAAATTTAATTTCATAATAGCACAGAATCCCTAGATCTTCCCAGCTTTGTGGGTAATGTAGATTTTTAGGATGATTTTGCTTGTCATAGCATCATAGAATGGTTTGGATTGGAAGGGATCTTTAAAGGTCATAAAGTCTAGTTTCCCCCTGCAATAAGCAGGGACATCTTCAACAAGACCAGGTTGCTCAAAGCCCAGTCCAACCTGGTCCTGAATATTTTCAGGGATGGGACATCTACCATCACCCTCAGTAACCTGTTCCAGTGCTTCATTACCCTCATGGTAAAGTAGAAACTTTACCTTATATCTAGACTAAGTAAGACCCTCTTTTAGGTCAGAACTATTACCCCTTGTTCTTTCACTACAGGCCTTAATAAAAAGTCTGTCCCCATCTTTCCTGTGGAGAAGGGCGTGGCCATATTTGTGGATGAAAAGCAGGACACAAACCAGCAGCATGCACTGGTAGCCCAGAAGGCCAACTGTAACCTGGCCACATCAAAAGCAGCCACACCAGCAGGTTGAGGGAGGGGTTTCTGTCCCTCTACTCTGCCCTCATGGGACTCCACCTGGAGTGCTGTGTCCAGCTCTGGGGCCCCCAGTGCAAGAAAGATACTGACCTGTTGGAACAAGTCCAGAGAAGGGTCTCTAGATTCATCACAGAGCTGGGTTGCCTTCCTATGAAGACAGGCTGAGAACTGGGGTTGTGTAGCCTGGAGAGAGGACACCAGAGAGACCTTAGAGTCCCTGCCAGTACTTAAGGGGGCCTACTAGAAGGCTGGAGAGGAACTCTTCACAAAGGCATGTAGTGCTAGGACAAAGGGGGGATTGCCTTAAGGTGAAGAAGGGTTGGTTTAGATTAGGTATTAGGAAGAAGTTCCTTACTATAAGGGTGGTAAGGCAGTGGAAGAGGTTGCCCAGAGATATTGTGGACCTCCCCATCACTGGAATTGTTCAAGACCGGGCTGGCTGGGGCTCTGAGTACCCTGGTCTAGATATCCCTATCCACGGCAGAGTGGTTCGAATTAGGTGATCTTTAAGGTCCCTTGCAACCCCAACCATGTATGATTCTTACAAGCCCCTTTAAAGTATTTAAAGGTCACAGTAAGGTCTCTTTGAAGACTTCTGTTCTCCAGGCTGAAGAACCCAAACTATCTCAGCCTTCCATCCCAGGAGAGATGTTCTATTCCTCTGATCACTTTTACAGCCCTCCTCTGGACCTGGCACTGTCTGTATCTGTTCTGTTCTGCGAACTTCAGAGCTGGACACAGTACTCCAGTTAGGGTCTCACCAGGGTGGGTTAGAGGGACAAAGTCCTCAAAAAATTGCCCAGTAGACTGGTAAAAAATATCCAGCAACTTTAGTGTCAAAATAAAAATAGTAAGAGCTCAGTAAAGGTCTTCTGTTTGTAGACATACTGTATGAAGGAACTGTTATAGACAAGAAACTGTCATTTTCCGTAAGCAGAAGGTTTTTTTCTTATGGTCCTTCGTCCATAATTTTTAAAGTTGCTATCTAAAATTATTGAAGGATATGTGCTTCCTTTTGTATATAGTAAGTAGAGATTTTCAAATGTATTGAATCCAAAGAAAGCATGTTTCTACTTTTAAACAGATACTAATTAAAGAAATAATTAGACGTGTGTGTATCTATAGAAAGAAAAGATAAAATTCCTTGCATTTAGTTATATAGGGAGAAAAAGGCTTGTTTCTTGTTCTGACTTGCAGACTCTAGACTGTACAGATGTCAGCATAGATTATACTTGATTTAGTCTAAAAGCAACAGAAACTATTTATACAACAGAATTATTTGGGTATTTCACACCTTGCCTAATAAAGTGTTTTAGAATCTCTTTCTTTCTCAGTTTATTTTTCCACTCACATTATCAAGGAGACAACAAATATGGAATATCTGTAGGAACCAGAGCTACTTCTAGTATTATTAGTGTTGTTTCATCTTTGTAGCAACATTAAGTTGCATAAATATATATTTCATATCAGCAGAATTGATGGGAGAGATTGAGGGCAACATAAAATGCGGTCTAGATTCATCGCCAGGCAGTTTAACATACAATTTCTTCGATCTTCTCCGTAAAAAACTGGTAGCACTATATTATCATACACTTATTAGAAAAATGAGCAGCATGGCTCAAAAAAGGTGGGCAATTAATTAAATGATATGCCTGTTCATCTTGCAGGTCAGGCAGTTAATTGTGCCGAGAATTGCTTTGAAATCATGGATGCCTCAACTCAGACCTTTTGCCTCCCTAGAGAATTCCTCAGGTCTTAGTGTCTCACTCTTCCTGTGGATGCCAGTCTAATGCTGGCTAATCCTGTTAGCATGGATAATACCTACAGTGATATCTTGAAATTGGAATCTGTATTCAGCAGTTTTATGCACCAGCAAATTGAAATCTTTGTGGCTGCTTGAAAAGGAGAGTAAAACATGATTCGTGGTTAAAATTAGCATCTTGTGCTTTGATAAGTCATACTTTGCAGGGCAGAGGGATAACTACAGCTAGGATTTAAAGTTTTTCCACCTGCTCGTAATACGCTTTAGCTATAGAGTTGAATTGTGTTTAAATTAGTTCTGTGCTTTTCAGCTTCCTGTGTGTATAGGAGAGGAAGAAATCTACTTCTTTAGTGCAGTTTTCCTTTTGGATTTGATGTTTTCATGCAAATCTCTATCAGAACGGTGTAACTGCTAACGATTGGTTTGATTATTTTTTTTTTAAATTTCTTTGAGAAGGTGGAAGAAGATTCCTTCAGTTTCATAATGCTGAATCTTGAACTTTCAGAAAATGCCCAGACAGTGCAAAAGCAATCCAAAAGTTTCAAATGAAACTTCCATAACTCAGAAAGTTTCAAATGAAATTATAATATATATAAGTACTCTGTTTCATATGTATTAATACTGCTTATCACTTTCACTCCAGCATATTTCATTTCAAACATCCTTTTTTTTTTTTTTTAATGACTTTATGCAGTTTTTTCCTGAAGGACTTTGAGATTAATTTTTTTTATATCCATATTATATGTGTTTTCTGGGATGATTGCGCAAACCCAGGATTTTCGGTTTTGTAAATACTTGTAAATAATGTCAGAATTTCCTTACATGCAAATAAGCCAGTTGGTAAGGATGTGAACTATTAAGAGTCCCCAAAACAAAGGCAAATGGATTTTTGCCTGTAACAACAAAACAACTGTGTATTAGGTGAAGAATGTACAGGGCAAAGTACATTCTTGGCTACATCCCAGCTGTTGCAAAGATTTTTCCGCTCTCCCTTCAAAGGAAGAAAAATATGTTTTCAAATTTCCCATTTGCATTCCTTCTAGAAACTGGGATCTTTCCTTCTTGATAGGATCAGCATCTCCCCAGAGATGAAAACAGTGATCATACACCAAAAATCCAGCAGGATCAGGAGATCTGCTGTAATGACTACAAATAATACAATAAAATATATTAGTATAATTTATAGGAAAATGGAAGACTTCCGACCCTTTAAACCTGCTGTGAGAGAAAAAAAAACTTCTGTGCTCTTAAATGAAATTAACCTCACTTAAATTGAATCAACTTTGTTCTTTGATCTGGAAGAAGGAAGGATCCTTAAAGAGAATGAAGGCTTAAAAATAATAAATATGCATGCAGAAATGTCTATCCCACAAGGGAATGTTATATAGGCTTTAATTCACCATCTCTGTAAAAGTGAGAAATATTTCCTCTCTCCTTATTAAGCTTTTCAACCTTCACATTCAACAGAGGAGGAAAGAGGGTTGGATTTATAAGGATGTTCTTGGCATCATGTCTTACTAATTATTAGTACAATACAACAAACATCTCCAAGGCTTTGTAAGCCCTTTGGTACAGGTTGTACATGGAGTAACCATTTCTATACAAAGCCTTCATGCTATAAAGACATAAAAATGGAAGGAATGGAAAGGAAGAAACTTACGGAGAAGCAAACATATTCCATTTGTAAATCACTGACGTTTACTGAGAATGGTATTTGTTGGAGGCCTTTCATGATAACATTTTAATGGCAAAGTTTGTGTATTCTAAAACTAGCTTGGTTCTCACTGAGAACTTATTCTTTTAAGTCTTCAAGAAGAAAATGTGAAATTTACAGGTTCACTGTTTTCATGACCAGATCAGCTTGTATAAAACTACACAGCCCTAATAGGGATTGCCATTTAAAATAAGAGGAAACTTATGAAGATCTGTAGGTATTTATTTGAGGTGATTGTCAGAAAAGATCCTATACCCAACTTTTCCTAGACTTGATACTCACTGACATGCCAGTCTACAGGGTCTCTCCAGCCACTGACCCATTTTTCATAGCTTTCATAAAGGGACATGAATTCAGTCAAAAGTTCATTGTCTTTGTACAGTTTCTGGCTTTTAGCAATTTTCTTCTCAAATGTTTTTGTTCCACCTGCCTTAGGCTGGAGAATGTTTGTAGAATTCCTTGAAATACATTAATATTTCTGAGATCACCTGAGGTAAGTAATGCTTATATATTCCTCAGGAAACACTAATTTATCCTTCATGACAAAACAGAACAATGTCCTCACCCCAATAATGCTTGTGCTTTGTGTTCAATATTTTCAGTAGGGCTGATTGCTGGAAAGATAGAGAGATGAATTATTCATTAAAAACTGATCTGCTTGTTCAGATATCAAGGTTTTTCAGGGTATCCTGCTACACATATTGTGGGAATACAAAATTCCCTCTTTTGACTCATTTATTGTTGATTCAATGAATTCAAATTACCTGTCTGCAAGCTGCATCCCTTTCTGACCTGTTTATTTCTGGTTGGGTAAAATAATTGTAAGTCTGAACCACGAACATGATGTCCTTCATAGCTGTAGTGGTGACTGATAGAGGGGCTTTTTCTTTTCTAATAAAGTGTATCCTATGTGTATTGAATTCTAGGCTCCAATTGAAGAAATTATTTTGAAGTATTTTTGAAGTTGTGTGGAATACACTGATGCTTAGAATGAAAATAATTATGTGCTTAAAAAGTTAGCTTTACAGGGTTGCTTTCCTAAATTGAGATCTCTATTGAATCATAGTCATATTTAGTCTACATTTTTAAATTCTTGCTCATTTCTGTTGTGAATACCTTGCTGTCTTGGTTGTTATGAATAGAGCTCTTTGTTTTCTATATCTGGAATTTAGTCTAAATAATGACCTCCAATGAAGTACTTTTGAAAGGTCACAAATGCCTCTCGGAGCCAAGCTAAAGTAAACATCCTAAATAATGATATTTTATTTTTTATGGACCTAATATATCACTGACAAATACGGAAAGTTCTCCAGTAAGGGAATGGTAACTCACCACCTCAGTTTCATTGACCTGCAGGCTGCTTTTTCTTCTGAAGAGTTTGTTTAATTGCGAAGGGCAGAAGTCTTGAGTGCTCACATACAGCACATATGGCTAATTTGAAGCCAGTAAGTTTGTTTCAGCTGAAGATGGTTAAAATAGGATGATTCTGTACCAGTGAAAGTCCCTCCAACACTCAGTGTAGAGAAGTTTCATTTTGAAGCACTCGCTTCTGATCCAGAGGATGATAGTCCTTGCATAGTCACACACTGAGATGCCTGAACCAAACAACCTGCTTTTTCCTTTAAGGGAAAATGATAAACTGAAATCCTGAAGAGTGTGTTATCTGATCCCACTATTAGGGAAGTCAGCAGCTGTTCGTATTTTTTCTCTGCAGCACGTGTCACTGTGGCAAATGGAAAATATTTTCATCCTCTAGGATTACAGAGCTGCTGAAAAGCCATAAACAAAACATAACTAGAATTGTGCATGTAAGTGACAGTTAATGCAATCTCTCAGAAGAAAGTAAGGGGGGGGTGGGGGGTGGAAACAGCCAAGAGATAATTCATACTTTCATTTGTAATACACTTCCAAAGGAGTTTCAGAAGAAATTATTGCACTTACCAGTGGAAATTTTTGCTACTATTGTTCTTAAACTAAGTACAACCATAAACCTTAGGAAAGTATTTTCTATAAAGAGTTAGTTCTATGTGTGTCCGTATGTGTGTATTTAAAAGTAAAGCTCCTGTGAGCAAAGTGGGGATCCATTTGAAGTCATCCATATTAGAAAAGTAACACTGATGTTAATGTGCTCTAGCGGTTTCTGTTCCCAGGGTATCTGACAGGCTTTCAGGCCTTATTGATAATGAAGGAGAATGTGTCAATACTCCCACTTGAAGATCTGATTCAGAAGCAAAGTGATTTTCTCTCAAGGTCAGACAGAAACTTTGTGTCTTAAACCTTGATTTCATCAGGCTAATGCCCTAATTCTGACAGTTTAACTCTTTTCTTTTGAGGACAAGGTGGCCTTAGTGGTTTTCTCTGTGTTGCTCATCCTTTTTGCATTCAAGTGTCTTGAAACAGGACTGGCAGTTCACACCTCAGCAAGAGAAGGATAGGGTGGTGTTGTTTATTCATGCTCAGAGGAGCAAACACAGTGTGTCCTCTGTGTTTCATACTAAAGATGCTAGCAGGGATTATTGAATTTTATCCAAACTACCTCTCATGTATCTAGAGGTCTCTCATCTCCGTCATTTTCTACAGTCATGGGTTTATTGGAGTGACATGGCAAAGCAGAAGCATGTTACCAGTGTTTTCCAAACCTCCCTTTCCTGGCATCCTGCTTTCTCTTGCACACAGGCTGAGCGGGGCTGCTGGTGGATGCCAGTACTGCAGCCTGTTCCTTTCACGGGGCATCATTTTGACACTCCTGCACAACAGTGACACAGTTATTCCTGAATTAACCGTACCACGTTTTACTTGGGTGGTGTTGCATGCTTGATTGCTTGTGTTGAGTGGGTCCTGTTCCTGCTGAAATAAAAATGCTTTGTAACTTAAATAGAAAAGAGGTAGGTGCAGCATGTATGTCGGAGGATGAATTCACTGGGGTGATGTCCTTAATTTTAAAAAATGTAGCAGTGCCAGAAACCACTCCTGTACCTAATTAAGAGTGACCTGATAATCAGTTTTCTTCATTTGCGGAGTGTTTGAACAGCAAAAATAAAAAGGGGAGGGAAAGGGGGAGTTTTATAAGCCTGCTTCTAGTTTTGCTATCTGTAGCTGCCTAGCTCCAGTGGGCTACTGCCAGCCAGCCCTTCCCAGGGCAGAGGGAGCTGTACCACATTTCCCAGTTGTGACACCATCCATGAAAGTGCATCTGATGTTTCTTATAAGTACAAATGATCCAAACCCCAAAACAGCATGATCTTAGGTCTTTTTACATCAGTGATAAGACTGTTCCCTGTAAGTACTCTCAAAATAGAAAGATCTTTATAGAAGGAGTGACTTGTTGGCTATATATGGTCTGCTAATTCACTTCTGCTGCTTTTTCAAATATTCAGACTAGTGTCTAGAAATAATTCCAGACATCTAGGCACTGAAACAAGAACAATATTTTAAGGTTTAAAAAGTTAATTCTGAAGATATTAGCTGTCTCCTGTTGAATGCAAAAGAAGTGACATTGTTACTACTTAAAAAATAATCTGACAAATGTGATTTGGTAACCAGCTGGGACTGAGTGTTCACCTCCTTACTGAGAGCGGGCAATAAAAATAAGAAAAGTGGAAAAAGGATTTAAAATGCTCTTTTCCTGCTTAGGTGACAGGAAAGCCACAGCCAGCATATATGACATTTCTAGCATCAAATTTATTCATTGCATCAGATCACATTGTCAAATAATGTACTATTGAATTAGTAGCTTTGATTTTTTAGGTGTGTTTTGGTGAACAAAAGCTATTAAATTGATTTCCGTTTTCATCTTTTTTAATTCCACCAGTAAGAAAGCAGTGTTTTGTGAGTACAAAATACCTGAGCATTCTTCATGAAGAGATGTTTACTTTTTGGCTTTCCCTTTTGTTTGGGATCAACTCCTGGGAACATACTGCAAGGTGAACTGTGATTTTACAATGTTACTTCTAGGGCATTAGAGGAGTATAAATGTGCAGAAACCAGACAAAACAGGGCATTCACATCTCGGAGTCTTAATGAAGTGAGGGAGCGGTTCTGTATTTACAGTTGGTCCTTGTTTGAGATTCTGTTTTGTTGGGTTTGGCCTTCGTGTAAGTTGGAATTTCCCTTTCATTTCACTGGTGACAAAAGGTCATGATCTTGGTTCACATGCTGGTGCTGAACTGCCGTTGGCACATTCACAGCACAAAGAGTGAGTGCCAGGACTTGGCACTTTCACAGCCAGCAGTGTTTCCAGCTCCTCTGGTGCATTTGGGACTGGCTGGAAGCGCTAGATGTCACTTTTGACCCACAGGACCCCACAGCAGACAAGGATTGCCGTTGCAGATATGAACTTCACCTTATCCTGTGCTTTGTCCTTCATACTTTGCCCTAGCATGATGTAGATGTGTACTACATGCTAACTGTAGCAAGAAAATTCCCACTTGAAATTCCCAGCCGATTTCTGACATTTGTTGTATATTCAGGAGGTGAAACTAAATGTGTAACTTATGCAATTGCCCTGTTTCAAGTATGTTTTTCTTCTCTACTTTGAAGTGCAACTTCAGCACTTGTGAGAGGAGCCATAGTGGTGCAGTTCAGCCTGGAGACAGCTCAATTGCAGATCCAAAGTGACCTCATGCTCTCTGATGGAAACAATTGCTGGTGTCTCAAGGCAGTTTGACGATGTCATTCTCGGGGAGGGGGACCCCCAACCTTTAGAGTCGTTGATCCTTCTGGAATAGCTAGAATGAAGCTTCATGACTGTTTTGGCTGCTGAATATTCTTATGGCTTCAAAGGCCATGAGACATCATGTATGATGCATATAGGCTACTATACAATGTAGGGTGCAAAAATATGTGAACTGTCGCAAAATCTGTCTTTCCAATATCCTTTTTTCTTGCATACTTCTGTCCTGCAGTTTGAATGTTTTAATTGTGCCATCCAAGAGGGATGACATCTGAATGACATTGCTTATTATTTTGAAGTATAGGAACATGCATAATTTTAACAATGGAATGGCTGCATGGCCAGCACAATGAATTTCTCATTTAGAAGTTAACGTGAAGCTAACAGAACAAATGGCTTGTGGAAGCAGGTGGCTGTTCACAGGAATTACTCCAGCAGGTCTGAGTTTATGAAGGAAGACTATCTTGTGCTCCATTTTAGTTATGCCTATACAGTTTCACTACAGATGGCAGTAGCAGTTTCCCCAGCAAGGCCTAAAGACTGCACTGATTGACCATAAAACAATTGTTTTATGTCTTCCCTGAGGCACAAAAGTCAGAACTATGCCTAAGGAATTCTGGAATTCCTTTATAGTCACAGGAACACTGAGGCTGTACCGTAACATCTAAAATACTGCTTTCCTGTAACTCAAATTTAATTAGAAATTATAATCTAACTATATATAGTATATGTATATACACACATGTATAGTGTTTTGGTGTCAAATACACTAATATATGATCTTTAAACTTATTTCATTTCGGTTGTAATCTTTGCAGTTTATTATTACAATTATTTCTGCAGCTCAGCTTGGAAATCTATTGTGTTCCTCTCCTAGAGACAACAAAAAATAGGGAAAAAAGAAGAGTATTTCCTGTTGTTGTAACTGGTAAGGAAAGGATAGATTTTAAAAAGGTCATTTTAAAGAGGAGTTTCAAAGGGCAATATTGCCTTGTTGAAACATGCATTTTTTTGCTTGACTTCCATAAGATTCAAGCCACTTCTGATGTATAGTCTTATATCAAGGGGAAAATAAGGAGAAATTGAGCAAGGAAGAGATGTAAAATTCACTCTAAAATGAGAGAAATAAATGCCAGTAAAGTTCTTTCGTGGTTTTTTGGTTGGGTTTTTTGTTTGTTTTTTTTTGTTTGTTTGTTTGGTTGGTTGGTTTTTTTGGGTTTTTTTGGGTGGGGGAGGTTTGTGTTTGGTTTTCTTGAGTGGGGTGTTTGTTTTGCTTTGCTTTGCTTTGGGTTTTTTTTGGCAGTACTTGGTAGAGCCTTATTGCCTCTGAGATTACCCTCTGTTCCCTTATCTTGGACTGCCCAGCAAGATGGCTGTTGTTGGTAGAATTTGTATGGGGGATTGTGACTATTTCATGGAAATATACACACATAAAATTCTTCAGATAATTAATCACATCTATTCTGTGTCATTTCTGGCACACTTACAAAACCATGACAGATCTGGCCAGATTTTGGCTCTCCCTTTGGGGAAATACAACTACTGTATGTCAAATCTTGCCAAATTAATGCATGTAAAATCCCTACTCTTGCTACAGTGGTAATAAGTCATATTCAAATGCTTTTTTGGTATCATTTTATTACAGATATTTAGTTAATAATCTAGTTACTTTGTTATTTTAAATTGGACAGTGCCTGCAGTGATTGATGGAAAATGGTTAATTTACACATGATAGTACTCTAGACCTGTATTTCTAATGAATTAAAGTAAATTTTCAGAGGCAGTAGCAGTGTAGTTTGCAGTTATCTGAACTTAAAAGTTTTGTTTTCTATGAGCATTTTGGGCAAGAACAATCTATGACATCCAAGTGATGATGTGATGTCAGTTAATTTCTTTAGTCTGTGCGGTCACAAGTGACCATCAAGATCTGAACATTAAATTAGTGAAAGGGAAAAAAAATAAAGTCATTATTTAGTTTAAAATTTAATCTTGTCTTCTTTATGTGACATGCAAAGAAAAAAATGCTTTGTAGTTCAGTGCCATCTTGATTGTTTGTGAACTACAGCGAATCTTCCACAATAGCTCCAGCTTTGGAAGACATATCCCTGTACATGGGGAGGGATACATTGCCCTGCATCCCTCTGATACTTTCCAGAACTGAAAACTGTAGCTGACATTAAAGGCATTCTGTGGTAAAATTCTTGTAAATTTGACACCAGTGCTAGAAAACAGCCCTGCAGCACCCACAGCTAACTGCTACATTTCAGGCACCAGTGGCATGATGTAGTTCTGTGTCCATGAAGTTACCCATGGCATGTATTTCCCTCTCCTTATGTTCGGGGTACCTGTAGGAAAGTGGCTGCCCCCTGTAAGTATCTCAGAAGAATGAAATTGATGGAAAGTGGATGCAATGGTTAAGAACAAAACACCATATAAGAGTATTGTAGCATCCAGAAAATTGATGTGCTTATTGCAAAATGAAAAAGAAAAGCCAGTCTAAAAACTGTTACAGAAAAGAGCTGATGGTTTTGAACTGAAGCATGTAGGGGACATTTTATTCCAAGCTCTTCTTGGAATCCTGATTCTGAAATAACATGTGTAGGGAGTATGTAATTTCCTTCCTATATCTACCACCTCATTAATACAGGCTGGCAGGAGGAAGAGAAAAATGAAGAAGAATGTGCAAGGCTTGCTACATATATAGTAAAAGGGGGTTTTGCATTCTGTAAAATTAGGTTTCCTTTGGATGTTCATTCTACTGAGCAGTGAAAACAGTGCTTTCCTAAATATGTGGCATTTAGACTGTGTCGTGGGTTTGACCTTGGCAAAATGCCAAACCCCCCCAAGACGCAAGAGGTCCCAGTGAGAGGAGGGAAGGAAAAAAAACCTGAAACTGGAAAAAACTATATACATATATTTACAGGAAAGTTACAATACATATACACACAAATATAGGAAGAAAACAGCAACTTCATCCAGAGCTGTCCACCCCAATAACACACAGATTCCACCACCCAAACCCCACATGAAACAAAACTAAGCACATTTCTCTGAAAGAGCACCCAGCAAAGCAATATCAAACAAAAGTATTTACTTCCCAGAGCCCAGAACTGCTGTGGGCATCTCGGCAGGGAAGCGGCCAGGCCTATCGCTCTGGGAGCAGCAACAGGGAGTCCCTCACACCACACCGCACGGAGAGAGGGAGGGCAACAGAGCGAGGATTCCTCCCCCACTAGATTTATACTCGACTTGACATCAGATGATATGAAATAACTCTTTGATTGCTTAAGTCAGATGATACTTGCCCCTCTAAATCTACGGGGAGCCTTATGACCCAAAAAAACTGAGGCCTGCTAAATTTGGTTTCAGGTCTAACTAAACTAAGGCCTTAATTCTAAGTTATGGGGGTTTATCAAACCCATCACAGACTGTGACACCTATTTGAGATGCCCCAAAAGCTACCAACTGACCTGAGACAGTCTGGGCTTTGTGGAAGTACTAATTCCAGTTTCAAAATGGTGGTGAAGTGAAAACAAAAGGGTTTTGTCCCTCTTATAGTGAAGTACATAGTCCATATGCATGTCCTTGTGTTCCATGTATGAACACAGAATTTGGTTAGTGGGTATAACAACAGATGGTTATTGGTGGGGGAAGATTTAATAATGCTCTGCTCACACCTAATATATCCACACTAACACCTGTGCAGCGAAGTTATGCTACTTTGGGCCTCGTCCCCATGAGATGTGTGAAGATCTTCTTTCTGAGGACTGGGAGTTGTCAAATGTTGACTGTGGAGAGCTCACTTGCACAGGCTCCATAACTTGCAGCAGGAGAAGTGGGTATTTTGGCCTGTGTCAGGACATCTACAGCAGGTTTACTTTTTATCTGCAAAGTAGCTGGCTTGGTTCACAGCTAGGGTCAGAAGTCTCTGAGGGGCTGCAAGGCTCACAAGGGTGGGAAGGTTGTGAAGATTTGTCTTTTGCTTTGCCACTGTCGTTGCTTTGGACCTGTTGGGCTCCAGCATGGTTATTCTCTCATCTGTACTTCCATGGATGAAACACATGATTTCTCCTGAATTCGGAACAGAACTGAATTCAGTGTCTACCTCCTTCTTTGGTATTGACACCACTTTTTATCCCGTATGAGTCAAAATAAGAACTGTCAGAGTAAATGATGGCATGTTTCATGCAAAGTTGTGGTAAGATGGCTCAAGGAGGTTACAAGAATATTATAGTGTCATATGGGAAAGAGAGCATCTCTCTTCCACCTTTTTATTAATTGTTTTCTCTTTGCAGTTAGGACTGACTTCCTCACTTGATTTGTAAGGTGTATGGCAATGGAATGTAGCTTTTTAGTTTGTCATTAGTCTCTCTTTGCAACCTGTGTATGAAAATATTCATAGTAATCCCTATTTGACCAAAGGCTTTGAAATTATCTTGCATCATCTATTTGTATAAGGTACGTTCTGTATTTTTAGCACATTCGAGTGACTGTAAGTACTTCTAAGTTATTTTCAGGGGTTTAGAGAAAAGAAAAAGTGTTACAGTTTCTATTTCTTTTAGGTCTTTTATGACCTAAACTGTTTTTCATCATGGAACTTCTTGCTAAAACAGTCTTCTGAAAAGAAAACAGTGTTTACAAAGTAAACATTTTTTCTGGCTGCAAGATTGTTTGCTGTCCAGGAAGCAAACACATTCTAGTTCATTACATATATTTTGAGTGTTTGAAAGGAAAATAAGTTTATACATTTTAAACGTGCAACTCACAGACTTTCCGGCTGGAACCCACTTGGGAATCATAACACATTTCCAGGACCTCCCCTAGTGAGACTCCTCAGATATCAGAGTAGTAGTGACTCATGGACCGCAGGAGAGGCAATTGAATTAAAAGTAAAATATTTATGTGTCTGACTCACTCAAATTGCAAAACAAATAGAACCCAATTGCTGGGTGTGATATCTGTGTTTCTCAATAAAAGCTGAAGCTGGTATTTCAAGAGCTGCAATGGCCTGAATTTGGCTGATGGCCCTTGTTTTCATACCACTTTTTTTTTTTTTTTAAAGTGGTTTTCACAGCTTTCTAACCGTAGAAGTAAGGCTATTATAGATTAGTTATTAAATATGTCTGGAGGGCTTGATGGCAGTGACAGAAATGGAACTTATATGGGATGGCTCAGTGTGCTCTCTTGCAACCCTAACTATTGCTTTTGGATGTACTGAGGGTCTGAGGTAAAGGTGGCTGCAAATATTACTGCAGTTCATCCTCCCATCACTTCCCAGATACATAAACCACTGTCACAGGTGAAGTGGAATGAAACACGGAGCAAAGGAAAACATGCTGTAGCTACTGCTGCTACGCTGTGTTTTTCCCAAGTCCAGAGACTGACAGTAACAGCCACCAGGTCAAACATCTTCCTCTCCCCAATGCAGCATAAAGATCTTTGCAAAGAAAAGGTTGAACTTAATCTTCTGAATTTGTTTCTGAAGCTGGTCTTGCTCGCCACATACAGCACCGATGTTGCTGCCCACACTTGACTGCCCCTTCCCCTGCCATCAGGTGCTGGGTCTGGGACCCTTTCACTCCTGCAGGTCAGTCTGTTTGGAGAAGGCTATAATATATACCTGATTACCTTACAGCTAAGAAAAACCTTCACAGATACTGTTTGTTGAAAACTGAGCATGTGCTTGCTACAGTCATAATTTGAACCTAACAATTTTATTACACATTTTCTGGACCAAAATCCTGATTTTTCAGCTTGCCTTTGAGCGAGAGGTTCAGGCATTTTTCTGTCATCAGCAAGACATGAGGTATTTCATGAGACCACAAATAAAGCTGTTGTTCTGCAAACACAAGTACAGCAAGTGTTTGCTTTTCTTCAGACAGCTTTCTGAACAACACAAAAGTGTGATGTGAAAATATAACTAAATAGTCTATTCAATGTTCTTTAGTTAAAGAATGTGTGATATGCTACTGCCAATAATTGTCAGGGCTTCATGACCCATGGAAAAACTGTCAGGTTCCAGTTGTCTTTTTTTCTTTTGCACACCCTAATGTTCTTTTTTAGCCTTGGTTCAGAAATATCTTCTGCCACTCCTGCTTCAGGTCTTAAGCAAATTTGTAGATTTGGCTTGCAAGATAGCATCAATATGTTTAGATTTAAATTCTACACGAGAGATGGATTATCCAGATGCAACTCATAATCCTGTCTCATTAGGCTCTTCTTCTGATGCTGAATCACTCTGCTGTGCAATGTGTTGTTTATTCTTTTTCTTCTGGTTGCAGTAGGGATGATTCCACAAATTAGTTAAAATCAAATTAAGCTGTATTTTTGGCATATCTTGGAATCTTTGATCAACTTCAGCATCACAAATGCTTTGAATTAAATTTGATTGTTTGGCCCAATTCCTAATGGTAGAAGTTACTGCAGCTTGGTATGGCACAGTTCTTAACATAAACTCATGTTTCAATATGATTTTGTGATTACAGGTGTGTGGGGTTTATAATGTACTCGAAATATTAGCGTAGCATGGTATGAGATTTTTTTCAGCACACAGAATTATTTGGCTGACTTTGAGACAGCTATTGTTTAGTACTTTTTTTCTTAAATTGTGCTTGGGAGGAGAAGGGGGTAAGGCTTTGGCTAAAACAAAAGCTGGGAAGGGTTCATGCAGTGTAAAAAACAAAAAAATAAACCTTGCTGCTCTCATCTCTGAAGGTCATAAAAATATTACAGATTTGAAGGAGCTTGATCAGTTTACGTATGGGATTACAAAAAGTGGTTGCTTGTAATACCAAGGGACTGTAGTTGATGACCAAAGATTTCTTACAGTTTTTCTTTATTAAAATCCAGTCATAAGAGAGAAAACAAAACCCTAATCACTGATGTATTACATTAGATGCATAGTACGCAGCCTGCTTCTCAGCCATGAAATGCTGTGCTGCTGAAACAAAGTGAAAGACAAGGCTGAGCATCAGGTGCTGCCCAAGCTGAGAATTGTACTTACCAAAGACTCATGGATTTCCACTTGTGATTTGCACGTTGTAAACAGTATATAACAGGTTACACCAGGAGGACCTAAGCTCTAATCCATGTAAAAATGCCAGTTTTTCCTTTGGGGGCCTCTGACATCAATAACCTGAAAGAGCATTCTGTCTGGTTGGCTAAAATTTGCAGGTGAATCAAGAGCATGTTTTAGTCACAGTATCAGAAGCTGCTTATAATGCTAATAAAAAAAATAAATCACTTTAGGGCAGCCTTTCCTGGGCCATTATATTGGTATGGTTTCAGTTACACATCATTTCAGCTTGTTAAGAATAAAAACCAAATATTATGATATCTATTTGTTCCAGGAGCTGCAACATTACCACTTCTTTAACAACTCTACAGTCTGGCAACTATTTCACTGTTTAGGTTAACAATACTGACAAATTTGACTGTTTTCATTAAAAATCTACCCACATTTTGTTGTAACTATCCACTCAAAGGAAAATATTTGCAATATTTGTTATTTCTGTGGTTTCTATATTATGTTTGTATCAGCTTCACGGGTATCTGATGAAAGCTACATTTGCTGAAAGCAGACTAAAATAGCATAAATGGTGGGGGTGGTTCTGCTATTCTCTTTAAAGGCCAAGAAATTAAATTAAAATAATTTATTTCTAATATGCTTTTCAGAAAAATATTTGTGGCTTGAGTGCTTTCAAAGTGCTTTAGTGAAGCTTCTAAAAGATCACCTAAAAGCTTTAATTATATTATTTTACACTCATTTTAATCACATCACTATCATTCTTTAGCAGAAATGAAATCTTAATGTATGTACTGTGAATTACTATATTCAGAATTAATCTGAAGAGATCCCTGGATAAGAAAGAGTACATGTAATGCACCATTTTTTAAAACTAGTATAATTTATATACAGTCAAAGGTAAACTGTAAGCCTTGTATTTTCTGGGATCACTTGTGACTATAACAACTTTTATCCTTTTGTCTGATTTAGCACTGGATATGAACTCACCTTTTCTGAATTTAGGTAGGCAAATTGAGCCAAATATTTTTAAATGCCCTATTGATTTTTACTGGTGAAAAACCAAAAACCCTGACTCCACCTGTGTAGACTCTAGTACAGTCATCCAGTTTTAGGCTTCTAAATGAGGTGGGATTCTTGTTTTATGTAAAACCATTTCAAGAAGTTATAATATGAAATAAAATATTGTGTGCTACGAGTTTTATCCACACAGATGTGTTATGCATAATCCACTTTTGGCAAAACTTATGTTTGTAAAGCTTCGCTTAGCATGATCATTCAACTGTCTTTCATTCTTGAATCCATCTTATTATTTTCAGTTGATTTTAACACACCTTGTGTGAAATCTGTTCTAGGATGTGAAATTACACAAGTGCCCACACAGAAAATGCCTTCCTTCGAGATTACAACTATGATGAATAAAAAATTACTTGTTTTGTTAACATGTTATTCTCTTAAGGAAAAAGAAGTTTTGCAAGTGTGGGTGAATGGCAGGAAAAGGAAGAGCAGATAGTAACAGCCAAGATACAACTGGGAGCTCATGTTAAAAAAAAAAAAACCAAAAAAAAAGCAAAAACAAAAAAAGGATCAGTTACAGCCAACGATGGGGATAGAAACAACCTTGCAGGGATCACCACAGACCTATCAGAGTTAATCTAATGAAAAGTCTCTCAGGGTGTGAAACAAAGGGCTAAGGAAATATGCCAGGGCAAAGAGAGCAGTGTAAATTGTCTGTCACTTTTTGTATTTCTTTTCTGTCCATGGAGTTTTCTCTCTTACATACTGACAATTTTATTTGACTAAAACCTGTTTTCTTGATTCTCTGTTTCACCCTGGGTGCTTGACATAAGAGAGGGTTGTAGGCACATTCACTCTTAAGACCTGGCCCATTCAATATCCCATCTTACCATTTTAGAAGTGGGAAAAAAGCCCAAGTGATGGAACACCTCAGTTTCAAATTTATTGCTTTTTGATCTCTCCACAAAAGGAAGTTGTGTGAGTTTCTGTAAGACAACCTAGCACATCTACTCAGCACAAATATTAGTTTTCAGTATTCCTTGTTTTATGTACATGTGTTATTATCTATTTGTTCCTTTATTTGTCTTAATGTTGTGATTTTGTTCAGGTTGTTAGGGAATTGCAGTGAATTCAATTACCTTAGAGTGTTCAATTACCTTAGAATATCATGGTTGATAACAAAACACTGAGGGATATTTTGGAAAAGCAGTATTTTTAGATTTGGTTGGTACTTTTTTTTCCCTGTTTGTTCATATGGATGTTAATATCGTTTCAAGAGAGATAAAGGTGCCACTGGGCATTTGAGAGCAGTAGAAGCTCTGAATTTTACACTGATTTTGATGTTACTTCAGCTGTCCAAGTCATGTAACAGGCTGTGGGAAACAGGGTAATGCTTGGGCACTCAGGTAAAAGAACTGAAGGGTTTCTGAAGAGGAAGGAGCTTATTTAGCATGCAGGGATCCAGTGGATCATCAGCCTTCCCCCAGGTACAGCAGATCCACAGCCCACTCTTCCAGGCTCTGAAAGACTCCTAAGCCAGACAGTTGCCATGAGATTGTCCCCAATAAAGGCTGTCATTTACTGTCAGCAGTCACTGCTGCTGTACATATTTTAGCTTTTTTTTTTTCACCCCATATTTAAAGCCTTATCCAAGGTTCCAGAACCTGACTGGAATCAGCTAAGTTCCTAACTGCCTGATTTTTAAAAGCACCATCCAGTCTCTGAAGAAGCCCAGTGGAAAATCACTGTCAGAGCTTTTAATCAGAGATCTAAACAGCCACATTAGTGAGAAGGCCAGGCAAGGAGGAAAGGGACACACTGGAGTGTCTTGTAGGAATGTTGCAGTTAACCTGCACAGGGTGCCTTTGTATGAATGCCAGAGTGCAGTAATCACACGTCACTTCTTAAACACGCTCCACAGACCTCTCACTGCAGATGCGAGACAGAGAAGTTCCCCGCAAAGGAAAAATATTTCAGGTGTTCTCATCTCATCCTCAGTTTCTTGAAATACTTATTATTGGGTACAATTCTTTCTAGATTTTTTCCCTCTGAAAGCATGAAGAGCTGCAGATGCCTGGGTAGGGATGGATGGATGTGCTGTGTCAGGCTCTGGCTGTGCTCAATTCCCCGTCTCTCAGCACAGTTTGCTGTGCAAAGCCAGGCCCTTCAGGAGGTGAAAGCTGAACATACCTGTGCATGTATAAATATTTTGGGTATAAATAATGGGTCCTAGGGCATTTAGTGGTTCCTCCAGAAATACAAACCTCCACAGTTGTGATCTTAATCATTGTATGACTCTCACCTATGAGCAAGCTATTGTGTTTGACATCTGTGAAAGTCTGTTTCCTACTTGGGCACACTGCCCTCTCACTGAAGTGTACTAAATCTTCTTGGTGGGTGAAATAACCTTAACTGATAGAGACAACATAGTCTTGAGGCCACAAAGATTTATTATCAGCAGCACAATTAAACACTGAAGTCCTTGTTGTGTGAATTAGCTCCAATATGTATGTTATTTTGCTGATTGTGGCAGTCTGTGACCAGATGCTGTAAAAGTTCAAAAGTAGGAACTGTGTACATGTAAGCATACAAGGAACAAAACAGTTTACAGAGGTGGATGGTAAATGTCAGCTGTGTTCTGAATGCTGAGTTATATAAGAATAACACATCTTAAGAATGTACTTAGATGTACAGTGCAGAATAACATCCAGTCCCAAACTGCAGCAATTCCTGCTGCTTCCAGAGGAGCCACCAAGAAGGTGTGGCAATCAGTAAGCCAGAGTTGCTGACCCATGAGTTGCAGCTTGGGATCTATTTCCTCGATTACTATCATTGAGCATCCTCTGGAGCAATCTTTCTCAAAGCTGGAGACAGAAATCCTCCACTGCCTTATACTTCTACTCTGGGCACAAAAGTTTTGCTTGTTACTCTGCAACTTAACTGTTAGAGATTTTTTGCTTTTTCACTAACCAATCTGAATTCAAGGCAAAGACATTTTGTAGAGTCAGTGAAGATGATCATTCCACCTTCTTTTTTTTTAAAGATATTCTTCTTTCAGTGACTCCTGCCTTGTTTTGCAGCAACAGAGTCGTAAGAGGTGGAAAGATTTGAGAATCACTTTGCTTGAGAAAAAAATCCTTGAAGGAAATTTGTGAATAGATTGTACTCCGTAGCAGGGAATTACTTCAGCGGGACAGTGCCATGTTAGTGTTTTATTTTGGAAGTCAATGTTTTATAGACTTGCTTCTCACTGTCAAGATTCACTTAGTTAATGACATTCAAACATATTTGCATAAATGAAACATTCATCTAAATATTACAAGAAATGTGCTTGTAAAGGATTTTAAACTGTCTCACAGGGTACTGTAACACTTTCCCCTATGAGCTGTTCCTATGTATAATACCTAATCTTGCTATCAAAGCAGTCCTGTAACAGAAAGAGTAACCCAAGTGTAATTACCTCCTGATTAATCATCTCATTTGCATGTTTGCCACTTCAATGCCTGTGGTGATATTATGCTAAACACAGATGGGTTCTCAGGTTCTCCTCACATTTAGGTTTTGGTGCAGCTGCACGTGAAAGCAGTGGTGGGAATAGCAACACACATGTAGCTGCAGCTAGTCTGGAGAAACCTGAGCAGAGCAGTTTCACCTTTATTATGTGGAGCTGGAATTCCTTAGGGGTTATCTCCTTCCCCACACATATTTAGAATTTTTGTACTACTCTTGCCCTTCTGCATCACATCCTAAATACATTTAACATGTGGCAGTAATTTCCACTCCAAGTGTGTTGTTTGAGACTCCTATAAGCAACAGTTGCTGAAATGTTCTGTGTGTCTCTGTGATGTGCAGTGCATTTGGTTTCTTTGTAACTTTTCTTTTTAGCCTTCTCTTAAACTAAGACGTCAACTCAATTCATCTGACCATAAGTGTATTATAAGAAATCTTCTTGCATCTCTGATGCTGTCTAACAGATTGGGTATATTTTAGTTCTCTGAACATCCAGCACAGACAGAAATCTGGGCTTGATAGAACCAGTTATCAGTTTTACTGTGGCCAGTCCTGTATTTCACCAGTCTCTAGCCACATTATAGAAAGATGCCAAGAAATAATGTTGCACTTGATGACTTGAGATTTGCTTACACAGAGACAGACATCTGTATCTTTTTCAACTCTCTCCATCTCTTCTTCCCTAGATTAAGTTGGTTTGTAATTTGGTGGTTTAGTTCCAGTACTTGTCTGTCAAAAGCAGCCATATTCATCCAGTAGGCTGTAAAAGCAGGTGTTTAATGTTGTTGTCCAATACTGGAGAATAGTAGCCAGCCTCGATACAGATATCCACAATTTGGAGTGGTTTGGAAAAAGGTTTTGCTAAGCATGTGCACACTGAATTCACAAGTTATTACAAATTAAGTTCTTTTCCGCAAAACAAAGTGTTTGGGGCAGGGACATGTGGCTTGGTTGTTTTCTGGGTTTTTTGTTTTGTTTTTTGTTCTGGGTTTTTTTTTGTTTTAAAAATTCCAAGTATTTTGCATTATCATTTTAAATGCATTGTGAATACTCCTCAACCTCTTGAAAGCATTCCTGTTACACTATAACCAGGATAAAGCTACTTAGCCTCTCTTTGTAGTACAGAAACTTGTATGGCTAAAACTGCAGCTCAGCTATGGCGGAAGAAGTTATCAGTGATAAAAGTACAGGTTTATTTCTTTGTCTTCAAACTAATGGAAAATAAAGATTGTGGAGGATGTAGGCACTTTGGTTAGAAGCAGTTAGGAAAAGGAGTGGAGTAACCTAGAGTAAAAATCCAAGGGTTTTCACTGAGTAGATATCTGAGGGTCTTTTAAAACCGCACATAATGGAAGTTGTTGCCTTAAAGTTAGTGCAAAATTGTATTCTGTGAGTTAGATTGAGGTTTTGAAATAAACAGCATTTTATACATATCTGAGAGAAATTAAATGTGAAAATATGGAATGAGGAGGGCAATGATGTGTGCAGTATGAATAAAAGCATTGGTAATATCCCTCATTTTTCTCTGCTGTCTTTTATTTGGAACCTATTCATTTTACTTTTCTTTTTAAGCTGGGAGCCACTTGAATCTGTTCCAAATAATAGCCTTTACATTCTGATGATTTAAATAGTTGAACTTTTTAACTGTATTTCCAGATGCTATTAGCAGAATCCTTTGTATTATCTACAGTGTCACTGGTAAAGGGCTGCCTTCTCTGTTTTCTCAAAAACTTTGGCCAGCATAGGAAATTAAATTGAAAAAGTACCTTGATTTATAGCAGCAGTGAATTTGCTTCCTGGACATATAGTCCCCATGGCTCTGGCTGCACCAGCACGAGAAAGTTTTACTTTGGGGTTCCTGGGAGTTAAACTAACTTGAAACTTGTCATTCATTGAAATACATAAGAAATTAACTTCTAGAATAAAAAATTTTAAATTAAAAAATTGTTGCTAATAATCAGCTCTCCTTATAAAAAAGGAGTTAGAATATTATTTAGCATCTTCCTACCTTTTCTTCCCTCTCTTTTTCTCAACTTCTTTAAAAAAAAAAAAACAACGCCTTTGGAGTTTTTAAGTTTTAAAAACCCTATTGGTATAGAGTTCTATTAGAACAAATAACTCTAATAGTAGTGTCTTTGTTGTATTTATATTAAGTGACATACAATATTCATCAAACAACAGTACAGCCTTTTTGAAATGACCATTGTCATTTATTGCTTTGCAAGAAAGAGCATTGGTGAATGCCATTCATTGAAGTGAACATTTTTATGAAGTTAATGCATTTTCCTGGGCAACAGAAGTGATCTCTGCAGAGTTCTGGAATATGATGCCTGATATTGATTTTGTATATGTGCTCATGCCACATTAACAACATTTGAAGGTAAATGGATCTTTGGAACTCATAGCACAAATGATGTGCAGCCCATGCTTTCAAAAGCACGCTTTTATAATGTAAGTCTTTGTGAGAGAGGTGTTCAGTTTGACTGTTTTGCTACAATTACCAGCTGTTACTCACCAGGAATTATGTAGTTACCAGGATCTGCTCTTGGACTATTTACCTGATTCACATGTAGTTCATGGAACAGCCATTGCCTTGTATTGACTTTCTGTCCCTCTTCATCTGGCAGAATTTAAACCAGTAACCTACAGGTGATAGGCAATATATTCCTTAATTCTCGGAGTATTTGTATCCTACCACTATTCTGTTCATATTTCAAGATTCAGAATAAATGAGATTTCAGCATAGTTACAGTCCACAGTTCAATATAAAGCTATGTTCTTTTCCAAAGTCTACAGGTCAGCCTGGAGGTATTTCCCAAATTTCTCCCTCTGAAGATCATTACATGTATTTTTTAGATCATGTCTACACTTTTTCATACTAAAGGCTCAAGGTGACTTGAATGACTTTTTTTCTATTTGATGTCTGTAAATACTTTAAAAATAAGCAAGATTTTTAAAACCTGTATGCCTGTGCTCTGCTCTGCTGACAGGTTAACATTTAAGCATGCAATTCCATACATAGTATGCTTCTCAAGAGACTTCCAGAGCCTCATCAGCATCAGCTGGTAAAATTGCCATGTTCTTACTAGGCCAGCACAAGAATGAGTTTTTAAGAAAGGCATCTTTTGGGTTCTTTTAGCCCTTTGAAGGGTCAGAGATTGGTTCTTCAGCATCTAAACACCAGAGCAAGACTTGAAAATTTTAGCCCACTGTCACAGAACAGGTATATATGTAAGAAAACAATAAATCCTGAGTGATTCTGGAAATAACAGTCATATTATAAACTGTAATAACAATTCTTGAGTTTGCCAGTTCCTAAAGTTCCTTAGTGTTTTGTTAAGCTGGTTAAACATCAATGGTTTAGGTCTGCAGCTTGTTTGTGGTTGGTTTTGTTTTTGTTTTTGTTTTGTTCTTTTTCCAACTTTGCAGTCACTAAAAAAAATGTACATTTATTTTTGTTCTAGAAATATAAAATATAGAAGAATTATTTGGATGAAATTAATGTCTTTTCAACAATACACAATTCTTGTATCCTTACTAATTTTAAATACTTTGAAGACATTTGTTTCCTACAGTTAATAAATCATGTAACTGTAGCTTTTCTTTCATGTGCCTCTTCCCTAAGATTTTAGATTGGATTGAGGTATTTTAAGTGGTTTTGATATTTGTTTAAATGAGGCTAAATACAAACAGGCAAATGTAAAAGAACAGCTTATGTGAAATCATGAACCATTAACTGAACATTCATTCACTCAGAACTCAAATATTTAGAATGTCTTTCCTGTTCTTATCCAAGGGATAAACATTAGAGAGTAACTACAGTAGGGTATCTTGCATATCATGGGCACATTACTATGCTTGACTTGCTTTAGGTTGTGGGTATTCTTGTTGAAAAAGTGGTAAATATCAAGTAATGTGTGTGTTCAGAGCTTGTTTACAAACCTATGAATAAAAAGATTTTTCCTTGGCCTTAAAGTGAGGAGAAGGAAACATTTCCTGAGAAAGCACAGAAATCGTGTTGTTAAGTAGCACGTTATCGATACAAATTCATTCTAAACAAATACTCAAGGAATGGTCCATCGAACAAAAGCTCAGATGAAGTGGGGATGTCTAAAGTGCTGACATTTTACACCCAAGGTGTTGAACTGTAAATGGTGATTTTTCAGTTCAGTCAGAAAGAGTCTTGCTCTTGGAATAATGGAATAGCATATTTTTGTTTGTCTTTAGAATCCACTCATTCTATTGCAGAGAAAACTCATGTGCCAGCTGAACACTTAAAAGCAGGACCTAGGCATTTCAGTTGTTTGCCTGCCACAAGCTCCCTGTGTGTTTTCAGGCCACTGAGGTTCCCACTGGATACAGGATTGTTGAGGAAACAAAAGAAAACATGGAGTCTCTGATAACAGATCAATATAAAAAGAATCTGACATAATCATATTAGGATGGTTTGTAGAGCAGCTTATTCTATTGTTATTTCATTTGGTAACAGTGATGTGTTTCTGGAATAGCTCCATAGAAGAACAAGAAAAGGTTCTTGAAATGAGGTGAGCAGAGAAAGGATCTCTTCCTTATGATGTTCATTAATAATGGACATGGGTGTTTTGCTTTTTTTAATTGTGAGCATAAGAAAGAGTGAGAGTGGTGTAAATCTGCGACTCATGCCTTTACTACTTGCATTTCTGCTATGTCTGATGAGTACAGTTTATACAAGGAAACTGATACATTTCCATGTACGAAATTAGTAACAGACACAACTTCTCACATACATGCATTGTCAGCATAATCACTTTCATATCCCAATTCTAGAAATTCCTCATGATGAGAGGGTCTCCATGACATGTCTTTTTTCTGCCACCACAGAAAGTAACACAAGCTTAATTTTAAGCATGTGAAGTGAATGCTTTCTGATTATTCACAATGCAGAGTAGTGTTTCTGCCAGGATGGTGAGTCTGCATAGAGGGGAATTTCAGCTGATGGCTATCTCAAGAGTTGGTTGTATAAGCAGCCACATAAAAGGGAGACAGGCATGGCATACATAGACAGAAGGGAGCTTTTATAAGAAACCATGATTTGGTGGTATGATATATTTTCTGATGATTCCACAATGAGTAAATGCAGTGGTAATTTCTGTGTTTTAGTTGTTACATGAGATTAGTTTTTCTAAGATATGTATGGTTTGTATAAATGAGTAATACCACATTAAAAATTTGAATGGCTCATGATGGATGCAAATACTGGTCTAGAATTAGCTGGTAGTTTCTTCTCTCTTACATGCTTATATATGAATATGTTCTTTTCTAATGCTAGTGAATCTTTATTAAAGATGTGCCCCAGAAAATCCAGGTGGTGCCTAAAAGCATCTATGCTGATTCACAAGCGTTACTGGGTTCTTCTCTCTTTTGTGTCACACATCTCACTTCTAGCCATCCGCATTTTGAAATTGTTTCTGGTTTGTCACTGTGAGGTTCTGTTCTGATGGCCCCATGATTCTTCTAAAGTAGGTGCATAAAATCATGTTTAAACTTGAAGATGTTTTTTATTTTGCCTGGTTTTCTGTTATATGCTTACCTTTGTTTTAAATTCACATTTACTTTTACAAGTATTTACAGCATGTTGAGAGTGGTAGGTCTGGTGTAACTGTCCTGAGTTCTACAGTTAAATGCAGTTCTTGTTAATTTATTTGGGGGGTGGGTGTTTGCATTTATTGCTTATTTTCTAGAAATGAACCTCTACTTGCAGTTTTTCGGGACCATTTTATTCAGAGCATGCATTCTTTAAAGAGAACTGAAAATGTATAGACATCATCATAGAAGCAAAAGTTAGATAAATGCAAACAAAACTGAAGTAACTGATGTGTGAAAAGTCAGTCACATTGTACGTGGGAGGCTTAATCCTCCCACAGTGTCTCGGTATTCTCCTTTGCATCATGTTTCTGGGTACAGGCATTGTTTCATCCATATTGACTTAAAAGTTTAGGTAAGCTTAAGGAAGACCTTCATATTATATTTTCTTCCTAAATTGGAATAGGAAAGGAAATAAAGCAAGACATTTTTCTGTGTTCCATAATAAAGTTTTCACAGCTGTGCTGTGATTGTTCACAGGCTAAGCATTCCCTAAGGAAAAGATCCAAATCCCACTTGAGATTAGTGGAAATCTTTGGATCCAGCTCAAAGTAATAGAATAACATGTAATCTTTATCATAAAATGTGGTAGCTGTTATTTCATCCTTCAAAATAACTTCTCTGCGTCAGCATGAGAGGACAAACAGCAGACAGGCATTGCAGCAAGCGAATCCAGCAAATCGAACACCTACACAGTGTTCTCTCCAGAAAACTGATAAAACATAACTACAGGAATTGTGTGGCTTCAGGTTATAAAATACTTTTGGCTTTGCATTACCCCCAATTCAGACTTAATATCTGAAAAGTAAAACACTTTTTATTGTACTCGTTTGTAGGGGAAGGTTTACAACAAATTCCCTTAACTATGTTTTTTTCCAATTTTCAAGCAAAAGTATTTCTGTGCTGTCACTCTGATTATTTTTTCCACAACTGCTTTTGAAACACTGCTTAGGTGCAAGGAAGAAAAAAAAACAAACAAACAAAAAAAAAAAAAAAAAAGCAAGAAAGAAAAAAAGAAAAAGGCCAAACCATCTGATGTACTTTGCCTTCTTTGTTGAAGTTCCACTGAGTCATTCTGAGATAAATGGAATTTTCTTCTTCAATCCAAAGCTTAATTATGGTAATTAGCCCGTGCAATTTGTAAAGTTTGGCAGTCAATTCAGCTCCTAATATGCATAAGCCTCTTTCTGTTACAAATTGAGTAGGTTTAATCAGTTTTAAAAGGACAGTGTCTCACTATGTCTGCATGGCACACTCTTAGATTTTTCAGATTGGTTGTTATTCCAAACTCTGCTACATCATTAGCAGTTTTGATATTTTTAATATTCATGAAGCTTTCATTTTAGCATTAATCCCCAGCATCTGTGATTATGATGGGTACTTTTGGGAGCTGTCTATTGTGTGTCTACTGAGAATGAAAAGCCCAGCAGTTCCTGGCAGTAAATTAACCCTCACAATGCCAGTTGGTGCTGAACTCCTTTTGAAATGTTGCCTTCTGCTATGTTCCTTTCTATTCAGATTTCACACTAATCTCTGATTCCCTCAGCAGACACAAGCTTCATTTCATACTGACAGCCATCTGTGACACTAAGAATTTTTCCTTTTTTCATTCAAAGAATGTATCTTTCACCGTGTGCCTTTTCCCCCCCAGATTCTGTATGGCAAACAAAGGGGAGAAAAATAGAGTTCAGAATGCAGATTTTTGTCTTAAGGGAGAAGACGAAGGACTTAAAGAATTTTTATTTTTATTTTTTTTCAGATTCACGAAAGAGAGAAGGATTTTCTTTGGGGGGAAGGATTTGTATTTTCATGGTAGAATTCTATTTGGAAGGAGAATTTTTGCGAAACTTCAAAATGTGGTCATACGGAGGTCTTTGGCTGTGTAAATAAAGTGGTGAATGGAGTACAGACTTTGGGTACTGCTTCCCTCTCTGCAGCTAATTTGTGTCATATTGAAATTAAGCCTCTGTCAGTTTTTCTTCTTTTCTGATTTAGAACTGTAAGCATTTGGGGGAAGAAATTCTCTAGCATTTTACAATGCAGTATCACATCACCTATTTTAGACATGCAATTTTAGGTGCTTATCTCTAGTTGACAAGTACTTAATGAGGACAGACTCTTCCAGTTCAAGTTTTACTTTAGGTGCTTTCCATCACTGTGGAGGAGCATCCCATCATGGAGGGTGTAGATGGCATCCAAATTAGGATGGCAGGAATAGATAGTGTAAAAATATGTACATTTCCTTTTCCTGCTGTGCAAAGCATCAAGATGTCAGCATCAACAGGGCATGAAAGTCCAATAGAATAAAATAACACTATTTAAAGAATGTTTTTATGCACTATCATGATTATAGTAAGAATTCTTCACAACTTGCTATGCTTTGTGCCAGACATGTGACTCAATATCCTGAAGAAGCTCTGAGGATTTTGGGGCAGCTTTGGGTCCCTCTGTAGGATCTGTTGAAGCTCCTCTAACATGACTTGCCTAAAGACTGAAGTGTCTCTTGGCAAGCATCACCTGCTCCTAATTGCCTCAGTAGGCTCCTCTCCTGGGCTCTGCTACCTGATCATACAAGTGCATGGTTGTCAGGATTGGCTTTTTCATTCATTGTTCCAAACCCTCTTTGTCCCAGCCTGCTTAAAGGCTCTGCCTGCCTGGAATGAAATTTCTGTCTTAAAAATGTGTACAAGCTTTTTAGTACATTGTAAAGAAAGGTGAAGGATTCTTTTTTCTTTATTCATCAAGCATTTTCCCTAAGACCTTTTTGTTATTTACTGAAGTCATATGGGTTTAATTACATAGTTTGTGAGAAATACAGTTGTGGGTAAGTTGCTACCCTCAAAGACAATTGGCCTGTCATTCCTAGCCCTGGGTTGGCCTTGCTTGCTAAAACAACTGTACTTAGTATAAGGGGACTTGCCAGCACCTCCTTCCAGCAATATGGGGAGTACAGAAAAAGCCTCACCAGCAGTAAACACAGTGAGAAATCTGGATGTGTACTGTAGAACTAATATCCCAGGGCAGAAACAAGCTGCCAAAAAAGAGCAAGATTGTGGTGTCCTTATGATAAGTGTTTGCCCTAATGGGACAATCCAGAATGCCTGAAGCATTAACAGAGACCAAAGCTGGACACTCACTGGTATGTTTACTGCTGGATTGTGTGGTACTGTTTAAAGCTAGTCTGAGAATCCTAAAAGCTTACAAAATACACTATCACTGAGTTTTCCATACTTTTTCAATGTTTTTAGATAGTTTGACATGCTGGTACTTGAGCGTCTATCAGCAGGTGTGTAGTAGAGTGTATGTCCACAGTAACGTTTTTGTGTCCAGATCTTTAGATTCCATCTTCTTCCTTCTTGCATCACAGCAGTGCAGAGGGCAGACCTCCCCTTGGTAGTGCTATTATTGTATTCATCCCAGCTGTACAGTGTTTTCAGAACAAAGATCTCAGGTCAGATTTTAGTTTTTAAAGCTTGATATATTTATGTATTTTCTTAGTAGTTGTGCTGTTTGTAATACCCTGGGAACAGTCTATAGGTAGATGCAAGGGCAAAAAAGCCCAAAACATTGTTTCTCTTCTTCACCTTACTTATTACATTGTGTTATGTGTACAGCTTTTCTCCATAGCTTTCTGGGAAATACTGGATGTTCTGCCCATGTTTATGGGCTTGCCCAGGCTCCCTGGTGTCTGGGAATGCAGGACATTCAAAGTCTGCTCACTATCTGGACAGCATTTTGAGACCAAAAAGGGAATATGCTGGGAAAGATGTAGAGGTGTTTCTTAAGCCCTGTTTACCCAACTCTGCCTTCACTAGGAGGCATTCTGCATGTGAGCATGTCCTGATGGTGAGGGCTGAACTGGCCTCCTTCAAGCAGTACCTGTATCCCAGCTTGAGCATTCCCTTTCACCATGCCAGAGGCTGCCCTGAGTGTCCACTGTTCTGGTCTGTGTGGGGCATGGCTTGAAATTGTTCTCTTAAAAGTAAGAATACTCTGCTGCTCCCTGCCTCTTCCCCAGTTATGTGGCACCTTTTTCCACTCCCTTGGTGGAATACCTGTTATGAAGTGTGTTTTCCCAGTGTAAGCTCAGATTCTGTAGTTATCTGATGCTAAGCACAGCAATCACAAATAACATCAAGCACTAAGGATGGAATTTAACAGAGGTTCAGTTTTTATTACAAAAGGAACAAGTGCTTTGCAGTCTAATAAATGAAAGAAAGGTGACGGCTGGAATTTGATTTAAGGAAGCAGGACTTTAAAATGTAATTCCTTCTGTGTAATTTAATAGCCATTGAGGAAGTACTGGAATCTACAGTATGTGGTCTGTTAATCTAATTAATCTACCCTAAAGGTTAAGTCACACAACCGACAAGTATAAGTGGATTTTGATCAAGTTTTACTGGGCCTATAAAATACCAAATATATAAGGATGTCCAGATTTACTTGTGTTTGCATTGGATGTAGCTCAACTTTGTAAGGTCATGTACTGATGTACATGCACACAAAATTTTTATGTAGTTTTCTATTTCCAAACATAACATGCTGTGGATTTAAGAACTGCTTTTGTGATGCTAAGTGTCATTGAAAAAGTACAGGGGAAGAAAAAAAAAAAAAAAAAAAGAAAGGGGGGGGAGAAAATTGCTGTTCTTTGCCAGTAAAGGTGGGAGTTAAAATGAGTGTTGAATGCTAAAGCCTATTATTTTTAAGGGTGTAAAAGAGGGCCCCATTTAGTCCTGTGTTGCATTTGGTGTTCCACAGGTGGTTGTCCTTGGTTTGCATGTTCTCTGTCATCCTGAAAAACACTGCAATGAAGACCAGTCTTCTGTTCTTAATTTTTCTTCAGTTGAACCAGATTCCTGTGACAATGACTCTTCACAAGAAAGACTAGGCATAATCAATCTTTCTCCCAGAGTTTCAGATGAGACCAGCTCACTGTATCTTGCAGTAATCTAAATCCTCATCTGACCCAAGAGAAAACTACTCAGGTTTTTAACCATATCAAGTCCAGTTTTTGCAAATCTATGCAGATTTGTAGAGGAGTTTGGGTGACAGAGATTTTCTTAATCTTTACTCTCTGTTCTATCAAAACACAAATTCTGCCTTTCTCTCATGCCTTTCAATAGGTTTTCTGCCTTCCTGCAAACAGCATATACAGCATTGGTATATCTATCAATGCACATCTCGTTGAAGGTTCTCATTCAGTTGACAGTATATCTGCTGCTTTTTCTGTTTATGGTGACAATCCTCAAAGAAACCTACAAATGAAAGAGCAGTTCAGAAGAAGGGGCAGACTGCTCCATGCTTTTGGGGTTCTCAAGTTTTTGATGCCTTTTCTTTTTCCCAAAGGTTTTTGTTATCTGCATTTGATACTGTTACTGGTGAGGCTGGTGCTCAGGTTTGTCACAGGGGTCACTTGTGAGTGTGGACACATCAGCAGACACACTTTCCAGGAACTTCTCATATGTATCACCATAGTTGTGTTCATTACAAAATGCAAATTATTTGCTTACCATAGGAGAAAATTATGTAATGAGGCTCTAGAGAACACAAATATTTAAACATGTTTTTAAATACATTCAAATATATGTGTATGGAGAGGGGAGGGGTTAGTGGGGGTGATATATTCAAATAAACATGTTCGATATTCTATTGTATAAAATATCAACCCTGCAAATTCATACTAATTAGTATTTTGAGCTCTCGTAGTATTACTAGATCATTGGCACCAGATGAATAAAATGTTTAGAAAACTTTTTTATGATCTTATTGGTGCATTCATCCATATCAATGACCAAAATTTATCTTGCTTTAGCAAATCAACAGACTTCTTTCTTCTGCTAAATGTTTTTGGCAACGCAGATGGAGAACACAGCAGTCAGGGCCCTGCTCAAAGGCACCAGATAACTGAATGGGTTACTTCCTACATTAAAACCAGCTTGTTGACTTGGCAAAGAGCCCTGGTCAAGTAATACAACCAGTGCTGCTGCCATTTGTTAATTCTGCATAATTAAACACCAATTATACATAGTATTGTTTTCTAGCAGGCTCCTCAGCTGGCTTTTCTTTATTATGGTTCTGTGCCAGTTTCCTTCCTTATTACTAAAAAGGGCTTTTTATTTGTTATTGTAATTAGGAGGTTTAAAAGATATCAAATTTTTCTAAAGAGAGAATAGCAAATGATTATGGAAGTTGGCATATCATTTTACAGGAAAGACATTGCATATAATGGGTATTTTGATTTTTTTGTATAATCTGTGGAATCTGTGCTGTACTATTACAGGACTCCCCCGAACAAGTCTATTAGTGAATATGTAATAATAAATGAATGTATTTCCAAAGCACTTTCGTCTGTCTCTTTTAATACACCAGGAAATTCAAATGTAGAACCAATATTAATCTCATAACACTTATCTTCTTTTGGCAAGGCCATTAACCGCTTGCTTAAGTCCTATTCAAATTAAAAAAAAAATTCCCTAACTGGTGTTTTAAGGGATAAACCTAAATATCTATTCAATGTTCTGCTGAAGTTGGAATATTTTATGCATCTTGTCATATTACTAAGTATTTGGAGACTGTGTAACATGGGAGGTTGTTGACTGTCTTGATGCTTTTAAACTGTGTCATTGTCAGTGATGCAGCTCTGTTAGTAATAATGATGGAGAAATTTCAGGAAAGGTTTTGCCTGTGTTGCTGGGAGAAGTGGAATGTGAGGAACAGAGAGTAGGTTTTATGCTTGTTTCGAGTTTATATCTTCCACTCAGTACTGAAGAAGGCATTTGTTATGTAAACTCAATATTTATTTTTCAACTACCTACGTTTATAAAAATAGTCTGGAAAATGTTTTTTTTCCCTTTCTTTATGAGTTTATGTAATAATATTACCAAAGGGTACCATACAGCCAAAATAGGTATGGGAACTCCTTGGAGATTCTTAAGTGCATCTTATACAACCCATAAATTTTATTGAAGAAAAAAAAAAAAAAAAGAGAGAGAAACTTTCAGGCTTGATAATAATTAGAATTTAAAAGCTCAGGAGAGATGTTAACCTTGTCTGTTACTTCTAATCTATGGACTGCTCAACTGTCACACACATATTGAATCTGTATGCAACATCCTCATGAACTTTTCTAAGAAGTGTTTCTGTGAGTCAGCAGCTGGAGATCATTTCTCAACCAAAGGTTTTTCTTCCCTCTTATCTCCTTGTGACTCAGCTCTTGTTATCTATCATTCCCTTCCTCCGAGTCCACATAATTATTTGCCCTCCAAATAAAAATGCAGAGTTTTTTTAAGCTTGACAGTTCTTAGTTCATTTGCTGGATCACAAGCAAACTAAACTATAAAGAGGAGAAGATGTAGCTTCCTGCTTATCCTGTGAAGCCATGATGTCAGTGGGACTTCCCACAGCACATTATAGAAAGCACAAAACACTTTATAAGATGAGCCTTTTGGTTCATGTTACAGTTTTGTCAATAGAGCCACTTTAAGTTGCAATTGTCAATAAAATCTCTTCTTAACTCCCCTTAAGGATAGGTCAGCTGTTTTGAATCATGTCGTGTTATGTATGATTCCATAAACTCAGTAAAACAATGCTGCTTTGTCTTACTTCCTTTAAAGAGCGTGTAATTTTGGCATCTTCTTTGGACCTTCTATTGTCATAGCCCTTTATTCTTCCTGTCTTAGGCATACAGTTTCATTTTAATTATGGCTTAAATAGAAAAAAGAGTGATTCTAAGATTTTTTAAAATTTATATCTAGACACAGCATTACTACGTTAGATATGTCTTTGTTTTGCCATGACATCTAACAGGGCAGAATTTAACTAGTGAAACATTTTCACATAGAAGGCTTTCTTTTAATCTTTTATCTGGAAAGTAATCTTTTAGAGGAGACCAGTGAGAATCTTGGCAGGAAGAACTAAAATGAGAAAGATGTAGAATTTCTTTTTTTTTTTTATTTCTCAGTGGCAGTCCTTTTAAACAGCTCTAAGCTCTGGGATGTTATTTATTATTGATGTTACGGTGATGCCCTGAATCTGGCAGGTGTTGAATTGTTTCCCTGACATGTCAAACTGGTCCCAAGTTTTGAAATGTTAGTTGTAATCTAAAGAGCTGGGATTACACTCCAATTCAACAAAAGATGCTGAAACACACAGATAATTTCTCTAGTAGTTTGTGTCATTAATTTCTCTCATTTTGCTTAAAGAACACTCCCCAGCCGTGGCACTAACATTTTGCCTGAAGCAAAGTACCTGCATAAGTCCTATTTTTGATTAGAATAAGTGGGGAATACATGCATTAAATTGGGTCACAACAGCATAATGGATGCAGCTTGACTTATCTCCCCTAAATGCCAATTTTTATTTATATTCACATATATTTATTCATAATATATTTATGTATGCACATTCTGAGAATATTTTGATACCCCATTGATTAATTGCAGAATGATGTGATAAGGTGCAGTTATAGTGCACCTGGGACTTCTCCCCTGCAGTCGTGCTATTGAGGCAAATCTCCTGGTGTCACCACTAATAGTCTTTCCAGGATCAAAGGTTGAAGGTCACCTGGCTAACAAACCATGAAGGTTAGAAATGGGAGCATCAAACCCTGAGAAAGGATGGATCCTCAGCTTTGCTTGGGGAGAGCCATTAGCCTCAAGCCACAGAAAGTCCCGAGCCACCAGGCCTTAACAATGTGCTGTTTTTATGCCTGGAACAGCCATTTCACACTGTGGCTGGGGTTTTTCAAGCTAATTATTTTTCTCTGCTTCTGGACTCAAAAATAAGGTAATTCTTCTCTCAGATTTGAAAGAAAAAGAACTGGAAAAAATGTCAATATATTATAAATAACTTGGGTAAAAAAAATTGGAAGATAATTTTGCCACACAACAATGACACATGGACCCTCCATATGGCATTTGTAGATGCCAAGATTTCTTTTTTTTTTTCTTTTTGTCTGGACTTCTTTGTCTTAAGGATAACCTGGGCACACTGCAGCTAGCCCAGCTTCATGTAGCAAAAATATTTAGACCACATTATTTACTCTTTCCAAATTAGACTTTTTGATATATTTAAAATGTCACTAATTCCTTAAACTACAAAAGAACAAGCTGTTGTGTCTTCGTCACCTACACATGATCCCAGAAATCAGTTTGGTGGGTGACAAGGAGTGTTTTGCTATAATAGAGAATAAAAAATCCACTCATTTTGGAGTTCAGTTCATAATACAAATTAGCAGAACCTGAGCCAAAAGTTTTAGAAGCTGCTAATGAGGTTTCTGCAAATGCGGGGTTTGCATGCAGAGACACACTGGGAAGAAGGAAAGTATATCCAGCTTGTAACATTTCAGGATCACACTAAGTGGTATTGCAAAATGTCAGGTTTAAGTGCTGCTACGGGCTCCTGTAGTACCAGAAATACCAGAAAAAAATTGACATTAATTTATAGTAATGACAAAAGCTAATCTATTAGGATGTTGTGTTCTTATTTGGTAGGCACAGCTATTTTGTAGCTTACGAATCTCATAGTAAGAAGTTGAGTTTGTAAGATTAAGTGGTCACTTGATCATTTAAGAAACTTGAAGACAAAACATTTTGAATACTTAACATGTTAGCATTTCTCCTTTTGCCAAAGAAAATCCCTGTTGTTGCTTTTAAGACATGAGTGGTGTTACATGAGATAAATCATTATTTTACAAAATAGTGAATACCTTTACAGGCTGAGCAAAGTGCTGGCTTTCAGGAGTTCTGGCAAATTTAGACTCACAAAAACTATTTCTTTTATGGGTTACAGCAGCTGATATTTCTGAAGATGTAACTACAATGAAAAGGCAATGCCCTCTCTGAAGTTTAGGATTAGTAAGATAAGAATTGGACTTACACAATTCTCAAACACTCAACATTTAACAAGGTTAAGTGGTTAAGAAATCTCTTAGATAAATTTATGCTTCATAACTTGGAAAACCTTCAGAATCTTACTGAAACATTGTTGCATATTGTAACTTATGATGAAGACATTAAGACGAATTTCAATTTGCTATAGACATGTATATTGTATAATTTATCAGTCTTTTGTTCCTATTTTGTAAAAAGGATAAAGAGAGACTCAGGAATAGATCCACAGAGGTGTCTGGCATCTTAGTACCTGTCTGGATTTCAGTACTATTGATCTGATTGTGGTAACTCGGGAAGAAAGTGACAGAGTAAGATATTTGATTTCAAAAGTTAGCAGCTGAGATGGTTTCCAGGCTAGCAGTCTTTCTTTCAGCATGTCTGTCACTCCCTAAGATTTCCTCTTCTTTAAGCTGTCTTGATTCCAGGAGCCAGCATTCTCAAAAATAACTTCTCCTTTGTTTTCTTCACAAGCAATCAGTCACAAACTGTTTCCTGTAAATTAAAAGAACTTTTGTCAGCATGACCTTATTTTCTGCAGCACATACAGAACTTTGCCTCAGCAATCAGTTCTCTTCCACATGCATACTTAAAAATGGCACTAGGGTTTACATTTTCCTTGGGAGAAGGACTTAGAAGAAAAGAGAAAAATAGAAGTCAGCAATCAAATTCTGCATTTTATATTTGATTTTGTATTAGCCGTGTAAACATAAAACTTAATTTTTAAAGACTGAATATAACATTTGAATATATATTTCAAATGCAGACATTAAATGCGAGTCTTGTTCTGAATATTACAAATTAACTATTATATTATTTAAACACATTCAGTGGAAGTGAACAATTTATTACATGCTTACTGATCCTTTCCGAAGAATTGGAAATTCTCCTTTGTATGTTAATCAGCTAATTATTTATCATTCTGGCAATGTTCACGAAGGCAGGAGATGTCCACGTTTGAGTTTTATAATATCTCAGGCTTGTTTGGTGCCTTGGGCTAGCTAAGCTAAAACTTGGAAACTACTTAACCTCGAACTATCAGGCAACAGACTGCAAGCTCCAAAATGCAGAGATCATCAGGATACTGGGACATTTACTGGTGTCCTTTTCTCCCTGTACAAGCTCCAGTAATACAGACTTTTAAACATGGAGCTGGAAACCTTGGTTGTAAAATTCTGAAGAGAGGAACTTTGTTCAGATAACTTGACTCTAAATTCCATGGTATTCCAGATATTCAGCTTTAAAATGGAGACAATAACAGTACCTCCTCCAGCTTGCAGGCTTTTGAGGAAAATGTATTAATGTCCATTTGGAGACCGTTCAGTCACGGTATCTGTGAATTTATTGGTTTTGAAGAAGTCTGATTCCTAATCAGCATTCAGTGTCTACATGCCTCAAACATTTTGTACTTCAGTTGCTTTTTGACTGAGTCTCATCTGTTCTTGCACTGGGAAAACACTGATAGGGTCATGGAATGAATGACTAAGATGGGCCTTGGGAAGTTGTAGTAAGATCACTTGTGCAGTTTTCACTTCTACAATTTTCAAAGTTTCCAGTTTGTGGCTTTGTGACTGTACAGGAGTTTTTCACTTATAAGGGTTTTTAGTTGAGAGTGGTGTGGGGGGGTGTCATATCATAACTGTGTATTATTTGTTGCTGTTGATGAAAATAACTGGTCACAAGGTTTGTTGAAGGAGGCTGTTTGTACTCATTTCACCAAGGCTCAGGTAACATTCTGTACTCTTTTCAATACTTGTTCATTATCACTTTATTTCTGTTGTCTCTAGATACCTGCAAAGCATAAAGATGAGTAGTCAGAAGGGATAGCTTTCACCCCCTTAAAGTGAATCCTGAGAATATTAGAGGGACGAAAGTGAAACTCAGAGTTTTCCATCCGTTCAGACTTTCTGCTTTTCTCCCCTCCCAGCCTCCCCCTTCCAGGCTATAATTTCACCTCCTCCCCTCCTGAGCAGCAGCTGTAGCTCAGCTCTGTCGGGCCTCTGGAAGCTCCCCGGAGGCGCCGCCACACCTCCTTGACCTCCGTGGGGCTCCAGCCCCAGCTGCAGCAGTCGGAGGCTCTTCCCAAGCCCAGGCTTTCCCTGTGGTTGAGCACTGCAGGAGACACCAGCCGGGTTTTAACCGAGTGTCCTTGCAATGGGAGATCCGGTTCTGTTTTCCTCAGATATCCATTTTCAGTTTTTCCAGTAATAAAAACGCAGAAGAAATCAATTGTTTTCTTAAAACAAGCCACAGACAGGATGAAATGTGTGCTCCCTCTGCTTCCACTCTCTTTTTATTTCTAAGAGCTTAAATAAGATTGTAAGATAAACTTACCTACCACCTTGCAGCTTCCCTTTGCACAGTCACCTTGAAGCAGCTAAGGGAAGCCTGTGTGAAGTTTTCACAAAGATGTATCTTGAATATTGTCTTATTTTGGGCTAACAAAACCTGGAAGACTGAAGCATTGAAAAAAAAATGTTAGGAGTCTTTAGGTTTGATTGGGGAAATTTTTTGCTGTTGAGAAAGAGTTTTTTTAAATGAAGAAAATATAAAAAAAAAATCTTTGCAAATATTAAACTTTCTAAATATGCATCAAATAAAAGAATAACTGATTGAATTGGTCTCAGAATGGATTGCTCATTAGTTGGGCTGTTTAGTTGAAAAATGAAAACCAGTTGCACAAGAAAGAATAGTTACATTTTTTTAAGGGAAAGGTCAAAGAAAAAAAAAAAAAAAGACACTGCTTCCAGAATTTTTAAAACACAAGTTGAGAGGGTAGTATTCAATATGTTGTGCTGTGTTTCAGTCAAGTACTAGTTCAGTGCTCTATATATCTCTTCTCAAATTGAACCCTATTGCACAAAGTGCAGCACATCTTTTCTCCCCTTGGAAGAAAGATAGTTTCCCTTTCTTTCATGGGTCATCTTTCTTCAAAACAGACAAACATTAGAGTGGGAGTCGTGTGCTCTGCCCTTTACGTTTCAGTGAGAGCAATAAACTAAACACTCTTAACTTGCCTGTGAAATCAGATGTGTGCAGAAATGGAATATTTTTCCCTCTTCTCATCTTTCAGATACTTGTAGGCTGAAGAAACTGTGTTCTCAGATGCCTACTTCATATTGTTCTGACTGAGCAAAGTTTCACAAGCAATCCAGTACCCCCAAGTTCTGTGTAAAAGTGACACTCAATATGTAAAAGACCCACAGCTCATACAATCCTGTTCAAGTCCCTTTTAGTTCCTAACAATGCACTTTTTTCCAGGAATCACCTAGTGTGTATCAGGTAATATTTCCTGGTGTGATTATACAAATGTGCCCTATAATTTAAGAACAGCAAATCCATTGTATAATAATCATTCTTAACTGCAATTTCAAACATTTATCATTGAAATGTTTTTTCTCTAAAATTAATATCTTATGGTTACTTTTGCCTTGGTTGGATGATGTATATAAGAATGAACACAAAAGGGAATCAATATAGTCATTAACTGACTTGCCCACAGGTTATGATAAATGGGCCCAGCTTGCATTCAACTAAATTTTCTTTGATACTATATCATCAGAAAAATCTCCATGTGCCTATAACATTTTTCATTAAGTGAATTTTTTTCTGCTTATTAATGGCCTTTATTTTCAACTGTAAGAATCCAGCTAGTAGAATTGGAGTCAGTCATTCATATTTACAAAATATGGAATTTGTATTCATATTAAAAAATCAGATTATGAAATATATATATTGATAAATTCAGCTAAGTGGAGTGAGGAAGGGCTTGGAAGTGTTTTACTCTAGTCTGAGTTTCTACAGAATAGGGTTTCTACTATCAGAGTCAGCATCTATTGGATAGCCTTCTCTAGTGTGTTATAAATTCTCTTGCTAATCTTAACTAATAAATAAAGATGGAAGGAGTCTCAAACCTATGTCTGAAACAGTGGGTGTGAGATGCAGTTAAATTTTGACTGCATATTAGGATAAAATTTTGCTATACACCAGCTTCTGTCTTTTGGTTGTCTTGAGAGAGATACCTGTGGTGGGAGGCTTCAAGGCGAGCAGGGAAGGTTTTGTCTAGGACTTTGATTAGAATGACTGTGGGGGCAGGACCCTGAGACATGCTCAACCTGAATCTAGTCAAACATAATTATGTTCAAGTTTCAAGCTGATGAGAAAAGCCTTAACAGTAGCTTACCTAGGGAGCATTCCTAGGCATGAATGCCAATCAGTGTAAAACTAGTTAACGTTCAGTCAATGCTTACAGAAAATTTTATTTATTTTTTTTTTGTCGGGCTTTTACCCAGTTTCCTGTAATCACTGAACGTAAATTTATGTTTGTATGTGTCAGTGGATACTTTTCTGAGACTAGATGCATTTTCAAAATCATAGCCATTTATAAAAATAAAAATTATAAGGAAAACAACTTAAATGGCTTTTAATTATATTCCTTCTAGTTAGAAATGTTTCTGTTTTCATTGCTCAGTGTTTTGTAGCTTAGAAGAAGTTCTAAACTGTTTAACAGTTTCAGGAGGTTTTCCTGAGGTACATTTGAAATAGTCTTCACCTCAGATGTAAATTCTTTTTCAATGACTTGCTTAACGCTTCAGTTCCATTCAGTTTTGAGCACTTATGCACACTTACATCTTATTTATCTCCAGAATTATGCTTTCAAGATTGTATCACAACTCCTTTCTCACTACAGTTGTAGAACAACAGCAACACAAGATTTGGTAGAGTTAGATAAACTGTAAAGCTTGACTAATGGGAATGATGTGGTAAACTCAGTAGTTTCTTTTGTTTAAAAATTTAGATTTCCTCTCTCTCTTCTGAGGTTTTGGGGGTTTTTTCTATTTAAAATATAAAACTGGTGTAATAAAATAATACCATTCTGTGCTGTTTTACATTCTAACTAGTTTCAGTGTCAGATTGGTCTCTAGCTGAATGTGTTATTTGATCCAATGTGTTACTCTCTTTTTTCATATCTAGCGCCTTCTGAAATTACAGTGTTTTTCCAGGAATTTTCTGTAGTCTGGCCTCCTAAAATGAAATATGATTAATTGCCTTCAATATGCTAAATATGCTTTTCTTTCTCTGGGCTCTTGTGGGTTGGTATTGTTCTCGTCTCCTTTTCCCATAATCTTTCATACCTATATTCCCACCAAAATAAATAAAATAAACTTGAAGCCTGTAAAAATATTAAATGCCTTTGCATTTTGTTCTGCTGTGTAGTAGAAGTTTAGCATGCTAGTTGAAATAATCTTGGGTATACCTAGAAATATTTAATACCCTAATATGCTGAAATTTCAAACTAGCAAACGTTTAGACACAGCATGCAGGCTTTTAAATTTAATAGTGGCAATGGTGTATCCCTGACTTGTGAGTTTGCAATGGATAGTCCATATGTACAGGTTTGCATCAGTGGCTCTGTGGTTATCTGTAGCTTGATCTTCTGATCTACTCCCTATATGTGATGTACTTAAACTCTGCTCCACCTACTTAGGTTTAAAAGTTCTTTGTAATGAACTAAAGTTTTCAACTGGAGACCTACCTTGGTTATAAGCATCCCTATTGACCAGATAGTAAAAATGTTGCTGAAGGACACTTTCTTAGCCTAGTGACACATCTGTTGTGCTTGGACAGCCTGGTGCCCACCTGTGGTTGGGGGCTGCTGGCCTCACTGTCGATGGTGTGTGGCGCCCTTCAACTGGGACTCCCTAGGACTCCCTGGCTGAGGTCTCAGCCAGGAACAGTCAGAGAAGAAACCTGAGGGCACCAGGGCATGCAGGGGCTGCTGATGCCACCTCAGGGGTTCAGGCTGCATGCTCTTATCAGCAGCCCATGGGAGCATGCAGTGCTCAGCTCGAAGCCAGGGCATCATCTTCCCTGTTGGAATTTCAGTGCTGGGTAGCAGTCACCCTAGCCCACAGGGAAAAAGCATCTCTTTCTCATTTTATCCAGTTTGACATGTTTAAATTTGCTGAGGATCTCTGCTAGAGGTGCTTGAGGGCCCCAACAATATGGAACCAATCACAGTAGAAACATATGATATGTATAATGTTGCTTCAGAAGTATTTATTTCCTGCCCAAAGCAGCTGCACCAACACATTAAATGAAGGTAGGACAAACAAACAATTGGGGCTTGCTAAAGAAATTTTCCTTTTCTCGAGCTGTCACTCTTGCAGTGTTATACTTTAGGTCAGAGATATTAAAGCTGTGAACTAGTCAGCAATGATATACTTGGGAAATGTTCTACACATAAATCTGACACAGTGAATTCTTAGTCATCTGGACTTCCTTTTTCAGTTCGTTACTGTGATGATAAATGAGTCCCTTATTATGAGAAGCCTAATTTCTTGCTCTCTGGCACTATGGGCATTCTGGTTTTGCTTTTTAAGGGTGAGATAGCTGTTTCCTTCCATTTGCCATTCAGTTGTTCTCTATCTACCAATGCACACACTGAAGCTTCTGATAAGGTCATACCTTGTTGGGCAGTTTATCTCAAAGATCTGGTTGGTTTTTGAACATAGATATGTGATTTGGTCCATTGTTACCTTCGTGGTATCACATTATCCATCAAAATTGTGACGTGCCTGCTTTTGTTATTTGCACTGCCATTGTTCTCATCATATTTGTATAGTTTAAAACATATAATTTTTCAGTGTTTGTGCTTTATTGCTCTGGGCTTTGTGCTTCCAGTTACAGCTCTAATTATTTCAGGGATTCCTGTGGATCCATTGAAGGTCCTATTTTGTTTCAAAATTATTGCCTCTAGCTAGTAATTCCTACACTCAACATACACAATATTACAAATTGACAATGTTTAGAGAAATCTGTAGATCCTTGTAAACCCAAGTACCCCTTGCTGTGTTGTATGATTTCTTATCTGGTATTAATTTTGCAGAGGTGAATTCTGACAAGATAGAAGAGTTATTGATTGTTCCCCTCCTTGGCTCTTTCATTTCATCCTTGTTCTATTTTGTCTGCAGTTTAAGTTCATAAACTTGGAGTAATTTTTGACCTTGTGCTTTCTTTTGAGGCTGACATTAATCATACTGAGAAATGAGATTCCCAGCTGGAAGATGCTAAAGAACTATTAGGAACTATTAAATTAACTTACCACTATTTTATGAATCTTTTTCCCAGTTTAGACTGAGAATTATTAAGTTGATTGGGACATATGTGTATGTTTCATTATGAGCTAGATAGTAATTGCTAATTCTTTATTTGTGGCTCTTTCTCCCATTTCCCTGAAGTATTCACAGCTGTGCTAACACAACCCTGCATACAGTCAATGGGAGCATTTTGCTCCTTTAACAAGAAAGGGCTTCAGCCTAATATCAAATTTTCCAGGCAAATGCTTACATGCTCCATCATTTGTTTTCTTAAGGATATGATTTTGAGCAGTGAGTAGTCAGCTCAGGTAAACAAAGCAAGGAGGAACACCTGTTGCACAGCTTCTCCTCTCTCTGAGGCATAAACTCAAAAACATCCTTTGTAGAATATATTTCATTACGTTGCACAAAAGCAGTAGCTCTTCGGAAGAGCTTTACAGAGAGAACCCCTGTGATCTAATAACAAAAGACCAAAACTTTCCATAAAGCCTTACCTCTACTTAGTGTGAATAAAAGAAAACATTCTTTGAATTAAAAAAAGAGTTGTGTTGCAAGTGAGTGTCACTTAAAACATTTGGAAGATGAATAGCAAAGGGAATCCCGGACAGACTAGACTTACTATCACTTTGCATGGATATGTATTTGTGATATGATGACACTTGGAGCCTGCTGCAAATTTAATCTTGTAGAGAAGTACTGACTGACATAATATATTTTTCAACTCCATGCCTTTTTACAAGTCAGTATGAATATTTGTTTACCTTGCAAATCACCTTTTCACTTCACTTCAAAATCATCCCTGTGCATTACCTACCAAATTACTTTCCTGGTAGGCTACCAAGATTATAACTGTAAACTGCAACATGGTTAAACCTGCACTTTTTTTTTTTTTTTAATCCTTGCATCACCCCATAGGTTACAGCATGTTTTTGCTTTGTACAGAGGACAGGTTAAACACAATGTGACTGGTTTTGGGTATGAAAAGATGGGAACCTTTAGAGTCTATCTTGTCTGCTGGTTTCTCTCTCATAGCCAAAGGGCTGGGATTGTGGGAGGCAAAAAGGAAGGGAAAGCAGGGAAGAGTAATAGCTGGTCACGCTTCCTCTGAGAAATTCATATGCTAAGGGTATCAGGAATCACAATGTGGGTGAAATCACTGCTGGAAGGTAGAAAACATGAGCTGGCAACAGCAAAATGGTTCAAAATGTTGCACATCTAAAAGGAGGGGGAGGCAAATCAGAACAGCTAGAAATGTAGCTAGGAGTGTCTTCTGAAACAAAGGACCTGAGATTCTTGTGGCATCAGAGAGATTTCCTTGCTTAAATATCTGTTTTTATAGGCTGACTTAATGTGCCAGTGTATTCCCTTGCTGGACAGTGTATTAGTGCAACTGTGTCTATTATTTCTATAAACAAGCATTGACACACATTGATTTAATAGTATCTTTTTGTGCTGAGATCTGCAAATAGACTAGTAAAATGTAAATGGCACAGCTGTGTTGCAGATATATCTTCGAGAACTCAGAAGATGACTTTGCATATACAGAAAAGCAAGGGAATGAGAAAGGACTTTCTCAGCTCTTGAATTGTGTACATCCCTTCAATATTCATTTTTATGGTAGTTTTAATTTCAAATCATGTCACTGTAAGGCTGCTGGTGTGTTGAATTTGTTCCTGCATTTTCATTGTTTGTCTGTAATAGTCATTAATGAGGGAAATTCATCACCTTCCTAAAGTTCACCACTCAGCTGAAAAAAAATAAGGGGTAATTAAGCATGGACGGTTTCTTGCTGTGTTCTATCTCTACAGTAAAGAAAAGTAAACCCATTCTTTGCTATTTTGGAGGCAGCTACTTGTAAAGCAGCTGCATAATTCGGCCTCAAGAGCTGCTTGCAGGGCTGAAGTCATAGGAGCAGCAGCTCCAGGGGTTCATGCCTGGAGGACTGGGTGTAGTCTCACAGGGTTTATTACAATAGTTAGGGGATTACTGCAAGAAGTCCTGTGGAATTGGAGGATTGCGTAGGAACCTTGTATAACCAGTTCTTCAACCGTACATGGTATTAGTTATTATTTAAATGTCTTGATAGTAGTTCCCACAGTAATCAGAACTTTCTTGAGATATGTGTAAGTTTACTTGCAAAGAAAACAAAAGAAGAGATCTTCTAAGGGAGAGGAAATTCCCTAAACTAAGTTTAAATTCAGAGCTTATAGTAGTAAAAAGCAAATACAAAATACTATGAAGAAATTTATGTCAAGTAGGTCTTATGCATATGCCGTATTGAACATAGTCAACATGACTGGTGAGCACTTCAAAGTCATTTATTTTTTTATTTTCTGGAAAAATGTTGCTTGTTACCTCAGAGAAGAAGATTCTGTTATAAATCTGGTTGTCCCTCCTTAGAAAATGGCTTCTTGTCCTAATTAATCATAGTGCCCTACTCCGGCTAGCTATGGGTCTCTTTTATCTACCCCTGCAACTAAAGCAGCTGGGGCCACCCCCTGTTAACTCACTTCCAGCACCATTTAATTAGCCTGAATGGCTCTTACCTTCGGGTTTATCTGTCAGGGAAAGAAATGGGAGCAGATGCCGAACAGGAGAGAGCTACAAGGGACATAGTGCAAGGAAGAGCTGGGACAAGTCAAAGTGCAAGTGAAGAGAGGACAATAGGCAGGATTGGGAGCATCAAAGTCTTACAGTGAATGCTTATGTCCTCTCTGCGAAATACCAAGTTTTGAGAACTGAAGTGTTCAGGCAGAAATGTTGCTGTGTAATTGGATTCATGTGGTTTCCTGCGTGACTGATCCCATGTAAGACTTCAGCTTTAGAATTTGAAAGCAAGTGTTGCAGATTAAAAAAAAAAAAAAAAGAGAGAGAGAGAAAAAAATTAGCAAATGCAACAATCACAGTTATGCAACTCAGGGAAATATATTTTTGGTGTCTGTGTTGAAGTTGCTAGCACCTTTGTTTACTACCTACTTAATAAACCAAGAGATTAATAAGAAAGATATAACAAGGTTGCTTACCTTGCATAAATTTACTTATTCTTTTTAGTTACAGGCTGCTACTGAAGAAATTGTGAAATAAAGGGAAGGAGGGGTCTTTAAATAGCATCCACTACGTAGGTGATGCCAGAATTTCAGTCATATGCACTGTTCTTTGAAGACAGGAGAAAAAAAAATAAATTACTCAAACCATTAAGTAAAAGCTTTATTCTTCCTTTTTTTATAAAAGTCTGTTTCTAAAGGGATTTTTTTACACAAGTGTTCTTTTCTAATCAGAAAAATGTGTTTTGTGCATAATGAATGACATTTCTGTACCTGTGCTTGTGTACCTTTTATTTTTAGAATACTTTTTTAGTTGCTAGAACATACATGTACAAGCTATTAATAAAAAAAGCATCCTTTCGGATTTATTTGTGATTTACTTGTGCCAGATCCTCAGATTAAGTACATTATGTGAGACCAAATTCTTTCCTTTTCCTCTCACCTTAAATCTTTCTTAACTTTTAAAATGAGGCAGCTGAGCAGTGTAAATTTTTAATGAAGGACTTTGTATTACTTGTGGAGACTCTTAGCTGATGAAAATGGTCATAACTCCCTGAAGTTATCCAATTTAAGCAAGTTAGCTGACTGAATGTGAAAGTTTCTAGAAAGATGCTCTATTAAGCCTTTTGAAAAATAATAGACTATTTCCTTTCATATAATCTGAAACATAGGTAAGGATATTTGTCAGATTAACCAGCATTATGTTGCATAGGCTTCTGATATAGAGCTGTGAGTGTTTACTAAGCTGTGATAGTCTAAGGGTGGCCTAATTATTCCCAGTTCTGCATGTAGTCTGAAGTTTTTCCCTTTTGTTCAAGATATGAAAAATAGGTCTAAATTCTTGAAAGCTTGTCTGTGTTTTTCTAAATAAGCATGCAATTCTAGATAGTACTTCCCTGTACAAAAGTTACTTCTCACAGGTCTATTAATTTGACTTTTAACAGTAGTTCTCCTTTAGCTACTATCCTCGCTTATACTCTGATGGCATAAAATGTTTTGTCATTACGAATAGCCAAATGAAGAAATAGAATTAAATATTCCTTAAGGCATACTATAGTGTATTTCTATTGTAACTCAATGAAAAACCTAGAATAAATCAAAATAATGAAAACAATTCTAGCTACTAATTTAACTCCTCATTTTAGGCTGTGGTTTGATGCGGTCCCAGTTGGGCTTTTTTCTGATGTCTCTTCCTGAATTTGTCTAGATCACTTGAAAGGAATCAATGGGAATTGATCCAATTTGTAGAACACAATTCTCATATTGATAGTAGTTTATATTCATTTGCTTCACCCTAATCTTTTATTAATGTTCATTTGCAAAATGCTGTTCATGCTGTTTCCTCCCCATTTTGTACCCCCATGCTGATGATGATAATGAAATTTTGAGCAACATAACAAGAAATAATGTAGTTATAGATTTTGGAATTAAATAAGGTAACAGTTACTATTTTTGTAGTCAGACATTTTTCAGTAGATGACTTGAATTTTGGATAAATAATGACCATTGTAGAAATTCAGATATGTGAGATTCCTACAGCAGCAAGAAGTTATGTCTGCTTAGGTCTTTTCAATTTTTCTTTATGTCCACAAGGAGGATGGGCCAGGGCATCAATACTGAATCATTTGGGGACTTTTAAGGATGCATCATCAATAAAACCTGTCATACAGACATATCTCCTGGTTCAAAAGAAGCAATAACTGATGGCATCACTTGCTGGTACCAGTGGGGAAAAAAAAGTCACTAGTGACTTTTCTGTGAACAGCAGAGCCACAGTTAAAAGCATATTTAACACAGTTTTTGAGGTTAGGATTGCACAACACATTTGAATGTAAGTAGCTGCAAAAATAAGTGTGTCTGTCTGGTCTGAGGTGTTAGAGAAGCTAAGAGAATGAATAAGTATACTAAATATTTAGTATTTTGATTTTTTTCATCATTTTGAAGAAGTTAAAGACATGTAAATTAAAGCATGAATGGTGTTTAGTAGCTCCTGGTGCAGTCCAATAAAATGGAATAACTTTGAGATTTCAGTAGACACTTCATTATAAAAGGATTTCATGTAAATCTTCTGTGTTCTCCAACTGCCATTGGACCACCTAAACTTGTTCTGCATCTGTATGATTATGCAAAATTCTCTTGTTGCTTTGAAAGTGTCATCTGTGCTTAGGCTGATTAAGCCTGATAAAGTTCCACCAAAAAAGTTAGACCCCTCAGTGCTGGTAAATTTAGCACTCTCCTACCAACTCAAAGGAAATGCTTGTCAGGTTTTTTTAATGCCTTGAGGTACTTGCCCACTTAATGAACGTTGCCTCTGGAAATTTCTGTGGAAACAGGGAATGAGATTTTTTCACCATGGTGAGGGAGTTCCCCCTTTCAAATTAGGCATCTCTCAAATGCTTCTGTGAAAGAAAAGCATAGTAGGAATTGTTAAAGGGTGGTTTGCTCTGCATTTTCTCATCGGTAGTCAAGGCTTCACTTTTCAACTTTCCCTTCCAAAATAAACTCATTTGGGACTATTAAAAAAACCAACCAAACAAACAAACAAACAAAAAACAAACAAAAAAACAAAAAAAAAAAACAAAAAACAAACAAAAAAACAAAAAAAAAAAACAAAAAACAAACAAAAAAACAAAAAAAAAAAACAAAAAACAAACAAAAAAAAAAACCCAAAACAAAACAAAAAAACAAACAAGGGCTTCCTGAAGCTTTGTGTAGTTACAGGTAAAAGTAACTTTTGGTTGAACTAAATATTAGGTTTTGTTTTGTAGAGGTTGGAGGTTTTCTTGCCTTGTTTTGTTTTTTTGTTTGTTTTTTGTTTGTTTGTTTGTTTGGCTTCTTTAGTTGTTTTTTACATAATGAATGAGCCAATTACTGCCTAGACATCTTATTAAAGCATAAGGGTTCTTTTCAGTACAAATAGATGCTTCTTTTTTGAGCAGCTAAGACTGTGGTTTAAATTCTCACCTGATACAGAAATGCAACCAAGATGTCCAGCTGTATTGGAGAGCTGTTTTGAGGGACACCTCTGTCACTTCTTAGTGGAACCTCTTAGAGAATCATTGTGACATTTTTGGGGAGATGAGGCACCAAGCTTAGCCTCTGCTTTGACTTGGACTGAGTTGTAAATTTTTCATACATCGGGTGAATTGTTCCTAATTTTCTAGTACGTTCACTTCATGTGTTTTGACATGGCGACTAGTTCAAAAAGTGTAACAATGTAAAATCATTCATTATGCTTATGAAAGCCAAGTGGAAAATTGTCTGGTCCTACAGCATGGTAGTCATAAGAAATATGTCATGTCTTAACATTGAGGCCTTTTACCACCCATTCAACAGAGTCTCTTCAGAGCAGTTTTAAAGTGAAGTGTGCCATTTAAGTCAACAGTACTCATACTGATTAAGTTTTAAGAGGGATTCCCAAGCAAAGATGGAACTTGTGACAGAGCAGAAATTAAATTTGGCCCAGCACAGAGGACAACAGCTCAAAATGTAGGACTTGGGTGCAGACTTATTGTTCAGTGAAAGGGTAGAATTCAACCACAGCAAAAACTGAACTTGAGCCATCATCATTAGTGAGCAATTTCCAGTCAGAGATAATAATTTAACATTAGTTGAATATAATTTTCAATATCAGGTGGAAAAGTAGCATTTCTCAAAGAGGGAAAGAGTGAATAATGTCTGTGTAGTTTTAGATTGTAAATAACAAGTGCATTGTCACTAACAGATATCAAGTAAATATCAGTGGCGTTAAAAAGAGACTAATGCCCTCATTTTCCTCCACTGAGGAACTGAAGTAAAGATTTTAGTGCCTAAATAGCTGCAAGTAGTTGTAGGCTGTTTTTTAAAGCTGCTGCTCTCATATCATATTTGCTTTACTGAATGTAGAGAATTTCTGAATTGGAAAATGTTCCTGCTTAAACTCCTAAGTGAGCTTTGCTCAAGGGTATTAGCATTGGTTGTTTTGTGAGGTGCTATGAGGAGGATGGCTCATTGCTTGCAATACCATGTCTGAGGGACTATCTTGGGTAAAAAAGTTCAATTTGTTATGCAATTATATTTTGCACATGACACCAGGTGTTACACTGACACACAGAACACTCCTAGTAGCTTTCAGTGCCTCTTCTTCCTCCTCCATCATTTTGAGTAGTGTGTAGTTAAATCTGGTAGAAGGCAATCAATCTTTCAAAATTATGATCAGCAGATTCATTGGTTGAAATCTCAGTCTGGGATTTCTGTAGTCAATTATAAATATTTTCACTAAAAAAAGTAGGCGCAGCCTCTGCCATTTAATTTAATAAAAAGTCCCATCCTTCTGTCCTTTACTGTTGTAATTTAAAACTTTGACCCAATCAACCCTTGAATGCAAATGAGTGAGCAATCTGGAGAAGCAGTGTTGATCCAGCCACTCTACAGCCATTTTCAGAGCAGATTTTCAAGATGTACGTGACATTGGCCATTAGTGAGCCAGCAAAGATGAATGGGCCAATAAATGAACATATTTCACTTCTTTCATCTGCCAAGATGAAACATCATCTTGGTGTTCGGCTGGTTTTTTGTTGTTTGGTCTTTTATTTTCTTAATTTGCACGACAGTATTTTGAAAGGCATGCTATCAATTCTTTAATTGACTTTTTTAAAGAAATATTTTTTCCAATAAGTCCCCTTGAGTGGATTGGTCTCGAGGATTTTGGTTTTCTTTGTTTTTCCTTTGTAATTCCTTAAAAAGATTTTTATTTGTAAGGATGCTGTCTCTGTAAGATTATTTAAAAATCAAATGGAGACAATGTGTGTTTGGCACCACATATTAAAAATTACATGGACTGAGCTCGTAAATTAGGCATCCAGGAAAAAAAAAGTCTACTTATGTAGTTTGTTTTTTTTTTTTTTCCCCATAGTTTAGTTTTACACATAGTTGCTTTGTGTGTTTTGTGAAAGAATGATTTTAGCAGCATGTGGATTTTGTTGCAAAGGAACAGCTACTTTTACTCATTATAGAAGTCCAGAATATGTGTGAGAGAGCAAAATATATCTTTCCTATTCAGGGTCTTTACAATAATTAATAAATTATCTGACACCTGTCAACAGAGAAAAGGGAAATAAGCAGCCTATTGTGGTAGTGATATCCTTGCAAAGAGATTTTCTTCTTGCAGTTTTTTTTCTGAACAAAACATGAAAGTTTCTTTTTAGGTATTATTTGTTGGACAGTGCACTATTGAAAGTAAATAAAATAGGATTTAAGTTTAATAAACTGATCTACATTAAAAGTAAAAAAAATGTAGTGATATTGATGACAAATTCCTTTGGGTTGTGCTGTTTTGTTTTCAGAGCAAGTGGGATTTTCATTTTATCTTTTGCTTCAACCTGTTTAGTTCATTATTGTGAATTATCTTCATGGTGCTTTGTGGTGTTTTGATCAGCAATTTATGTTGGGGTCTTAAAACATGTGTTCATTTAGGTGTTTAGCTGACCAGCTGCCTTTCCCCTTCTTTTTTTTGGTTTTGTTTTCCAATGTGACATTAAAATGGAGTGTTTCCTTGCAAGCATCTTTCAACTGAGAAAATGCATCTTACTCCTTATGCAGCTAAACTGTTGCCTTTTCATGGAGGGGCTCTACCCCTTTCCCCTGCCCTATCTTCCCGAAGAGGTAGAGCAGCCCCCCTTCTGCTTGCCAAGACACAGCCACCCCCCCTGCTGCCTCCCCACAAAGAGGTGAAGTCCCCTGAGTCTGTAATTGCCAGGAGATGAAGCGATGATGGGGAGTGATCACAGTCAATAGCTTTGATTAACAATAAGGTGGAAAATTAGCAATGCTAGCATTCAGCTCCCCTGCCTCCCCGTCCCCATATGCTCACCGCAGCCTGCGCTGGCTGGTTAGCAGGGTGGCCACTGTGCCTGGCAGGGTGCAGAGGGACACTTGGAGTGGGCAAAGGGGGACAACAGGCAGCATTTTGGGGACCCCAGGCAATGCTTCCAGATGCCTTTCTCTGGGCTCCACCACACAGGCGGGGGAAGGACGAGGTGTGCCGTGTGCTGCCACTGTGGCTCTTGCTGTCATGTGTGGATTTAATCGTGTCTGGACGTGTTGTGATCAAAATGGCAACTACTGTTACTCCTGTGACCCCATCAGCAGCTCTGGTGTTGTTTCCGACAGACTCCGAAGACCTAGAGAGGGGGAACGACAGCGGGACACCACTCCCCACCTCTGATAATGGTGACAATTCGCTGGGCTACACAGGTAGAGTGCACCTTTCCAAAATATTCCTGACTGCCTACTTCTGACACTTTCCACCTGCATCTGCCATTACCACCTGTACACATTTCTTTAATCATCTTTTCTAGCTGGCTGTCTTTCACCATCACCCTAGAAGTTCAACATTGTTGGTATTGTTGGGAAATATTATTGTGTCTTTTAACTAACCAAGATGACTGTCCTTGCGTGTTAATACATTTCAATTATTTAACTGTTTAAAGCAAATTTCTCTTGTTGAAACAATGCACCCGTTATTTCCCTTTGAACTGTATATATTAGTGCATGAAGCAATATATCATCTCTGAGAAATTTTTCCAAAGACCACAGGGATTTTTCTATGTGTTTATTTTGGGAATTTTTTTGCTTTGTTTCTGTTATAAACAAAAGTAAAATACATTGCAGCAGGGAAGAAAATTCAAGGGAGACTAAACTGTGATTGGAGAAGAATCTGTTTCGTTGACTTCTGCTTTGCATAAACTAGAAAAATATGTCTCTAGGCCAAATAAGAAAAGCCAGAGATAAGCAGCACCATGCGGGGTGTTGCAGCAGTGAGCTCTGAGGGACCCAGTTCTTTAACTCCTCTGCAGACTGAAATGTTGTCCAGCTCCAGGAGTCACACTACTGCCCATAGCCTGGGCTCCTGTACAGAACCCCAGGTTTTCATGAACTGCTGGGGGTCCTGTGTGCATCAAATATTCATAACTGAGACAGTTTTACAGGGTATAAGAGGATAGGCAGGTTTAAGAGAGACGGAGCAATTTCTTGTCTATTCATAGAACTTCAGGTCTGTTACATGCCACTTACAATGATTGCAGCTTTCATCATCTGCCCCTCACAATCATCTCTGCATGTGGTTTAAAATCTTGACACATAATTCTATTCCAGCTTAAAATACCTCTTTTTTCCCCCTAAAAAGGTAAAAAAGCAAAGCAATAAAAATTTCCCCTCAGTCAAGATACATGCCTTCTTAGAAAAACATAGCATGAACCCTGCTGCATGCAGATGATTTAGACTTCTACCTTCTGAATATTCCTATTAATTCTTTTGCTCCAAGTTTGGCACATGTGCATCCCCCTGATACATATGGGGTCATCATATTGATAAAATACAGCTTAAAGAATGCTTTTTTGACTTACAGTAGGTTATATTTTTGCTCTCAGAAACTGGAGCTGGGAATCGTGATCCCTGTGTCTTGTGTTTAAACAGCCACTAATTTACTTGGAACCACAAGTCAAACTCTTTTGTTAATAAAGTGCCTTACTTTTACCTAGAGATGAGTTTCCCTCCAGCCTCTTTGCCTGTCCCTGGCTTGAGGCTGGGTCTCAACAGGCAGATTCCTGCACGCAATAGCCTCATACCTGCCCATGAGGTGGGAGAGAGGGCCCTCCATGTGCCCTTCTAAAGCCCCCTTAGCCACGGGAGCAATGTGGATACGAATTTAGAGGAAGACCCCATAAATTTTCCCTACTGGCATGTTTTGGAGAGAGGCTGGAAGCTTGGCACAGGACCTCCCTTGGCAAGTGCACTGGGTGGGCAATGGCAGGCAAAGGCTGCAGGCAGTGCTGCTCCACAACAGAGATTTTGTCATCCCTCACCTTGTAGGGCAGTATTTAAGTCATACATAAGGCAGTATTTAAGACAGCAGTTCCCCTCTGAGCATGGGGACATGGGAGGTTATCCAGGCAGGGCACAGACCCTTCTGTGTCTGTCGACCCCCAAGGACCCCTCACCCTTATTGAGGTGCACATGAGCATCTGGGTGCTGCATCCGAGCAAAGGCCTCTGCGGGGTGTTGCAGCTGTTTAACCTGCCTCTTGGAGACTAATGGGGTCATTTGAGAGGACTGACAAAATCAAAACTGGACTAGTAGTTCCCCAGAGGCTCCTGTCCTTAACTCTAGGCTGTATTTTAATAGGCATTTTCCAAGCAAGCACAAAAGTCAGGATCGAGTTGGAGGCAAACACAAGCTGAATAAAGATTAAAACCTAGAGGATGGCTGGCTTTGCTTAATTGGAGATTTTGTGCCTCTATTTGAATGAGCATTGAATGAAGGAAGGACCAAGTTTTTAATGTATAAAGATTTAATGAACCAGTACTTTTTTTCCACTATGTAATAGTAATCAGTAGCACTATGTGTGTATACCTTACTTTATATGGAAAACCCCTGAGGTATTTATTAAAATTAGTCCAACAGGTTTCTTTAGTAATCAGTAGAGTTTTTTAAAAGTAACATTAATTGTAATGCAATCTTACTTTTTTTCCCTGATGATGTGCCCATTCATATGGGCCTAATATGGATTTCCTGGATTTTACAGACATATTCTGAGATCATTTTTATGTTCTCTCCTACCTATAGAATTTCATTCTCCAAATGGAAAACCATTCCAGGAGCTTGTTTTACGGAAAATTCTCTGACTCATTCCTAAAATCACTCAGATTAAGTCCAAGATGTCTGTTCCCACAGGCAAAATAAACAGCAGCTTATTTTTTAATTGTATATTTATCTTCAGGTGGTGTCTGAATGGACAAAACCCAAACAAGCTCATAATGGCTGTCATACTATATGATCATATATTGTGACTCATACTGAGGGCAGTGATGCATCTTCCTAGAAGATAGAAGTTAATCTGTGAGGTACATAAGCAAAGCATTGTCTTTTATGGGAAGTTTCAGGATTAAAGATTGTAATTTTTTCCTACATCTTTTTCTTTCCATATACATTTTTCATGGTGAGTATATGCAGCTGTTTCATACTGGTCTTTAGTGGACGTATGTGAATCGTAGAGAGTGTTTCAGTGTGTTCTCCTAAAGCCCCCCTTTATCAGTATTAAATATTCTCCTAAATCAGGAGAATTTTGACTATACCATTAGGTTTTGTTGTCTCCATTGTGGAGGGAAGCTCTTGACCAAACAGTAAGCACATTGATTTCAGGAGGGGAAAGAGAAGTTGCTAACCCAAACTGTTTTGAGTTTGAAGTTGTTGATAAATTTCAAGACTGCATGATGAACTTCTATTTGATTTTTTGTGATTCTTATTATGTTGTAGGACTGAACTCTAGATATTTTATTTTTTTTATCCCCTAATCAATATAGTAAAGTGGCTTCTTATAGATGTTGCACTTCTAGATCATCAGGGTTTTATTATCAAAATAATTATTACTACTTATTAACTGTAGATCCTGCTGGAGAGGCTTTATATGCATCTATATTAAAAATTTTCACCTTCAAAGAATATTTGTAATATATATATAAATAGGGGCTGAATAAATAACAAATCAAGAAAGGAAGTTCAACTACTGAGGATTGTTCCATATACCTGACACTGATATTAGACTGAAAGAGTTTCTAGGAAGGGTTTCTCTTGCCTTTTAATATCAGAGAAATGCTAAGAACAAAAAACATGTAAAAGCTCATGTAACCATGTAGGCAGCATTTAACACATGCTTAATCCAACTACATCTGTAGCTTGATTGATTCATCAAAGGATTTAGGGTTAAAAAGAACCCCCAAAACTTTTAACTGTAACTCTGGCAGTTTAAAGGAATGATCCAGAAAGACTATCTTTTCTACATCTTCACAAAAACCAATTCTACAGTGTCAAGGCTAGATTTGAAAATAATTGTATAGTTAAGATGTGAAATAGCAAAAATTTAAATAGCTGTTTTAACCATGTGCATAAAGAATAGACTAAATCACAGTGACATTCAAAAGGATAAAACCTTATGATTTAGATAGTTTGTGTTGTATTTATTTTGTCCTAAAGAAGACATCCAAAGCAGTTTTCTGAAGTGTTGTATAACTAGACTTGTTTCTCTTCCTAAAACTTTAGGAAGACTTCAGATGACTAGAAGGGATGTAAATACCTAAAAACAATTGCAAATAATTCCACTTCTCTGCCAGTTTGGTTCTAGTTTCTGAATGGAGGATCGGGCGATAGGAGTGTGCACTACAGAATATAATGAAGTCTTTGTTGATCACCAAAGGAAGGCAGGGGAATGGAAGATGCAAGTAGGAATTCAGTTATTTGTCATGTTTAGGCTGTGGAGATGTCAGACAAAGCCTATTTTGACAATTATTTCAGAGGGGAAAGAAGCCCTAAAGTTACCCATCCTTTTTTCATTTCAGTCTGGGAGAAAAGTATATGGGCAAACTGAGAAAGAAGGGAGGTGAGGAAAAAGATCTAAGAGAGTGCCCACTGTGTATCAGAGGAGGAATATGGAAAATCATCCAAGTAAGACACTGAAGGAACTCAGGAGATGGAAAATTTGGGGGGGGGTTGGAAGGAAGGGGGCATAGAAGGAAGAGCCTGAAATAACATTAGGGTTTCCAAGAGAAAGGTTTGTGGTTGGTCGTCAAACAGAGCAGATAATGTGTTGAGTGATGTCCCCTAGTGCTGGAGAAGCTTTGAGAGTCACAACCCTGCAGGAGGGAATGAGGAAACCTGAAGAAGAGCATAGGATAAAACTGTCTTGACTGAAGCTACTATGCATCCTTTACTGTTTAATATTCATCTGTTAGAGCAGATTTTCAAGAAAACACTAAAGTAATTAATATTTCTACATCAGATTTCACATGTGGTTTGCCAGCCTGAATAGTAAAGTAAATGTTCCCTCTTAGCTAATGTGCCTCTTTTTTCCTCCCCAAAATAGTACAAGGGCAGTAAGTGTTAAGTATGAGCCTCAGTTATTTTCCACATAATCAATGGCTGCAGAGTAATCTCTAAGATTGCATTGTGCTGTGCTATTGAAGTGTGTGCATGCATGATATCCCAGGAAGTAGCACATTTCCTGTTAAATCAACTGTGACATAAATATTGGGGATCATTTAACAGATCACAGAGTATCACTTGTGTTACAGAGACTAGAATGATGGCTTGTTAAATTAACACTATATAGTCAAACATTTGCAGGCAAGGATCACCACTCCTCATTAAGCAGATTCATGACTTTTTAAAGGGGTACTTCTATATACCTTTTTTTCCCCCTAGTTTTTTCAAATGGAAGAAATACTGTGGTTCCCATCTGTAACCTGAAGTTAGGCTTCAAATTTTTTCCCCCCTGATTTTAATAATGAGAATATTGTAGTGGTGTTCTTTTCTATGACAAGGGATCCCCGCTCTTTTTCTCACATTACCTTTCTTATTTACTACTATGTTGTTATGTGATCAGGAGAATTGTTCATAGTGGATCACCACTTGTCCCATGTCAAATAGGACAGATTGCCCTCAGTGAGCATTTCAAGAAATGAAGGGGAAATCTCTCTTCATTTCATGGCCATTTCTGAGACATTTCTTCCTTTAACCCAGTAATTTTACACAAGTTATGCTATGTATTGAGCTTGTTTAGAGAAGTGGTAGTTCAGAAAACACATTCAAGAAAACACTTCTTTGACACAAAAGATAGAAATCTAAAGTAATACACTGTGAGAAATGGAGTATGTGGGGTTTTTTTTGTTTTTTGGGGGTTTTTAAGATTAGTTGAGGTAGTAAATGTGCATACAGATTTTGTGGCTGAGAGGAAGAGACGACAGGAGAAAAAGCTATAATATGCAACAGGATGATGAGTATGAATGTTGGAAAGAAAAATTTGCTATTTCTTCTAAATTACTGTCTTTTGTTTAAGGATTAGTTAGAAAGAATGAGCAATACTGGGGGGAAAAAAAAAAACATATCACAAAAAGCAGCTTGGCTAATGGGGTGCAAAAAGTGTTGGATGAAGATGTAGGTTGCAGAGTGTGGATATTTTTGATTTGGAGGAGACTGTAATTTTGAATGTGAAGCAAGTAGCTAGAGATGTCTGAACAAAGCAAATATCTTATTTCCATACAAGAATTCCAAGTAAACTATTGGCACGTCTTATAATGCACTGAGTTCATTGTGGCAACAACCTGTAGAGAAAAACAAACACTTGTTTGCGCTGCAGAACCAATAGAAATCTCACAGAGCTGAACAAATCACTAGATCAAACAGCACCAACACTAATTTACTTGAAGTTACAGGACCCTTGTTGCTAGTGGTAATACACAGTAGACTTCAGCTTGGCTTTTGCATCTCAGGATACATGCAAAGCTTGCAATTAAGGCCCTTTTCCCAGTCTTTCTCTTTGTTAAAACTTGCCAACTGAGCAAGTGTGCTCTTGAGTCACTGGGAGAATGAACACAGAGACCCATGATACCAATATTACAAAGTTACTGCTTAGACTACATCTGCACTCTAAATCCAGGAACAGATGGACACTGTTATGCTTATTTAAAAAAAAAAAAAAAAAAAGAAAGAAACCAAGAAAGAAAGAAAGGAGGAGAAAAAAAAAAAATCCCCTGCTCTTGTCTATCAGCAATCTCTCTGTTCCCCATGTCAATCTAAACTGTCAGAAAGGTCCTTTCAGTTTTGTGCTTCTCTTTGCAAGCATTCTTCTGACACACATACTGAAATTTGTTTTTAATATGTATTAAAACATATATGTAAATATAACACCAATAGATAGAATTGCCTGTCAGTGATGTCAATGATGTTCAGGCAATAATAATTTAAGTAAAACATATAGTAGCAATATTGGAGCACAGACATGCCCAGTTAAATAAATCTTGCACTGTCAGTTTTTATGAAAAAGTTTATAGAAAATCTCCTGCAGTTATTATGTTATACTTCCAGGCAGAGCTTTTACTAAAACAGGAAGCTATGGCAGCATCCCAAGTTTTTCAACTGGTTAGTGAGTTTTCTTGTAGCCATCAGACCAATTTGCAATGGTACACTGCCTCCCCCACTCCCGGCTTCCCCTCCCTCCCCCCCAAAAAAAAGAAAATAAAGCCACAGTATTGTGTGAAGAGATTGTCTAATAATGATTTTAGTAGCAATATATGCTCCTATATAGTGGAGAATCATTCTAAACAACAGTATCTGGGGAAGAGGAATTTGAGCTTGAGAAGGAAAGGGCTATTAGAATAATCAGGGAATAGAAAGCTTATTTTGACAGAGGCCTTAATGAAAGGGAGATGTGGCTGCCACTTGTTGTCACCCCCATGTTTTTTGAGAACAAATAGAAGAAAAAAACTAGCTACAGAGCACGTTCACTATTAAACTTGGAGAAATCCAGTTATTGACAAATAGTCTATTTTCAGAGTTCTCAAAATGTGTGCTTTTATCATGGGTGAGTCTAAGATTTTATTCATATATTACCCTTTGACAATCGATTAAGCAGTTATAAAATGAGCCCTGGTTAATTTAGGATAGAAATTTAGGATGTTATACAGCAGCATATTCTAGAGCAGTTTTGAGACAGCCGTTTGAAATGTCTTTTCAAAAATTTAAATTTCTGGCAGGCTATGATAGGCCATGCATGCTAGAGTTGATTCCCCAGGATGAGCATTTTAATCTTGAGTTCATGTGTTCCTAGTTAATCATGAGAGAAGTAAAATCAAAACAAAATGCGTTCACAGCACTTTTATACTTTCTCTTTTCCATTTGGGCTGTCACAGACAGGAACCCCTGGAGTTGATGAGAGGCTTTCTGCTGAGGGCCTCCTAGCAAGAGCAAAGACAGAGCAAATTATCCTCAGACACTGCTGTCAGTTCAGTGAATTAAGTATGCAAAGCAATTTGTGAAGATGTTCAGAAGTGCAAATTTCTGCCAGTAGGTCAAAAGAGTATGAATTATCACAGGATGAGATAGGTTAGAGGAGATTCCCTACTCCCCCCACTCCCCCCANCAGGCAAATTGTTTTATTTAAAGAAGCAGGAAGTTAGTAATTCATGTAGTTATATTAAGCACATAGCAGTGAAATGCACTGTATAGATGACAACACTATTGTGTCTACAGTACTGCACTTTTATGAGTAGTATAGAAAAATAAAAATGTTGAAATGTGTTTTCTATAATTTAGCTATTAGCATTGTTGGTAATTTTTGTAGTAGCTAATATATAAGATCATGGATTTACAGGCTAATTCAGTTTGGAAGCAATGACTGGAGGTCTCTAGTCCAGCTGAACAAGCGGGCTGAATATGAGGTCAGACCAGGCTGCTCAGGGCTTGATCCAGTTAGGTCTTGTAAACTTCCAAGGACAGAGCTCACACCTCTGGACAACATGCTCCACTGCTGGCCTATCCTCATAGGGAAAAGAATTTCTCCTGCTCAGTCTTTTGTTTTGACCTATGCTTGTACTCTTTCACCCTGCCATGGGCCACTGTGAAGATCATGTCTCCATCTCCTCAGTGACCTCCCTGTCAGTATAGGCAGGGAACTCTTTGGCCCCCCTGTAAATGCCTCTTTCCCAGGCTGAACAAGCCCTGGTTCTTCAACCTCTCAGGCAAGTGCTCCAGCCCTGATTATCTTGCCTGACCCTCTGTTGAGCTCATCCCAGTTTATCAGTGACTCTCCTGTACTGGGAGACCCAAACCTGGATGCAGTGCTCCAGGTGAGTGCTGAGTAGAAAGGTATAATCCCACTCATTGATCTACCACCTGTGCACTGACAGACCAGGATGCTGCTGGCTGTCCCAGCTGCAAGGGCAGGTTGCTGGCTCATGTTCAACTTGCTGCTGGTCCAGAGTCCCAGGGCCTTCCCAGCAGAGCTGCTCCCCAGCCTGGCTGTCCCCAGACTGTATGGATGCAGGAGGTTCTCCCTCCCTTCCTTCCCACAGCAGGACTTTGCATTCGTCCTTTTAAATTTCATTAGGGTCCTATTGGCCCATTTTGCCAGCCAGTCTGTCTCTGTTCAGGTGGGCTGGTTCCCCCAGTTTGGTTTTGCCTGTGAACATGAGCAGCATGCCCTTCCTCCACTCCTCCAGGTGACTGATAAGGACCTGGAGCAGGACAGACCTGGAGGTCCCTCTTCTTGTTGCTGTCCTCCAGGTAGGCTGCAGCCCATCAACCATGAACTTTGCAGACAATCTATCCTGAAATTTTTACTCACCTGCTGGTTCACCCATCCAGACCATAATGTCCCTACTTGGATACAGGAATTTTGTGGGAAACAGTGGTGAGCCAAATACATGGGAGCCTAAAACCACAAAGTATCTATCAGTTCAGGATTTCCCATCAAAACGGATCTTCCCTGTTTGCACTGTTGATAATTGCAACTCTTGTCCCAACATCACAGCTTCGTACATTAACATCTATCAGAAGATCCACAGTTATTTTGATGACATCCCTCTGGAAGTACTACCAGCCATTTATTTCCAGTGCTTTGTGTGTGTATGTGATTCTTGTATGTTGCTTCTCTATGAAATGTAACAAGTTGAACCATCACCTAGGAGTGTTAAAAGATTGTAGAGAGCTTTTTAGAAGGAACTATATCGATTTTCAGTGATCCTTGTACAAGACAGGAGACTTTTTTCTGTAGTACGTTTCACTGGAGAATATATTATTTATAGGGCTTTTGTCTAATACTTCCTAAAAGGCAGTGAAAAAACTACCACTAAAACTCACTGCTGCTTTCTTTGTTCCAGAAAATCCCAAATATTTTGAAATAATCCCTTTCAAATCAGTAGCTTTTTTATTAGACTCTCTGATTCTTCCTAGACTCCTCCTTTTATTCCCATCAGATGGTTCTTGTGAGGTAGTAGATGCCAGTTGTTTCATCCTCATATTTTCCTTTTTTTTCTTTTTTTTTTTTTCTTTTTTTTACATTTCATTTTCCTAGTTTCCTGGCTAATTTCTGAATATCCATCAACAAAAGAAGGGCTGAGTTTGGCTAAACATGAAATGGAATAACTAGCCCACTCACACCCTCATAACTTATCCACTCATAAAAAAAAAAAACAAAAAACCCAAAAAAAACAAAACAAAAAAAACCCCACCACTGCAAAAACTATTTTCTGCATTTACTTCTGTCTAATCTTTAGCAGAATAAATTTGTTTGTCTTCTTTCGGGATTAGTGCAAACCCCCATACAAGATGCTACTCTTTATTAGGAGTAAGCACTGTCCAAGGGGAAACCAAATTGGTCTTCAGTAAACTTTTGGGTAGCAAGGTATAATTTACTTCAATTTCAGTAAGATTTTTTTACTTGTGCTCTGATGTGTAATGAGGCCTTTCATAATTTCAAATGTAGATTATTTTTTCTTTATTTCTTTTTCTTAAAGCCAAATTACTAATATTGCAGTAAGCTTTGACAGGAAGCACTAGACAGAAGAAAAAGAAGGTTGAAGAGATCACAAATTTTATGATCAAGGGATTATAAAGTTAGCATTCTGGATTTCCTATGAAACCTCAAATGGCAAATTTAGCATAAAAATCTTGTGGGGGAGGAAAATGCCTGTTTCACTTGAAAAAACTACTGTGTAGTGTTTAAGTGTCACATAGAGTTTAGAGACCACTTTTAATGAACAGTAAGTACATCACAGGAGGCTGCAAATGGCTTTGGGGCTATTTTTTCCTACAAAATTGTAGCTGTTTAATTATACCTTCCAGACCATTATAAGATGGATCAAACAGATAGTTTATTTGGGAAAGATACTGTAGAAATTTGTGGGAATACTGTGACTACTGTTGCACAATATGGACTCAAATGATTTTCAGTTCTTGAACATACAGTATCACCCATGAGTTAACTGGATTTTTATTCAAAATTTAAATGCATACATATAAGTATTTTGGGGTTTATTAAGAATTAATTAATAAAATTCTATCCAGAACATGATCAAAACAATCAGATAGCATGCAGTAGGAAATTAAATAAACCCTCTCTTAAAAAATAATAAAATTTAAAAATAAAACTGATATAGATATCACACTAAGCATTTTATACACACACACATTTGGGGAGCTGTGCAAGAATATATTTAAGATTTGGAAAAAAAATAAAATTCTCAGTAATCACAATGTTTTGATCCCTGACAGTTCCTGATGGAAATTCTTCAAAATTCAAGATCTTTTAAGGGTACACAAGCCAGGCAAACAGCATAATCATCCCAAAGGAAAGACTTTACAATGAAGTGAGGAACATTCAGAAGAAATGTTTGTTTGGGTAGAGGTGTGCATTTTTCTTAACAGGTGAGATTACATGTAGCTAACAGATGGGCAATCATAATCCAAGCTTCACTTCAGCACATTAGCATAGAGAGACATTTTTTAGCTTATTAAGAATAGACAGTATTGACTTAAAAGTTCACTAAACTTTGTAATATTTGGGGATCTCATCAACAAGTATAAATACCTAAAGTGAAGGTGAAAACAGGACAGAGTCAGGCTCTCTTATTGGTGCAACACGGGAGGTTCCCTCTGAACATGAGCAGACACTTTCTCACTGAGAGGATGACTGAGCACGGGCACAGGCTTCCCGTTCCAGTTGTGGAGATAATCAAAAGCCACCTGGACATTGTTCTGGACATCCAGCTATTTATGGCCCTTCTTGAGCAAATGACCTAGACAAGCTTATCTCCACAGGTCCCTATCAACCTCAACCAGTCTGTGATCCTATAATGTAAGAACTTTAACTAAAATAAAAAAGGAGCTTTGCAGATCTTAACCTACCTGAAACTATTTTCTTGGCCAGAAATGTTCCTTGAAAGACTAATACTTATAGAATCTGAGGAACAGCAAGAATATTTGGCTGCCCATAAACTCCAGAATGTGCAGGCTTTATCTTTCCAGAAAAAGAAAACCCCACTGAGATTAGGAGCTCTTTGCTCTTTCTTCCAAGAGCAGAAACTAGAGTTGTAATTGATGGGGGGGATGTGCTTTGGCCGTAGAAGTGTGTTAGAATATGTTGCTAATGATTACGTACTTTATAAACCTATATATATATATAATTTCACTATAAGTTAGCTATAGGCTTATTCAGAGGTTTGCACACAAGTGTTTCAGGCTACCTTTTCTGTGTTTCTGTGCTTGCCAACATGCTGAATGTTGTTCCAAACCAAGATAATTACAGATATTATCAAGAGAGTAGGGTATAGTAGATTATTTATTTATTTTAAATTAACATGACAGCAAATATAATGCCTAGAAAGAATAAATTTGTTGAGATCTCTGTCTTATACAGGTCTATAAAAGTTCTCTGAAGAGTGAACACATGTAATTTTAAAATGTGAATAATTAATTCTTTTGTAATACCCAGATGGCATCTTTATGAGTTTTCTACTTAATGTGGTTGGAAAGTGTCCTTGTATTAAGGTTAAGGTCTCTTTGTAGCTGCAGATGCTCTTAAAATCTGCTGTCCAGAAGCTGAACCGAGATAAAGAAAAAGCGTCCTGACACATTTATGTTGGCAGCCTGATCAAAGCAGGACGGCTGTATTTAGGCAGACAAGTGTATCAAAGTGATGCAGTTTGAAATGGCTGAGTTAGCATTCCTGAAACTGTGTCCCTGTGATAGGCTCTACAGTGGTGCTGGCAGTGCTAGGAAGTGTTGTACATCCGTCAGGACACAGCTTGAACTGGAATATAGTGAGAAATTAAGATTCACTACAGTCTCTTGCTGCCTATGTTAATTTCCCTGTAGCCACAACACATCTGTTCATGGTAGGAGTGATCCAACACCCAGCCAACTACAGTCGATTTATTTCAGCAAGCAATGATTTAGTAAATGCTGTCTATGGGAAGATTTTAGAACAACTGCTAAAAACTGAGTTAAGAGAACAAGTCCAACTAGAACAACATAGGACCCTAAGTCCTCTAGCAGCTTTTGAAATGTTGTTTCCTTCTTTTCCCTACCAAGATAGTAGACAGGCCAGTCCTGTGAGGTATGCAGTATTTCTTAATTATATTTTTTTTTGGTTGGTTGGGATTTTTTTGTTTGTTTTTTGGGGGTTTTGTTTGTTTGTTTGTTTTTTGGTTTTTTGTTTGCTAATTTATTTGTCTTTTCCCTTAAGGGTAAAGAACATACTTTCAGGACTATGTTAGACCACTCAAATAATAGAAAAAATGGAGTTTATGTATCTCATTTATCAGTATGGTTAAACTTAAATTGAAGCCTTTTTTTTTTAATAAATAGATAAAAGCCTCTTTTTAATTTGCTCTTCAGTATCACAGAATCAGTGGTTTGTTGTTTTTTTGAGGCTTCTTTGTGTTTTTTTTTTTTTTTTCTTCTCCTTTTACTAGATGAGAACATTGGAATAAAAATTTATTCTGGATTCTTTTGAAACCTCTTCATCCCACCATATGCATACAGTATGCAGTCAGGTCAAGAACTTGGATTATACTGAGCCTCTCTTGTGAAACAAGTTTTAGTTTGGAATAAATGAAATTTTCCTTATAAGTAGAGTCTTATCTGTACTTAAGTGTTACATAGAAATCAGTGAGGAAAGCATGGCAAATACCCACTGACCACTTGTCTCTCTCACTGTAATGCAACAACAATGAAGAGCTACAAGAGCCCAAGAGATTAGCCAATCTTTTCCTTACAAATGATTTAATCAGTATTTCCCACTGAGTCAGTGAGTTTGGCTTCTTAGTGTCATTACCAGGAAGAAATAGTGTGGGTAGAAGGAAAATGAGTCTGGGAGTGAAACTGAGGAAGACTGGAACAATTTGAATATTTCCTGTACTGTATGCAGCCTTCTGATTTCATGTGTTTATGTGTTTCTTTAAAAATAGCACTGCTTAATTCCTGGTTAAAGGGTTTCTTAACTGAGAGAGTTGCCTATCCTCCACTTTCCTCCTGAGGCATAAAGGGCCATAATCAATGGCTACTGCAGTCACAGAAAAGGTCTCTCTCTACCTGTTCCCATGTACAGACAGCAGGAGAGGTGGGAAGGAGTGATGAGCAGAAAAAGCACTGGGGTTATTTCTTTCTCCTCACGCACCTCTGACAAACCTCCATCACCAGACCAGAGGCTGTAAGCTCAGAGACACTGTATTTGAGGGTAGAGGCCCAGAAATGCTGCCAGTAAGTGTGTAAGTCCTGGGTCTATTCCCTCACTCTTGACCAGGGGTCTTTGTCCAATGCAAAGTAATGGGGGAAGGCTGGCACAATAGCAAATCTTCTTGCTTTTCCTGCTGTTGGGATGCACCTGCTATGTCTGGCTTTCCCCCAAGGTCCCTATGAGCCCTCATTCCTCTTCTTTCCCTCCTACACTTTTCCCTGCTCTACTCATCAAACCCAGATTCAAAAGCAGTTTCATTGGTAACAGATGCAAGAGTGAGGAGGAGAATAGAACCAGCACAAAATATACTGCAGCAGATAAAGGGGGTAACTGGTCTCAGCTAAGTGGCAGCTCCCAGACTCTGTCTGACACAGGGTCATTACCTGTTTCTTGGGCCCTTAGGTCAGTTTTAAGAACACATTGCCCTATAACAAACAGGTTACTCAGATAAATTGTGGATGCTTCCTACCTGGAAGTGTTCAAGGCCAGGTCGGATGGCGCTTTAAGCAACCTGGTCCAGTGAAGGGTGCCCCTGCCCATGACAGCAGTGCTAGAACTAGATGATCTTTAAGGTGCCTTCTAACCCAAATTCTTCTGTGATTCTGTTTTTCTATAAATCAAACTGATAGACAAGCCACAGCTTGACCTGCATCGTTTGTAACATTCAGTGACATGACTCAAAACAAAGCACAGAGGAACTTCCTTTTTGTTTAGCCAGAGATGGTTACTTTCCAGTATATGTAAAACCTACCAAAACTCAAATATTTTAATAGTATTTGAACACCTTTTGTTCCCAACACATTTAAATAACAATTACACTTGAAAAAACGCTGAGAATTACAACTTTTCATGTCCTTCCTTTGTACCATTATTAATAACATCTAACTCTGCTCTGTCTACATAATTTCTTTTGTTGGTGAACCTCAATATTTGTTAAGCAAACCTGAAAGAGAGTTAAATAGGAAATTAATCTTATAAGGTATATTAAAAGCTCCCAGGGCCGCACTGATGATTGTTGATTCCGTTTGGAGAGACACCAAGGGTGTGAGTTTCCATATGAATGGTTTCTTCCCTTTTCAACTCTAAATAGCTTAAGGCTCACTAATTATACTGGTTCTGGGACTACCCTAACAACAGCATGCATCAGAACACATTTTAGATGGTCAGCACAGAAGAACTAGGTCAGGAATCTCCAGGGATTTAATCAAAAGGTTAGCAAACCTAGCAGCACACCTTGAGCACCAACCACTGAGGCTAATGAGACCTCATTTAAATAGTTTTTCAGAGAAATAGAAAATATGACCTCCTTTTGGGAAATGAAATCTTACTCTGATACATCTAGTAGTAGGTCCTTTCCTGTATTTTACCTTTTTTACAAATTTTCTTCTTTATTTTGGCAAGGATCTTAGATTGATAGACCTACCTAAAATATGCTGCCATCGGCACAGCAAACTCTACTTTCCTGGGACATTAATGTGAAAATTTCTCCATAGCTAATACATTTTCTTTAAAATGAATTCTATTAATCTGTCATATTAATATTAACTACTAAATTAAAACAGCAACCCACTNTCACATAAATGTTCTTTAAAATAATCCTTCAGCACTGAAAGGTCATTTAGCAGAACTTAAGGATGCAAAAAAAACTAGGCCAACATGGTTTCAATACCTATATAATCTGAGAATTATTTCCTATGTGTGTTCTTTCTAATTTAAAGTACATTTGGTCAACACAAGTATCAATTTTAAATGTACTTTAACTCAATGTCCTTTGTCAGAGAAACTAAACAGTTAAATACAAAATATTCAATTAAAAAGCCAAAAAAAGTGCCACAGAATGAAAGCAGTAAACAGTAGCTTTGTGTCTTTCTGAAATTGTTTGTATTTTCACTGTGCCCTTTCATATACAGTCAAGAATCAGAAGGGATTTGAAACAATTAAATGTCCTTTAAAGAATGATCGTCTAATGAAAGCCTGGGAATATAATACTAAAATAGTAGAAATTAACTGTACTGCTACACTCTAACTACATTTCACAGCTTTATGTTCCCCAAAGGTACTTGGTATACGTGTTGTATTCAGTCAGACTCTGATTTATTGATAGAAGTTCCTCATGGCTACCAAATCAAGCATAATACCTTTTTGTTCCACGTTATAGGGGTCTCAGTGTGATGGAAAATTCTAATTCACTAAAGAGATTTTACTGTAATGCTCAATATATATAAAAAATCTCTTTCAAAAAACACATTCAGGGTATTCTGAATTTTGTGTGGTAGCTCCATATTATTAATTTTCTTAAATGATCTCCCTAGAGATTTTCATTGTATTCAAGTGAGTGGAGTATTGAAGGGGTCATATTATTAGCTACCACTTAGAAAGTAAGAATACAAGGATTTCTCAATAAAATTCCTGGGGGTTTCTTTTTTTATCAAGCAGTTGAAAAAATAGAATGCTGAACACAGGGATATAATTTTTTATGTCTTTGGGAAATCATTATGATTTGTATGCAATGCCAGTAGATGAAGCATTATTTTGGCAAAAGTTAATTACACGGGATCCAAATCTCATTAAAGGACCTCCCTTTGGCATGGGTAAATTTAGTTAAATTGGGCCTGTTGATCTTTGCCAAGTGCTGTCTTGAATTATTCCATACTAAAATGTTTCATGCACGTTACTAAATGCTGTGGTCCCATTTATATTGATTATTCTAACCTATAAAGTTACAAATAAATTCACAATTGTTTATGGAGATGTGGTTCAGTTCCATGTTGCCAGCAATTCAGGGGGTATTGTGTTTGATTACCAGTCCTTTACTTAGTACTGCTCAAAGGAAGGATTAAGCCTTACAAAGATTTATATGAATCTATGCCTAGAATTCCATCTAGAATTCTTCTGCCTAACTCCATGCCTCTTCTTCAAATGTATGCTGTGGCAAAACTAGTGGAAATAAATCTAGATGGGTTTAAATTAATAGGAATTCTGCTGAGATAGGTGTGTAAATATAAGGGTAACCAGTTGTCTTACTCGGGGTGAACATCTTATTTACTCTGCAGTTAGAAGTTTTGTACACCTCTAGCAACCTCTGAGAGCAGAGAGGAATGAATGCCCAGCAATCTGTTCAACTGGTAAACCATAACATTTTTGTTTTAGATGAAATAAGATTTCTTCTCTTAAAAAACACACTTTTCTTAGGAAAAAGAATAAAAATATGAAAAGCAAATTATAGTTAAATAAATTATAGTTAAATAACCTCTGTGTAGCATAAATTAGGTTTTAGAGTAGCTCATTTTCACACATTCTCTTTACTTCAAGACAGGTGCACATGCTATTGGTCCAAAACACAAAACAAATGAAGCTGTGGATTAAAACATGCAGCATTTCACAGATGACTGCATTGCAGAAATACATTTCCATTGATGATCTGTAAACATAAACAGAAATTAATGGTGAAATGAATATTTTCTCTTTGCATGTCAGAATGAATGGATTTATATTTAGATTGTGCATTCAAGGTGTTACAGGGGATGGAGAATGCCTGGCTATTTACATTAAAAATAGTAGACATGATTTTCATAGATAATCACATAAAATGGTAAGACAAATACATGAAGTTTCCTTTTGTTGGAACTCAGAGAATAGAACATTTCCTGATATTGCTACCACACATCAGAATGAATCAATAGAAACCAAGAATAAATTTCTGAAGTGAAACAAACATCAGAAAACATCTTCTCTCCTTACTGACTTCAACAAGCTACTAGCAATCTAATGATGTTGTAAGTTTTATACAATATCACATTCCATAGCAAGGTATACAGTACGGAGCTTTACATTCTGTCTCTGGAACACTGTCTCTTGGGTTCTGGTTAAATAAGAATGAGCTCCACAAGCAATGAATTACAAGGGTTCATAAAAAGGTTGTGTTTCATGATTTAATTCGATTACAGTTGTTTCCATTTTTTCTTGAATTTACGATCTGTATAATTCCAACTGAATAGGAAAGAGCCTCTTATATTCATACTTCTGAAGGAAAACCTTAAATGATGGTTGCAAATGTTGCGTATTGGAGTAAATATGAAATGATAATATTTATTAAAGGTAGATTATATTTTCTTAAATGACAGTTAGTTTAGAAAGCACAGTTAAGTAATGAAACAGCATAAATGCTCAGAAGCATGACATGCTGGAAATCATGAGACCTCCCTAACACTGTTATGCACTTGAACCTTTGCTAGTAAATCTCTGTGGAAAAACAAAGGAAGAGAGTTAGGGGCTGCTGCTGTACAGAACATAAACCATAATACTCAGAAATCTTGGAGTCAAAAAAATCCTTACAGTGACATGTTAAGTAGCAAAGAAAAAAGTGAATTGAGAGATCAAAGGTAGGATAATACATAAAAATAATAAAAATATTTTAGATTTCAGGCGAAAAGCAGTCTTTATTTGTCTGCACTTTTGCACATAATGTCTGTGATCACAGTCCTGTATTTAACATTTGAATGTCAACTAAATTTGACAGAGGAGAAAGATCCTGTCTTTTTTCCAAAAGGCAGTCCCATTCAGTTTGGACTGCCTGACAAAAGAACATGTATGTAGGTGCAGACTGCCTACAATCACGAACTGATTCTTGGCCAGCCAACATCTCCAAATGGGTAAATGGGAGATATAGGAATGAGCTGAGATACTATGATGTGCAAGGAAGACTGTGGGAGAAATGATGATAGTGCATTACACTGGGGACAACACAGAAGTCACAAGAAGAGAAAGCACCAAACTGTGCCAGTGTGAACGCTGGGAGAGGAGACAAGAAACAAATCCTTGGGAAACCAGACTTCATTGATCTGGTTGTTCAGGAAGCCATTTATTTTCATGCCATGTGCTGTCATGTATTATTCATGGCCAATAATCCTTAGGCAATTACTATGTAATTTGAAAGAAAGCTAAAATTATCATCGTTCTAAGGAAAATAACTTTCCCATTCTCAGTTTGAGGGACTTTTTTTTT